>CM042027.1:10000000-10430000 GCA_023525975.1 Smallanthus sonchifolius | reverse complement strand
AGGGTTGTGACCGAGTCAGGTTCTAACCGGGTTGTAAACTGGTTTTAGATTTAAAAACCTAAACTCTTTGATAACAATAAAATGGTTCTTAGTGGTTTCCATTCTTCTAAAAAATTTGATTCTAAACTAAATCTCCAAATCACATTTTTCAAATACTATCAACGTAATAAGCATAAAATTCGATGAATAAAACATCTTTAGGAGAAGGGCTTTTTACTAGTCAAGTGGTAAGGTAGGATGCTACTCGATGAATAAAACATCTTTTAGGAAAGTGTTTCAGGTAGCTCAGTTGGTTAGAGCAAAGGATTAAAAATCCTTGTGTCAGTGGTTCGAATCCACTTCTAAGCGGGCTAAGGGTCCAAAGGCCGGATTTTGAAATTCAAGTGCAAGAGTAAGCCAAAAAATGTAGATGGTTTGTCCAAATGAAGGCCTCACCTATTTATACACCTTCACCTCCTTAATGGACGGTTAGGACCATCTCGATCTAACGGTTACAATTGTGTATCTAGAGTGTTCTATACAAATATCTAGAAATTTACAAGGCTCCAAACTCTTGTAGAGAATTATATACAAGTATAGATGAAACTAGAAAAGTATGGAACGATCTAAAATGGATGCCATGCATGCGTCCAATAACCGTCAACTTGGGTGTCCAGTAAGCGCATGTGTGATAAAGCCTCCTTTTAGGGTCCAAATGAAACTATACAAAAATAAATTAATAAATAAATAATAACCAAAAAAATGGGAAACAAATATTTGGCGTAATAACATCCACGTTTCACCGAAATTGTAAATGATTTTCAAGTTACAAAAAAAGAAAGAAAGAAGAAGCACTCACAAATTGTTGCCTCAGACCCTCTCTATCGAGCCCTGGATTCCTGTTCAAAAACGTCGACGACGTAGGGGCGGACCTATGGCTAGGGGAGGGGTAGCCTCTGCTACCCCTCAACTTTTTACGCGTAGTGAAAATTTTTTTTTTAACGGTTTTATGTATCCCGTTACCCCTAAGGCAAAAATTATGTTACCCCTGAGCAAAAAATATGTTACCCCTCCGCAAACCTTTTTAAAAAGTTTAACACTTAATAAAATTACGTTACCCGTCGTCAAACTTATTAAAAAAACCCACTACTTAAAAAATTTGGGAGTGGGCTCAAATTTTCAGAGTGGCCTCAAATTTTTAGAGTGGGCTCAAATTTTCGGGAGTGGGGTTTTGAACTTATTAATTGTGTGGGAGTGGCCCACTCTTGAGTGAGGGACGACGACGGGAGGGAACGGGAGAAGGAAACAAAATCGAAGACATCAGCTTTCATCCTCTCCTTCGCTTGCCCACTGCTCCGCCGCGGACCGCCACGCTGCCACCGTCGGATCCGCCCCTGATCTCGGCACTGCCCCCTGCTGCCCCCTCTCTCGGCTCCGATCTCGGCCACTGCTGCTGCTCCCTCTCTAGTCTCGGCTCCGATTTAAGAAAGGTAAATTTCAAATTATAAAATTTGTTTTTGATTTTGATTTTGGTTTGTTTGTTATAAAATTAGGGGATTTGATTTTGTTTTGTTTATTATAAAATTAGGGTTTTGATTGATTTTGTTGTTATAAAATTAGGGATTTGTTTGTTATAAAATTAGGGGATTTGATTTTGGTTTGTTTGTTATAAAATTAAGGTTTTGATTTTGTTGTTATAAAATTAGGGGTTTGATTGATTATGTTTTGCTTTGTTTTGAAAGATGAAAAACCAAGCTCTACTTGGAAAATTTTTTAAAAGAAAATTTCAAGAGGATGATAACAATGACATTGATGCAACTCAATCAACTCATGGAAGTTCTAATATTGATAAGGATGTTAACAATGACATTTATGGAACTCAATCAAGTCATGAAATTGATGATATTGGTCCAAGTATTCATTCGGCTTCAATTCCTACAATCCCAAGTCATGAAATTGATTTGAATGATCTTCCTTCGGATCCCTTTGACAGACCACCTATAGCTCGTTATCACCCAAATAAAATGGATGACATAAGAAGACATTATCTTGAGTTTGTTTTTTACGCACACTTTATGAGAGATGTTTTAGACATCACAAATACTCTCTAAGCATCTTAAAAAAAAGTCTAGACTTATTAGAAGCGACTAAGATGATAAATGGAACAAAATGAGCATTGAATGATTTAAGACAAATTGGGTTTGATGATATGTTGAAAACAGTGTCTTCTTTTTGTGAAAAGAACAATATTAAGGTGTTGGATATGACGGAAAGTTATGGTAACCCAAGAAATAGAAAGAATGTCATTACTAATCGACATCATTTTGAAGTTGAGGTTTTTAATACGGTTTTGGATATGCAAATTCAAGAATTGGGAAATCGTTTCAATGAGGTATCAACTACATTGATAGAAAATATGTCGGGTCTAAATCCTTGTGATTGGTTTTCTAAGTTTGACATATCTAAGATTGTGGCGTTTTCTGAGGTGTATCCGGATGATTTTAATGTGATTGATAGAGAGTGTCTTTTGGGTGAGCTTAAGGTCTTTTATCATTGCATAAAGGAAGATGATAGATTTGCAAAATTGGATGGAATATGTGACCTTGCTCGTCTAATGGTGGAAACCGGAAAAGATCGTTATTATTCTTTGGTTTATCGGGTATTGAAGCTAGCGTTGGTTCTACCGGTGGCAACCGCAACCGTTGAAAGATGTTTTTCTAAATTGAAGCTTATCAAGACGGATTTACGCAATAAAATGGGAGACGAGTATTTGAACAATGCTTTAGTTTGTGCGATCGAAAGAGAAATATTTGACAAAGTAACGGATGACGATGTAATGATTCGATTTCAAGCTTTCAAAAACCAGAGAGGAGAGATCTAACATATTAGGTACTCGTTTTACTTCATTTATTATCGTGTTTTTATTTGTGTTCATTAACATGAATGTACGGTAAAAAAAATTTTTGCTACCCCTGAACTAATTTTCTAGATCCGCCACTGCGACGACGCAATGCCATAAAGAAACTTCCGTAGCTCTACACCAACGATGTTAGACCATCTTTTTCTCGGCGGTGGATGTTGGCGGAGGTTCCATTGAAAAAGATCACCTCCAACGAACACGACCGGATAAAGCTTGCGGAGGTTTACGTTGGCCATCAATAGTTTCTGACGGTGGATGTTGGTGGTCGGTTGATCGTCGTTCTCTACTTTGGTCATGTGGTGAAAGTAGAGGTGGAGATTGAGTGGGTGTGGCGATAAGGTTGAGCTCAAATGGGTTTTATGAGGGAGGGTAGATGAATGTGTCTGGAAGAGAGAGAGTAACACAACTAAAATGTTAATAATACCTATTGGCATCAAATTGATAAGACTTGGAGGAAGAGATATGTGGCTTCATCCAAGCCACACAAAGATAAAAGTGTATTTAATATATGAGAAGAGAAATGACATATGAAAATAAATTGTTAGCGTTTAAGGTAGGGCTGTAAACGAAGCGAACCGAACCGAACCGAACTGAACAAAGTCTTGTTCGTGTTCGTTCGTTAAACATTTAACTTGTTCACGAACGAAGGCTATTTTAGGATTTTTGATGTCAACCCTAATGTCTTCCAAATTGAACATTTAATAAGATCATTTTCATATCAAGTTTTTTGTACTTGTATCGAACTTACTTTACTTAGTTAATTGTTAGGCTAAAAAAATAAAATAAAAATTAAAGAATATAAAAAGTTTAGATAAAATAACATAAAATATATACAAAAATCTTTAATGAACAACATAAACAAACGACACATGAACGAACACGAACATAAACGAACGAACGTTCACGAACACAATTGAACGAACGATGCCTTTGTTCATGTTCGTTCATTTAGTTAATCGGACGGAATTCCTTGTTCATGTTCGTTCATTTACTAAACGAACAAACGTAAACGAACTTTCCACCAAACGATTCACGAACTGTTCGCGGAACGTTCGGTTCATTTACGTCCTAGTTTGGGGCAATTCATTTTAGTAGAGGTACGATTCTTTGAAGTTAAACAGTGAGTTTTGATAAGCGATTTGGGGCGACTCGTAAGAAGTAATCTTCGAGGATCTGAAGGAACCTAAATCACGCGTTGAATTGGGCCATCTTTTACCCTACTAAAACCCGTTTGATTCTGGAACAATCGACCTCTGTTTCCTGTATATCGCGATCAACTTCTTCGTTGTCAGTCTTTTGAAAACACCAGATCATTTACTGCAAACTTACACACGGTACCTTTTTATTCCAATTGGAATCCGGAAACCCTAATTTAGTTTCAAAATCATGTCTTCGGACCGACCCTCTGCTTCCAATTTTGCTTCTCCCGAGGATAATTATCTGTAAGTATAGCTATTATAATGCTGAATCACGATTCTGTCAATCAATTGGTCTATAAGTTTTATTATATATACTTATTGTCTCTAGACAGTCAGATTATGTTCAATTGAAATTGCATAACCTAATTTCATATTTTGTTTCTGTGTTCGATTGAGTGCTACGGTGACTTTGATGCAGTTCCATGGAATTGGAATTGGGATTAGGGTTTGTATATTGCATAGTGTTATGTGCATATTAGGAAGTTTTGTTGCTTCTATATAGAACACAGTTGATCCATATAAGCCTGTAATGCTGATGATTTATCTCCTCTTTTTCTATAGATTCCTTGATATATCAAATGAGGCTCCTTTATGTGGGCACCGGAAGCGTACAAGCATCATTGGTAGCATTTTGTATTGTCTACTTTTGGTAAGTGTCAATTCTTGTTTCTTCAATACAATGTCAAAGATTTTTGAACACTTGGCTTGATTATCTATGATTTTAGTCAGGTTATGCTGCATTGGCTATTGCAGCTCCATGGGTATTCCAGTATGAGAAATACTCGACATTACAGATACTCTGCACATGTGACATCGCTTTATTGATCATCACTGGTATTTTATTGTTCTTTATTTCCGGGTCGATCTGATAATGACATGTACTTCCACTCTATTTAGTGTCCTGATATCCTTTGGCAAGCCGACTTTCTTAGGATTATTTTCCTTGCAGGTATATTCCAGCAATATATGGTTTACCAAGTCCAGAATATTAGATTACAGGTAATGTTTTACATTCTTTAGTATTCACTGATAGACCACTCTGATAATGTCACATTCACTTTTTTGTTACCGATGAATGCAAGTCTTCATACTACTACATGTTGCATGCATTTATGCTTCCCTTTAGGTTTAATCGCGTTGAAAACATATAGATGGTTTTTTAAGATTATACACTTTGTTGGCTATAATTACAAAAAAATGGCTTTGGTATCTGTGTTCATCACTGGTATGACGCACAGAAGATGCGCTTATAGGATGGGATTATAACATTCGTTTTCATCATGTAGGGTTACTATATTTTCAGTCAAAAGTTGAAGCATATTGTTCGCCTACCCTTTGCCAGTACATCATATGGTATGTATATTTTCATTAAAGTTTTTTCTGTTTCTTTAGATCGGAAATGAGTGTTTCAATTTAAAAAATAATAATAATTCAGGAGACTTAGAAGGCTACTTCTCATGTGTGTAAAACTGTAAAAGGGTATTTAGTTAGCCTTTTATGAAATTGAATTTGCTACTTCAAAAGGCTAGGGAAACTGCATTTTATTTTGTTTATTGACATACAACAAAAAGTGAAATTCATTTCTAGGCACTGGGGTAATGCTACTTATCATGGTTTGGGAGCCAAATATTAGAATTCTTCCTATTCCTTTGATACTCAGGTAACTTCCTTTCCAGTAACTGAAACTTGAATCTTGATACGAGTCTAACTTGCTCCTTAATCATTGTATATTAGCCTATGAATCCCATGGTTGAATTGATTGTTACTCTTTGCTGACATTTTTTTAGCACTCTCAAATTTTCAGGATTATCATGGTTGCTGAAGCTATCCTTGCTGGTTCTTTCATGAGTGTATATATTGGTAAGTTGTATTGACTGCCTAAGAATGAAGTAAGTTGCGATGGAGATGTATCCTACTTTTGGTACTTAAAACTTTTAATACCACCTTCATAAGTTATATAATGCGTATATGGGATTCATAAATTAATTTATATGCCAGTGAAATCCTCCGAAACATTTTCATGTTTGGACCCAAATTAATTACAATTCAGTGTTACCTTCTTTATACTTTTTAAAAACTTTGGACTTGTATATTATGTTCTGTTGTACCATCATCAAGTTTATGACAGTTTATTGTATGATTTATCAAGTACTTGACACTTGGTGATACTTGCAGGTAATGTACACCAGTACAACACATTGGAATCGCAGCCAGATGTTCTGAAATCCTTGTATTCTCCCCTTCAACCATCAAGCTCTCTAGAAGGGTTAAGGTGTCATACTAACTATCAATCCTCAATTAACTAGCTTGACTATTCAGGGTCAAATTAATTATATTGCAATACTTGTGGGAATTGGCAGTTCTTTTTATCTAAAGAGTCTACTGATTAGTGAGAGATGTTATGAATCACAGGTATAATAATGATGGTGGGCGGCTATCTGATCAGCAGATGGCATTGCTACAGTATCAGAGAGAGAATCTTAATTTTCTGAGTGAGGAGGTAAATAATGATGAAAAAATTTCTCCAATTGTAATATTCAGAGGATTGGGTTAGATTAGTGATATTCTTATGCTTCTCTTGATAAAAATAATTAGAAAACCATCATCTTTATCACTGCAGATTCTTCGACTGCAAGAATCCTTAAGCAAATATGAGCGATCTGGTGATGGGATGGCACCTCAGGTAGTGTATATGGTTGTCTAACATTTATTATTTTCTTTGTTGCATTCTAATTGCCTTATTCTGTAGGTTGATCTCGCTCATCTATTAGCAACTCGTGATCAAGAGTTACGGACACTTTCAGCTGAGGTAATACTCATATCAGCTGGTTCTATTGTATATTTTGGGATTTAAATTTGGTATAAAATGCATAAATAAGTGCATTCATACCTGCAGATGAATCAACTGCAGTCTGAATTACGACTTGCTCGATCTCTGGTTGCTGAGAAAGAGACTGAAATCCAGGGTGTGCGTAACACGAACAATCAGGTATTTCTGATATGCCAGCTAAAGATTATTATGTACAACAGTATAAACAATCATGTTCTAAAGCTTTTTTTTGTTAATGAAACATAGTATATGGAGGAAAATGAAAGGCTGCGAGCCATACTAGGAGAATGGAGTACCAGAGCAGCTAAGGTATTGAATTTTTTCTGCAAAACATTTAATATTCATTGACAAATGCACTTGTGAAACATTTCTTTTGTACCTTTTTTAGCTTGAACGAGCACTTGAAGCTGAGCGGAAGTCAAAACTCGAATTGCATAAGAAGATTTCAACATTGACAAATCAACAAAGCTAAAAAAAATTGCGTGCACATCGATCAATGTTCAAAGTTTGCAAAAATCTGTGGAATATTGAACGTTTGTTCTTGATACAAAATACAAACATGAAACAGTTATTGGTTCGGTTCGTTTCACAATGGGGGTTGTTTCGTTCAAAAACAGACAGCCAAAACCTAGTTATAGGAATCTCAAGCTTTGATGGTTTGCCGCCACCAGTGACAACTTCCATGTCATTCACAGGCTCAAGTACAGTCGGGGAGTAAGTAACCAAATCATTGGGGGTCGTTTCCTATAATAATAGTAACAAGTGTGTGCACGTGCTTGAGATGAAAGAATTACCTCGAATAAATCGGGTTTAAAAGAGCGATCAAGCATCGATGCTTGATTGGCACATATGCACCATAAATTGGGTTTTAGGCTGTTTGCAAAATCATAATCGATAATCATCAGGTTTGTAAACGAAAGTTTTGGTTTAAAATCGTTTTTGGTTGTTTGCAAAATCTCAATCACCATAATCGTTTTTGCATGTTTAAAATCATTGATAACAATTACCAGGTTTGGCAATCATTTTTCTTATGCCTAATGCCTTTTAGGATTAAATTCATTTAATTTTGTTTTTAAACCGAATTGATTTAGTTTAAAATCGAAATTTGTTTCACTTTCATGATTTGGCTATAAATTGTTAAGCTTATTTGATATGGTTTAAGATCGTTTTTTATTGCTTCATTTTTTACGATTAGTTGAAACTTATTTGATTAAGCTTATTAGCTTATAGGTTATTAGTTTATTGAAACTTTTTATTGGTTCAATTTTTCATTACTTAAACTTATTATTGGTTCATTGGTAAATTTTTTCATTATTTATTGAAACTTATTATTGGTTTATTTGTTTAGTTTGTTTTTAAGAATGCTAGGAGAGACTCACAATTAATTTAACTATGTAAAATAGATAATTTTGCTACGGTAAATATGTTTTATTACAACATGTAGCATGCAGTAATTTTGTTTTATTTATTGTTATAACAATTATTTTCGTAATAATGATTTTCTTATATAAGTTTATATTTTAGGGAATCATTTTTACTAGTTGTAAATAAATATTGAAACACATACAACAAGGTTGTTAATAAATTCGTATTTAGAGAATAAAAAGTGTCTTAAAATTAAAATTAAAATTAAAATTAAAATTAAAGTTAAATTACATTGTTGTTTAAAAAATAGCACCTTCTCATACACTTCCACTAATGGGATTATAACTTAAAAAGGTAAAAAAAATCACATTATCATACACCTCCACACATGGGATTAGGTTTTTTTGAACCGCACCGGTTTAAATTGAACCGGATCGGTTTGGTCAACATCTGTTCAAAACCGGTTTGCCTCTAAATCGGTTCAGGTTAAACCGGTTTACCAGCCATGAAACCCCAACCCCATTGAACTGGTCCAGACCGGTTTGGATGTAAACCGGTTTAAAAAAAAATCAAAAAAATTCAAAAACAAATATAAAAATACATATAACAATTATAAAACATAAAGTTCAACGTTTATTCATCTTCGAGAAGTTTGGAAATTACAAAACATTACAAATGATGTTTCAAAGAAATGCATTTTTCCATCGACATGGGAGTGAGTCTAGTTCTTCGTATCAATAACACCCTGTCACTAAAAGAAAAAGTAGATTTCGAAGCTACCGTGGAAGCTTGGACGGTTAATAGATCACGAGTCATGACGAAAAGAATCAGAAACGAAACTTTGTTTGTTTTTCACTAAGCCAAAATATCAAACTCCTAAAAAACGAACGAATGCATAGATGATAAAAACTTTGTTCTAGTGTGAATAAGTTATTTTTATTTTTTTATTTGATAATAAAACTCTACGTGGAAAGCCCCTAATAAAGATGAGCCCAAATTGCTAATGTATCTTCTTCCCAAATAAAAGCCCAATTTCTAATATATCTTCCCTGTTTGCAGACTGCTAAACCATCGACTGCAAGTCGGCTACATCTTCCAAATTGAATTTGCATACCAAAATCCCAAATAATCGCAAATTAAATCGAAATCACGGATTATAAAGCCAAACCGTTGAATTTGCAAATCGAAATCGCAGACTCGCAGCATTAAAACCCTTGTTCGATTGAATTGCAGGTGCAATTGGAATCGACGGCGGCAGGTTTCTAGTTAAACTACAGACTAGCATCGCAGGGTGAGTACTTGAGTTTCAAAACCTATTGATTTCTAATTTCTATAAATCTATAATGGTATTGATTCGTTCAGCAACTATTCAATTTCTATTGAGTTGATTTTTAACTGGTATAATAATGTTAATTCATTTTTAGTTTAACAGCAAATTGATTTTAATTGGTATAGTGCTATTGAAACTAGCAGAATCATCATTGAAGAAACTGTTGATTAGTGATTTAGGGGTTTAGTTGTGGCTAAGCAGGATGAGGTTTTAGATTGGGTTACAAAGAATTTGAAACCAGTAGAATCACCATAGAAGAATATATAATTTAGGTATTGCTTATCATTCTTGCATTCTTATTTTTTGCTAGGATTTAATGTGATTTTTTACCTGACCCGTTCTTCCATGACCCATTTTGACCTGTTTTTGGCCCCACTAGTGAAAAATCCTGATCTGCCACTGCTCTTCTTAACAAACAAACAAATGTACCCAGTAAAGTCCCACTCAGCAAAAGCTATTTGTAGGGTGTGAGGAGGGTAGGATGGGGACAAACTTTTCCTCTATCCCGAGGGATAGAGAGACTGCTTCCGATGAGACCTCAACCCCAAAGACAACCAAAGGCAATAAAAAGCAGTAAACTAGCAATAGGGCAAAAGGTAAGGGAACCAAAGTAGTAAGTAGTAACGAGTAAAGGAGCAAAGGGACATGAAAACAGTGAAACCCCTAGAAGGTACGAAAAGACTCCCCTACCGAAAGTATATGCCAAAACTAAGTCAAGCTAAGTCCCCACGAAGAAAGCTGTACACTCTCCTAATATTCCCTAGCCTTTATCCTGTGTCGCCTAGCTCTGCTTAAACTCTTTTAAATGTTTTTAAGATTTGTGTCCCGACCTTTTTTTTATCAGTTTCTGATATGTAGTTATATTTCACCTAAAATCTCATCTTTGTGCTGTTTGTTATTGTTTAATACGGATTTTTAGTGGATCTGGATTCAATTTGTAAATTTAGTTTCCTTTTCGAGATGAGTTTTTCTTATTAAAACAATGCTAACTGTGATCGCCTGGGATAGTTTCATACGGATGATATAAATGAATATTGTTGTATGCATATTTGATATTTCTGAGATAACTTGCATTCTACGCTCTCTTTCAAACTCTGGTTCATGATTTTCTCTTTCCTCTATCAGCTTGATGTGAATTTGGTACAATATCCAATAATTTTTCTTAAGTTGTGATATAGAGAACCTAATTTACGTATTCAAACTTGATTAATTGGAAATACTTTGATAGCTGAAGTTCTTAGGTTTTGAGCTAAGCAAAGGAGACTAGTGTAATGGTGGAACTTCAAATGCAAGAAGCTGGACAAGGCCCAAGGAAGAGAAAAATAGGGCACAAGAAGGGTAAAGGGAAGAAGAAAATGAAAGTGTTTCAGGGCAGTGGACAGAAGGTCAAAATGGATGGAAAAATGAAAAAGATTTTCAGAAGAAAGGCAAGAGATTATAATTCAGATGATAGTGATGATGATAATGATATAGATGAAAAACCGGTGAAGTTTGAAAAGAAGCAGTCACATATTGAAAATAACAAGGAAGATGAAAAATCTTCAGATGAAGAAATTGACGATGCTGAGGATGATGATGATGATGTGGGCAATGATGTTTCTGACGATGAAGAAGTGATAACCGAACATGGGATTATGAAATTTTCTGAAGGAAGCAAATCTTTCAAAAAAGCATTTAAGAAAATACTAAAAAGGGGATCAGATGATGTACTGGTAAGTATATTAATAATACCTATAAGAATAATTATTACATGTATTAAGTTTTCAATATGTTTATTTAAAAATTTTATATTTAAGTTGGGGAATTTATTTCTTGCTACAGGGTCCTGTATTATCTGCTCACAAAAATCTTGTAGTAAAAAAGCTTGCTGAAGAAGCTGCTGAAAAGAAAGCTAAGGGGGATGCAAAAAAGGAAAAAACTTTGGTAATTAATTTCAGCATGGTTATGATTTTTATTTTTCAACGAATGTATATATATTTAGTTCTTTTACTAACCATCTGTAATGGAATTTATTTGGATATGTAGTTAAGAGAGAAAGGACATGTAAAGCCTGATGCTTTTTCAGTCTCACATGAAAAACTACTCATAGGAGTTGCTACAAAAGGAGGTAAATTATATTTTATTTGCGTAATTTGTTTAATTATGTTGAAAATGAAACCTTTGCATTATTGCCATTTTCAAACTAACGTGCTCACATTTTTTTCATGTGTTGGCGGAACTTTCAGTGGTGAAGTTATTTAATGCTGTGAGTTACTGATTCATGAATATGATGGTTCTTCTATCTATTTTAACAGCTATGGGTAGAGATGGCTAGTTGGACTCATTTACAGATTTACTTGTAAAACGAGTCAAATTGGGTTGTTTTTTTTATTTCTCTTTCTAATGGGTCAAATGGGTTAAGCTAACATATTTAACTAAAAAGAAAACAGGACGAACATGTGATATGGGATTGCGGTTAGAAAGTTACATGTTTTGACCCTGACCCATTTGGACCCGTTACCCAACTCGCTTTACTTGCCCATTTTGCCACCTCTAACTATGAGATATATCTTTAAATTCGTCTTATGTTGCTGGTTGTTTATAGGTTAACAAGGCTCAGAGTTCACAAAGAGGTTTAAATCCATTAAGGTCTAAAGATGCTAAAGGTATGCAACTAAGTGCTTATTCTCTTCTTTAACTTCTGTATTTGAAATGGAGCGTAGTTTCTGTTGTTCAGCTTGAGTCCTGGCTTGACTTTTGTTGACCTGGTTCATACATTACTATAATCTTGACTTATAGGCTTGCTATGAGCTTGTATAGACTCGTATAAACTTTAGCCATGGCTTGTTTTGTATTAGCTTTGCATAAGGTTAAAATTTTTATAGTTTAAATAAACTAACAAATAAAGTATTTCTATATATTTACCAATTGAAAGATGGTTGGCTTTGTTCTATGGCTTTTCAGTTATTCAAAAGCGGAGGAAAGAAGCTTTCTTTTCGGAGCTGGGCAAACATCCATCTGGATCAGATGCTAAGGTTCTCTCTCTCTCTACACACACACACAGAGATATTCACATAGTTGCTTACTCCCATCTTTAATTTTGTGATACAGGTTGGCACTAGTGGAAATGCAGGCGATGAAGAAGGTCCTGCTTGGGCTCCCTTACGTGATAACTATATGCTGACGACTTCTAAGTTAAAGGATTGGGATAAAGCAGCTGTAAGCACTCTCTTGTATTTTTTTTACTCTTCCATGAAAATCACCATTTTTGATTTGAAGAACAGTTTGAGAAAAGTTATCTGACACTTCCTCAAATATCTAAATCAACCTTCAAAAGGAAAAGTAAAGGAATATTGTAGACCCAATTGAAAAACTTTGGTTAATCTTTATGATAATAATAATAATAATGGTTACCGGTAAGAGATTAAGTGTTAGAAGTTACAAAATGGATGGGTTTGGTAACGGGTTGAAATGCTGATGTGTAATCTCTTGATACTAGTCAACACAGGTCAGGTTGGGTACCCAAAACACTTTTTGTCCAAAGTTTTTGAGTTTTCTATACAATTAGCGTGTCAAATATGTTTACAAAAATGATATTAAGCAAATGGGTAAAAAAAAAATCCACCTGGAGTTTATTAGAGTCTTTACTAAATGTGAATTCTGATTGATGCGTGTAGGATGAACCTGAAGCAACAGATGATTTTGGAAGACAAGATAGTTCATCTGAAGATGATGATTAGTTGGCTATATGCTTAAATGCTCTAGTTTGCATTTTCAACTAAAAGGTCATTTGATTCTAGGTTGAAACTTGTATGCAAATTGTGAGTATATGAACATTTGACCAAAATTTTGGCATGATCATCTGATGACATTTGGTTGATTAATTATGATTTTGTTGGTGTCTGTTTTGAGTTCTGGAGTATGATTTAGTTTATTGTTCTTCACTTCATAACTTCATACTATTGTTTTTATAGTATAAATATAAAATCCTAATCCAAAATTCAAGATCTATGTACTCATTAATGTTACCAGACATGCACATATAATTGAACATTACAAAATCACATTATTTGTGTTTTTCAACATTAGATTTGTAACACTTTGTTCAACGACCTGGCAACTCGACCCCAGCCAGCGGCTGCCGCCCCTTGGACCCCGCTATACGGGGTGTTGCGCCCTGACCCCCGTTAATTAGGGGCTTCGCTTCTAATCTATATCTATACTATATAATAAATAAAGGTTTTAGGGCAACAGTTATCACTTTTATATTTAATTTCAACATTTTCTTCCCGCCTCTCTTCTATTATTTATACAAATTTGTTTAATTTTTTTAAAGTTTTTTTTGTTTCCAGTCTCTCTTCTATTAAATAATAATAATTTTTATAAAACGTTTTTTATTTAAAAAAATATGTTTGTTCATAAAATATTTTTATAAATTGAACATTTTATTTTATTCTTTTTATAAAATATTTAAAAAAATATATTTTACCAATAACATCAAACATATAAATCTTTATGAAAACTACTGGTTTATAACAAGTTGTCTTTATTCAACATATATAATACATGAGTTTTAACCTAGTATCATAATAAACTCAAATAAACATGGATTCCACATCTCTTTCTTATTTGATACTAGGTTACAACCCATGTATTACATGGATTGAATAAATACAATTTCTTATGAAACATAATTATAAAAACGTTATATAATTATTTTTTAAGAATGTTTTATAAAAAGAATGAATAAGTGTTCAAATTAAAAACAATGTTTTATGAAAAAACCTATTTTTTTAAAATAAAAAACGTTTTATAAAAGTAATTATAGAAATCATTATTATTTAATAGGAGAGAGGCGGGAAACAAAAATTATATAAAAAAATAAAAATAAAAATTGTGTAATTAATAGGAGAGAGGCGGGAAAACAATGTTGAAAATGAATGTGTGAATGACAAGTGTCCTCCTAAAACCTTTATTTATTATATAGTATAGATTAATCAACTTGGAAATCCAACCAGAATACTTGTTTGAAGAATTGATCAATAAGTTTTTCAAAATGGGAGGAACCAAATAAAATAATTATTACATGTGTTCATCCAATTACATGTCAAACCAAATAAAATATTTATTATTTCACAAAATAAGTAAAAATATTATATTTTGCTTTTAAGAAAAAAAATCGTAGATCATACTTCAAAGTAATTATGATATTAATATATAAAAGTTAGGTATGGGCAGTTAGTGATTTTTAATGGTTATAAAATAATTGTTGGAGTATTATAACTTAAGTATAACAATTATGTCTTAAATAAATAGAATTAGAACTTAGTTTAGTAAAATTCTTAATTTAAAGTTGATAATTATACTAAATACTAAGCCAATGGCTGATGAAGCTGCTTCCGTTTTCTTTTTTCTATTTCTACTTTTTGGACTATCAAAGATCACATTTTGCAACTTCTTATATATATTTAACCTTTTTTCCAACATTAATTATTTTATAAGATTAACAATCCAGATATTATTATTCACTATAATATAATAATAATAATAATAATTCAATCGAATGTTAAAAATGTTTCTTCTTCCACTAACATTTTTTAAAAAACTTTTTTTTGGATAAAAAATCAAAGCAAAAAATAAAATTTTGGAAAAGCAAGCACTTAGAAAAAAAAATCATTTCAAAATAAACGTACTTTTAACAAAGTTTATTTAAGAAAAGATTTAAAAATTATTTTTTTTAATAAACAAAAAACCTATGGATTCTTTTATAAAACCTATAATAATTTTGTTTAGAATGGCTAATACACACCCTAGAGCTGCACAAAAAAACCGGTTTTTTTTTACCCGGTCCAAACCGGCAAACCGGTTCGGGTTAGGCTAAAACCGCCGGGTTGAAACCGGTTTGAAGCATTTAGGAGTATACCGGGTTGGGGACCGGTTTGTGTGAACTGGTTTGGAAAACCGGTTTGAACCGGTTTTTGCGCTGGCAAAAAACTAGCCGCTGGGGAACGGATTTATAGCCGTTGGGGTCGATTTTGGCCGTTTTTTTGGCCCCATTTGCACTCTTAAAACACTATAAATAGATGGGGGTGTTTAGGGTTGATCACTCCTCTCTTTACACTCTCTAATCTCTAAAACCGCTCAAAAACGCTCTCTAAACTCTAAAAAAAAGCATGGCAAGTTTTGGTGTTGGTGGTTCCTCAAACGAAGTTACCGTTGTGGAAATTCGAGCAACAACGAGAAATCCGGCAATTTGGTGCAATTACGTTCTATGTTTGTTGTCAAACGGGAAGGAACGTGCTCGGTGCAAGATGTGTGGTGCGTTTTTGGGGAAAGATTCAAACACTAGTTTGAAAACGCATATGGAAAAATCTTGCCCGTCCTTGAAGGGAATTCAAAGTGAAGGTCAAACCTCGATGACAAGCGAAAGAGGAATTTGGAACTTTGATCCAAATATTGTTCGAGATCGAATGGCGAGGTTAGTGATTCAAGAAGGATTGTCGTTCAACCACTTTGACAATCCGCGCTTGACAAGGATGATTCAAGAGACACTCCAACCACGTTATCATCAAGTAAGTCGCACAACCCTTAGACGAGATTGTATAAAAATGTGAAAAAAGCAAAAAAAGAATTAATTTTGGGTTTTGAAAATTTGGAAACCGGTGTAAACTTAACCACCGATGTTTGGTCGGCTCCACATGGTATACCCGATTCGTACCTTTGCGTTACCGCGCATTGGGTTGATCTCAATACGTGGCAAATGATGAAGCGTACAATCGCGTTTGACGCAAGGCTACGAAGTACTAGACTCACCCCCTAGCAATGGAAATGTGCATTTGCTTGAAGGACCATTTGGATGCGATGGATAGGATACAAGACCAAACTTCTCTCGAAGACGAAATTCAAGCCGAAGAAATCATACACAACAACGAGGTTGATCTTGGAATATCCGAACCAGTCACCGATGAAGAACTAGCCGAAGATGCAAGGCTACGAAGCTCTAGTTCCGAAGACAACGCACAAGAATAATCAATCAATATTCCAAAAAATAAAAATATATATTGTCATTTGTACTGTTTTACAATTTTATAATTTTATCGTTTCATGTTTTTTAATTTTCGAACTTTTCAAATATTAATAAACGTTGAACTTTATGTTTTATATTTGTTATTTTTTTTATATTAAAAATATAAAATTTATTTGAATTTATTTATTTTTTTAATAAAAACCGGTTTAAACCGGTTTACCACACAAACCGGTTTGTAACCAACCCTAACCGGTTTGACCAGTTAGTCATTCTCCACCTACGAAACCGGTTTAACCCGAACCGGTTTAGGCCCAAACCGGTTTTGACTTTTCGTTGACCAAACCGGTTCGGTTCGGGTTGAACCGGTTTGGGTTAAAAAACCGATTTATGCACCACTAACACACCCTATAATCCTATCACATTTTTATTATATCATAGGACTTGACTCTCAACCTCTTAGAAAATAGGCTTTAGTATAAAAACATAAAATGTAAACAAATATTCATAAAATTACTTAAAAACAACTATAAAACAAAATACTTTATTTATATTTCTTTTAAAAAATTGTAAAATACAACAATAATAGTGATGATGATAATAATGATAAAAGACATGTGAAATAATTATATTTTCTTTCATCACTTATATTTATACTTCAGCATTTTTATATAAAACTTGATATTATCAATGATTTTATAATATGACTTTGATTTTTTCACGAAAAATCTGTTAAAGAGATACACATGTTTAATAATTTGACATCGAGGTTTACCCAAAGCAAAAAATATATATTAAAAGTATTAAGATATAACAACACTCAAATAAACAAATTTTATTAATAATATATTTAATTGTGACTAAATCATTTACGAATTACAACCGAGGTAGGCCATGTGAGCCACAACAATAATAATCAATTTCAGTATCAAACCCAAACCATTTCCTGGATTTAATACTATGATGACCGAACCCATGTGGTCCCACCGTCACCACGTTTCTACTATTATTCATTTCCTACGTGGAACCTTATTTCTCTGCCACCTCATACTCACCTTCCACGTCACACCATTAAAATCATCATATACTCGATTATAATCACCTGTGCTTGGTCCCATTGTATTCCATCTTATATAACCAAATCAACGGCCAAAACAAAGCCAAATACTTTTTTAACGGCTAACTCACGCATCATATTACACTCTTCTAAATCCACTTAATATATTTTCCTACACACTGTAATCAGTGGTGAAATTTATGGAACAGATTTGGATTTTTAATATGTATTAGGAGGGGCTCAAATACTATAACTAATATGAAATAAATCTAGTAGGTCAAAATCAATAATTCTGAGCAAAAAGGTGGGTAAAAAACCAATTTTTGGTGGATTTGTGGAACAAATCTGGCCTTTTGATCTGGATTAGGAGAGGCCAAAAAGAGTATAACTAATATAAAATAAACCTAGTGAAACAAAATCAATACTTTTAAGCAAAAAATAAAAGGGGTCTGGGCCTCCTCTGACCCGTAATACCACTAAGTAATATCGTAAGATTAATCAAACAACTAAGCAAGGCTCTCATGATTACTTCATTGTATTAAACGTTTAAAAAAAATCGTATAAAATATTACTCTAACCTTCAAAAGGATACAATAAGCCAAATACAAACTATAACCGAAGCTGGCTTAAGTCACCAGATGAGATTTTTACCCGTTTAATAAGAAATACATAATAATTATATGTTTCAAATACCACATACAAGAAAGTAAATATATGCTACCAACCAACTTAACTCACAACAATATAGGCTACCTCAAAATTTAACTTTGGGACAATTATGACATAGTATGGTTAAAATCAGTGGCGGAGCTTGAAAATTTTCGGGGGGGGGGGGGGGTGGGGCGGGGGCGGGAATTTTTTTTCATATAGGGGGGCCGGAACTATAAAATTTTCGGCCGAATACATATAAATTAACACCACTGAGCGAAAAATCGAGCGAATACGTATATATTAACACTTCTGAGCGAAAAATCAGGGGAGGCCGGGGCCCCCTCGGGCCCTTTACATCCTCCGCCCCTGGTTAAAATCATTAGCCATAGTATGTTGTACATGTCAATAGATACTAGGACAAAGGACTTAACTTTCATAAAGACACTAAACATAAAAGTATGTTAAAATTTTGATTGAATCGAAGGTGGCTAGCTCTTTATCATTATTCATCAACTTAAAAGAATAATAGAACAAATAAGGCATATACATTAAAATAAAAGATATATGGTGTGGAGGTGTGTTCATCTTTCTAAGAAGATCATCAAACTTGTAAGTTGTGGTCATTGGTGTGACAATTTTAGGCTCGGTCAAAGCAATAGTAATGTTTTTGTTATTTTGGTGATTGTAAGAGTTTATAGTATATTGTAATGATTAAAATGTGGTGTTAGCTGTTTAAATGTGTAGATATGAAGTTTTGATGGTGATGTGGTTGCATTTGACTCAACTTGATGCCTTTATCACATCTCATTGTGTTAAGGTTTGACCTAATACTTTAATTTAAGTTTGTTATAGATAAATTCAATAGTTTGTAGAACTTTCAAACATTTCAATGGTGATAAACTATGGTTTGAAATAGAACTTTTAATGTTGCGGGAAAATGATCAAACGAACATTAGCAAAGAACACAAAGCATCCTAGATCAAGGTTCGAGAATTTCGGTTAAGGGAAGGCCATAGATTCTTCTTTCCTTCGTGTAACTCCTTTTGGTGAATTTTGTGTCAAAGGAAGGTCAGGAATCCGTTATTTATTTCTCAAATTAAAATTAACTTAAAATTAACAGATTAACTGTGTGACTCAATAAATGTTTTTTATATTTATAATGTAGTTATAAATGATTTTCGCCTTTGAGAAAAACTTATCATATAATGATATCATTGTTCTATTGTCTGCTACAAAATGACATATATTAAGATACTAATGGAATTATATGGATACTTTTTGATGATTTATTATTATCTTTTATATTAGGAATCGACTAGTGAAGAAAAATGTTTTCTTTATTTGTATGTTGTACCCTTGTTTGTAACTATCTAGGTTTTGGAGACTTTTATGAAGGAAATGGCAACATTATATTGACATGTAGCAAAGAGGTGAGTTCTAGTTTCTTTATGAGAAATATGGTAGATAAATCCAATCCGGTTTTGATATGTTCTAGTTTCAAATATTTCGAACTTATATAAGTTCTAACAAGTTATAACCATAACATACATAATTTTTCAGCTATTATACATAGATCAATTTCTTGTTCTACACCCCTCACCCCTTCCACGTCAGCCTGGTCACACCCCTCACGAACGCATTACGGATAATCTTAGAAGTGTTGATCGTGTCTGTCATTAAAAATCATCATTTAAGGTTAAAATCGATTTCTAGTAAAATAGAAAGAATGTGATGATTACATTGGATTCACATCATTATGGATCACTTTAGAAAACTTTGAGTTGATAATTGCAAGTTCGTCTTCACAAATTTGAGAAGTAAGATTAAGGCTAGAGAACATGTATAGAATTACTAGAATATAAACATCAAAGATCTTATGATGTTTATTAACTTACTAGGTTAAAGCCCATGTTTTACATGGGTGAATAAATACAACTTATTATAAAACAATATTTTTTATGAAGATTTTTATGTTTAGTCTTATTAGTCATCTGTGAAATAAGAAATAATTAAAATTTTTCTTATGATTTAGTAATTTTTAATAAAACATTAGAATATATGTTAGATATTTAATTATTTAACATTATCATTACTTAATAGGAGAGAAAGACGAAAAACAAAAATTTAGATTTAATCAGAAATCGACTCGTAGCAAGTATAGTTATTCATTTATTATAATATAGGTTAAAACTCTGTATATTATACAGGGTGACTAAATATAGTGTTATATATACTTAGTAATAAAGATCTAATATTACATATTTTTGACATATTGCATAATTTTTTAATACAAATTTTAGAAACGTTATATAGTTATTTTTTAAAAATGTTTTATAAAAAGAATGAAAGAAATGTTCAAACTATAAAAATGTTTTATGAACAAAGCTATTTTTTTAATTAAAAAATATTTTATAAAAATAGTTATAAAAATCATTATCATTTAATAGGAGAGAGAGGCGGGAAACAATTTTTTTTATGAGAATGATATGTGACACCCTAAAACCTTTATTTATTAGTATGTATAGATTTGCAAATAGTTATAATCATAGCAGAGAAAGAGTAAATTCAAGAATTACTTCACAATACTTACCATATTAGAGTTCAATCTTTTAATATTCACTTGCAATAGTTCCACTTATCAAACACTTGCCATAAGAAAACAAAACACTTCTAAACAAAAAAAAAACTTCCAAGGATTTAAAACCACCATATCATCTATGAACCACGAAAAATAAAAAAAAGCATATGGAAAATAACAATTACAATATCTATTATATCCAGAGAATCAAACTACCGGATCCAAAAAGAATGCAATTTCAACCCAAAAATCAAGTTTAATACATTAAACTTACCGTTACGACTGCTAAGTTCAGTGTCCATAAACCAAAGGCCGACGCCCGATTGGAAGTAGCCAAGAAAGAGAAAATCGCCTAGGATCGTTCTAGGGATTTATGGCAATTGTTTAACATACGGTATTACAACAGGGGTGGCTCAATTGGGTCTTTTCCACTAAGACTTCTAGTTTGAGTTCTTTTCCTTTCTAAGCAACATGATTCGTACTTTCAATTTCGATTTGATATGGTTAATCAACTAAGAAACTAATAAAGTAATCAACTAAGCAATTAATAAAGTAATCAAGTCATAAATAGTCAAATGAATTTATTAACTAATAAGCAACTATTACTAGGTCAAGTCATATGAGTAGATAATTTGAGAAATCAACAAATTAGAAACAAATAAACAAGAAATCACAATGCACAAACAAATAAATAATATGAGATTTTGAGAAAAACATAGGCAGATTACAAGAAATATGAGAGGAAAAAAAACAAATAATACCATCAATATGAGGTAAACAAATACATAACTTGTGTATGTAGATTCTATGTGATTAATGTATATTCATAACATAATTAGCGTAATATGAGTGAGTAAACAACTAATAATTACCCTTAAGAAGCCTTCAAGGACGATTCTTCTTAAACATCTTGCTAAAAGGCTTCAACTTTGCAAGCAAAATAGGTAGCTGTAACTTCATCATTAAGACTCTTTGACGATATAATATAGATTAACCAAAACCAACAAAGATATTCAAAAATTAATCTTTGATAGTAAGGAGCATCAAACAAAATCAATTTGAATATTTGATCATCATCCAATTTGGTAGAGAACTAATGACACCAAATCAAGACCGGTTAAAATGGGGTTATGAGAACAAACCTTGAACTTGAGACTGCGAAAATAAAATCTACAAAACTCACTAGCATAAGTGCAAATAAAAAAAGAATCAAGACAATGGGATTCAAAATTTTATAACCAATAGTCAAGAACAGTACAAGAAACGACTAGGAATCTATCAATTGGAAGATAGAATTAAAACAATACATAATTGTTGATTATCTTTCTTATATAGACCCTAACTTAAGTATATAAGAAAATTTAGGGCCCGAAGAAATTGAGGGCCCCAATCTATATCTTTTTTACTCGTGTTTGACGGCGACCCCTAATCACTGTCATTACTGTCTTCTCCATCCATCACCTTTGTCCTTTGTCCAATAACCACACAAAGATTAACCTAACAATGAACTGATTCTAACAAAAAGACCAATGACACATCAAATACTCTCCACGATCTCTGGCCAAAACACTAATCTGGTCATATATAAACAAAAATCACGATTTGAGACTGAAATCTAAATCACAACGGAGAGTTCGTTACATACAATTTTGAAGTCCGTTACATTCAGTTTTGATACATAATTAATTTTATTTATAATCAAACGTATCTCTTTCAGTTCCTCTTAGTGAAAAAATTTAGTTAAAATAAATCAATGCGTAAATCCAAATAACTAAACATAAAAGATTGAACTAATTACACGGATGGCCCCTATGGTTTACACTGATTTCACTTATGACCCCTAAGATTGAGAAACTACAATTATGGTCCAATAGTTTGCACAAATGTAACAAACATAGTCCTTGGGGTGGATGGAGGTTATTTTTTTTCGTTAAGTACATGTGAAATGACCCAAATACCCTTACCCAAAAATAATAAAAATAACCATACACCCTTTCGTTACAAATCCCTCTCTTTACAATCATAGTTAACTTAACCCCCATCTTTCTTCTTCATCGACTTCAAGGGTCAAACCACCACCACCTCAAAAGTCAAACCACCAGCCACCACCTCCGGAAATCCCACCAACAACATTTTGTTCATGTTCAGTCCCCCACATTCAATAGCTACCACTGCCTACATCCATCACCACCTACATCAACGACCACCACCTACATTTGCGTTTTGACCAGAATCGAAGGGTATCAACCCCGCAAACCAGTTGGTGGTGGTGGTGGGATTTCAAGCGAACAAGGGGTGAATTAGGTGGGGTTACGATCGGAATGGATTGCTATTGAGGGGTGAATCAAGTGGGTGCTTAAACGAGGGGATTTTCTCATCTATGATGAGTTTTCTTTTAAGAATGATAGAGATTATTAGGTGAGTCAGTGGTCTGTCAATGATTCAAATTACTGATAAAAAAATACAAAATTAAAGAGGACCCATACGAAACACCAGCACACAGACAAACACTTCTCCGCGTATTAAAACAATAAACTACGAAGAGATAATATTGTTTACTTATCATAATTTGGATTAACCTTTTTAGCACCGGTGAGAAATATGGGATGAAAAGATAAGGCATCTCTCTCTCTCTCATGACCTCATCATCCCTCTCTCTCTCTCTAACCGCTCGCTTTCTCTGTATCCAGTTTTTCATCCATCTGTCTAAATTGATCTGTTATACTTCATCCGATGTCTGTTGCTTTTGAGCGTAGTAGCAGTGATAGCAATCGGATCCAATTGCCTGGGTTTTCCAACGGGATGTGGATCTATAACGCCTCGGACTCCACCGCCGGTAATCCTTGGAGTACCAGACTTCCGGCCGTTAAAGAGGAGGAAGATTCCACCACTTCTTCCTCCATCGGCAACAACAGTGACATCGGTGGAGCCGATTCCGATGACGATGACGACGACGGCCAAGTCCAGAGCAAGGATAATGGACTGCTCAACGGTTTAAACGATTTGGAGAAAGTTCTTCCGATCAAGTATGGCTGTTAATTTACTGTTAATGTTGTTAATTATACTGATTATATTGCTAATGAATGATGGATGTTGCTGATTTTATGTAATTTAGACATGCATGTGCGATCTGAATTGTTCCTGCACTTTTTTAGAAATTGATATCGATTTTGTTGCTTTTTTGTTACTATTTTGTACACATAATGTTATATAAGAAAAATGTAATTGAATATTGGTAATTGATCTGTTATTGTTGGGGAAAGGGGTTATCTGTTGAACAAATGTTAGTTTTGGAGAATTGAATCTGATAATCTGACAAATAATCTTGTAACAACTTATTTCAGAAGGGGCTTATCAACGTTCTATGCTGGAAAATCGAAGTCGTATGGGAGCCTAGCTGATGCGGTGTCAGTTCCATCCATTCAAGACATTGTTAAGCCGGAAGATGCTTACAGCCGGAAGCGCAAGAACATGCTCGCTCATTATGCTTTGTTGGACAAGCATCATGAAACTACGACTACCACCGAAAGTGGGGTATCAAAGAGGTTTGCCAGAAACAGCGAGGATAGTAATGATGGCTCCAACACAAGCACATCTATGACGGGTTGTTCTCTTCCACCCTTTCCGTGTAACAGTAGAAAGCTATCGAGTGGTGAATCATCAGATTCGTCTCCTAGACTGTACATGAGCTCACCATGGAGATCGCTGTCTTTATCAGATTTGCAACATGCTTCGAGCTTCACTGGGGTGAGTAGCAAAGGAAATGAAGTGGATGGGCATTAGGTGTAGGTTGTGTTTCTTTGTTGGTTATATTAAGATAGAATCTGAAACTGTAAGATAGTTTGTTTATGGTGTTAGGGTTATCTGTAAACTGTTTCTGTTTTCTCTATTTTCTGGCCTGCTCGTTGTACTTGCTTAGTACTCATGGCATCTGGGCATTTTCAGAAAGCATAGTATAGGATGTCAATCGGTTGTAGTTCTTCTGCCTTGTATCCTGTTGTCTATAAAAGTATGATATAAAAATGTTCATATTTTTCTTTTTTCATCCTTGTTGCTATGAAACAAAGTCAATGGGCCAGTTAGCAAATGATGAGTCAAGATTGGGTTAGCTGGGTCTCCATATGCCTTCTCCAAATTGGTAGTTCTGATGTGCGATAAGGTATGCGAAATGGTCAAGACTGGTTGTTAGGGATTTATGTCTGTGAACCTAGTTTGCAATCTATGATTATACATGTATAATGGTGATGTAGGTGCAGGATGTTGTTATGTAACCACTGATGATAAGAACTTTTGTCTGCTAGTGATAAGACTTACCAAAAGATGGCAACTGATTATTGACAGAAGAACAAACTAAGAAATTGAGACGGGCGAACACCCCCTGAAGTGTGTCTGTAACTCGTGTCACCTAGTTTAATATCAAGATCTAATAACCGTCATTGCTGTAGGTTATCTGAATATCTCATCCCTTAGCAGGCTGTTACAAGGAAGTATAGATTTCTTCAATCAAAGCATGATGGAAAGGCATCTGACTAGACCGAAACCAGTTTAGTGCTTTTGACCCAGGGTAATTCTTCATAATCCACTTTTTATTAGTTGCAGAGTCATATAAATCTATAGTTAAATTGATAGTTAATTTGTTTTGTTATGTAAGTTTGTTCGAGCAGGGCGTAACACAGGAAACCAATACATATTTCAACGTAACAATGGATCATTTATAAAAGGGGACTGCAAAGATTCAAGCTTGATTTCCTATATTTTTACTGTAATTTTTCAAGATTCAACAGAAGATGCTGGTTGGTCTCATCTAGACTGTACTATATAGTTGCATATAAGTGAAGGTTTCTATTGGAATATGACAAAGGTGGTTTGATTTCAGGACTTAACCATTCAGTTAGGTACTACATTTTGAGGATGGATTCAACAAGCTCATAGAGGTGCAAGCTCCCCCTGATCAATCAATCCAAATTCCTGCCCAGCAACCAACACTCCATGAATTTGTGTGTAATTATTTAGGATTACCAGGTAAGATAAAAACCTGGGGGAATTAAAGAGTAGAAACTTGGTTTAAAAAGCGTGAGGCGCTCCGGGGCATTTTGGTCCCAAAAGCCAGACGCGAGTCGGGCGCATCACGTATATGAGGCGCGTCTATGTACAACCAAATAAGCTTTATTTACAACAAGTGCGTCTCTTATTTATTTTTCATATCAATCTATTTATCAAGTGAACTTTTCATTATTTCATCCTTTTGGTTACCGGTGGCTTTGCCATTTGATGGGATTTTACTATGTATGGTGGTGGTGGTTTTTTGTTTTTTATATAAACCTCCTACACACCCTAATTTGATCAATTTTGACCTAGAGGCCAGAACTACATGAGGCACGCCTTTTTGACCCTGGTGCGTTTTCTGAGCACCTCGCACCTTTTTAAACCAAGAGTAGAAGAAATATGAAAAATGTTGCATAGATGGCTAACCCATGTGAAGAGGACAAAATGCTTGAAGTAGATAAAGTTGAGATGAGCTTCTTCTTTCAGGCTCATAATCATCTGAAGATGTGAGTGATATATGTGAGCATAAACCCTAAACAACCGTCTTCACCACATCCTGGAAATTGGGAGGAAATGGTGCACCTGCAACACACACAAGTTACAGATGAAATAACAAAACTATTTACTGAAAAATGTATGCGTTAGGTGCTAAGAAGTATCACACACCCAGTTTCTGAGGGAATATTGATTCGTTATCGAGCTGAGTTTCAATCCCCTCCATCAAAAACTCCACATATTATTTGTATTCATATCTGAAAGTAACAAGAAAACGAAGCAAAATGTAACAAAACTGAATATTGATTTATTTGATTGTTAAGATATGATCGTTGATTGATGAGGAGGAATTAAGCTGTCATTGTTGGTGTCAAAAATATAGAATCCAAACTTTATTCCCAAACCTTAAGTAATTAAACCAGAATCTTTGAATACAAAACAGTGAACAAACGATCAACAATAAGCTCTCTTTAATTGGTAAGATAGGCCAAGCCCAATGATCCAACAGCCAAACCCAAAGATCCAGCCCATCAAGTCTTTAACCTATTACACTATTAGCTACTACATCCACTCTTTTTCATGCTACAAGGGTGTTAATTCTTGACCCAATAAAAAAAACAGGTTTTGAGTCGGATAATACAACCCGTTTAAAAAACTGGTCATGTTTGGGTTGAACCATTTAGAAATCAGGTCGGGTTAGGGTTGACCTATTTAATAAACGGGTTGACCCACTAACCCGTTTAGGTTTCAAATTTATTTTTTTTAGTTTCACTTTCTAGAAACGATTGATTAATTACTCTTAAATTTAGTGTTTACCATAAACTAATTAATGTATACCAAAACTTTTCTCTTTTTGCTTTCTAGATATGACTCTTCAATTATTTTTCAGTTTACCTTAAATGAATTAGATTTGGTATTTAATAGTTAATGATTTTGATTTAGATAAATGGGTTAAATGAGTCAGGTTCGGGTTGACTCGACTTTAAGTGTATCCAGGTTAAAGTTGTACTTTTTGACACGAATAAGAAATATCAATGAAAATTTACCATTTACTGACATCCATTCGTTAAGATCTTCTCCAGGCGGTAGGTAAACAGCTTCTCGCTAGTTTCCACCTCCCAAAGTTGCATCAATGAATTTTGTAAGTTGTGCTGCCTGAATCCATATAGATTGAGTACATCAAATGAGTTTGATAAACACTACTATTTTGTGCCCGAGAATCCCAATGACTAGACATGGACACCAAATACACACAATAAACTAAATTTATACGTGAACCAACTAGTTCCGATGGCTAGGCGCGAACAACATATACAAATAAAAAACCCTTTATATGTGTGCACACGATAGACGCATGTCTCACTCTACATTATGATAACACCAATTCCAGCCCAATTTGACATCCCACCAACATAATCAATACCCATGACAGAGTATTTAAATTACGAGACCACCAATTCCAATATACACGTTAACAACGACCGGGCATATTTATAAATCTTCTCACATAGCACGTCCAAACACTAATATGCCACTTTTGAAATACATGGAGGTTGCCATTTTTAGGCTTAACATACTCATGTAGTGTTACCATTGAGTATTTATAGAATACATATATATATATATATATATACATATATATATATATATATATATATATATATATGTATATATACATGTTTTGGTTGTATTTTTGAGAAACAACCTGTCTTATCCATTTATATAATGTTTTACCGACGGAATATCCACCGGAAAAGTGTCTCCACCGAAAAAGCCTGGCAGGAATCCTACTGGGAATCCAATTTGACCAATTTTTGTCGGCCGGAAACCTCTTCTACATACTACTCGGAATTTTTCTGAAAAGGCTCTGCCAGGAAACTGTTGTGCATAATACGACCGACGAGGTTACCAACGGGTGAGGAATCTTCTGACATAATGAGACTGATTGACCAAAATCCAAGAAAATGTAAAAAAAAAAATATGACAGATTCCATTGGTAATTTTTCGACGGATGCGCCCATCGGTAATATTTAGTCGGTGAAAGTCATGTTCTCTAGTAGTTATATATATCACGTACACCGGTGATAACTTTCTAATATGACTACAGAATAAAAAAAAATACTAGTTTTGTTATTCTAAGAGTTTGGGAGGTAAGAAATTTTGGAACTTTAATGAGAGACCACCAAATGTGTGTGGTGAATTTGTCATAGAGTCTTGAATGTGACTTTGCTTTTAGGTGTGTAGTGAAAGAAATTATTGATTACTATTTACCTAACGTTTAATTTCTCAAGTTTTAGAAACAGGAAATTTAATCAATGAATACATCTGACATACATACATACACACACAGATGATGATTCTTGAAGATCCACATTTTAAAAGATCATCCTTACTTCATAGTCAACAACTGATGCATTTGTGACCCAATTTAGGGTTTTTGTTTGTGTAGGGTATGGTCTTTCCTGCAGGAAGTACAAATTACTAGTCAAGGAAGATTAAGAGCATTTTTGTAGTCCAAGTTTCAAAGTATAAAGTACAAGTCTTAGAAGCATGGTGGGTAAGTTCTAGTATTATTTTGTACACACAAAAGCTGAGTGGTAGTGGTTGTGATACAGTGGCTGATGCTAACAGAACTTTAATGAAGGTAATAAAGTAAAGATTCTTTTTTCCTGTTTTTAGATATCATGAACTTGTTGGATGTCATGTCTACGAAAGAATTTGTATTATCATATGTGGTTTAATTTCTTTATTTCATGATTTATAATTCATAAGGTTAAATTCTGAAGTTTGAAACTTTCCTACTTGCCTCTTATTCAATCAAGAAACATGTACAAGTTTCAACTTTCCTTGCACTTGCAATTGATTCTAAAAATTCAAGAAACAAGTACAACTTGCTAACTAACCGTAAGACTACCCGGCGCGCGCTAAAGTGTCTGCTGCCACTTCAACGTCACATCATTGTTCACTCCCATCACACCACTATTAGGCGCGCCCGGCGTCCACTGCCACATCATCGCCACTTTTCATCTTTTAAATACAAATAATAAGATTATGTTTTACCTAATAATAAAGGGGGGCCTTGACAAAGTAACCATTAAGGGAGCTATCCGGTCGATGAAGATGACGATGATGAGGAATCCGTTGTAGTATAAAAAAAGTTGAGTTTGTAATTGATTTTTGTAGTGTAAGAGTATTAATACCTGGTTATGTATATATTAACCGGTTAAAAAAAATGAATTATTTTTTTTAGAAATTTCGTTGCTCAATAGACAAGAAGGGGGAGAATGTAGTTGTTGGATCATAGCATGGATGCCCAGCCGTGGATCACGAGGGCAGGTGCGCTGTTCACCGTGTGGCCCACGAGCCACATCGGCCACGACGTGGTCCACATGCAGGAGGGCCGGATAGTCCAAGTATATTTAATTCTAACATTTCGGAAATAAATTTAATTCAAAATTTAGATACATTTTTCTTCACTTTTTAATTTTACGATAACATCGTCCAAAAATAATTATAAGTACAAAAACAAATATAACAAATAAGTTCATTTGATCAATGTGGCTTTGTATGATAATACCACATCCGTTTGTGGGGGAATCAAACCATTTACATAAAATGTCCTTTGAACCAAGTGGATAACACCGAATGTATTTCATTACGGGGTTTAACTAAAAAGTAAAAAAGTTCATGTCATATAAGTGTCACGTAGTCAGTGAATCTTTAACTAAGTAAACCTTTAAAATTGTAGTGGTTTAATTAAAAACACAATTATTTAAATAAAATATATATAAAAATAAGAGTAAATGGTTTGGTCAGCACTTGAGTCGGCCCTACACCCCAACCCTTCATGCCCGTTAACAGGGCAGCAGGTTCATGTCATATAACTGTCATGTAGTCAGTGAATCTTTAACTAAGTAAACACAATTATTTAAAAAAACACAATTATTTAAAAAAATATATATAAAAATCAGAGTAAATGGTTTGGTCAACACTTAAGTCGGCCCCACACCCCAACCCTTCATGCCCGTTAACAGGGCAGCGCTGGCGCCACACATTAATTGGCACTCGTGTAATGGTGTTTAATGTCTTTAGAGAGGGTGAGGTATACAAGGGCGTTAGCCCAGTGCACTCGTGTTCAAATTTTATATTCGTTAAATCTTCTTGCCATACATAATCTCTCTGCGATGTACACTTGTACGTTAGCATATAAGTTTGGTATCTTTTAATGAAAACTAACGGCGACTACAAAATACTTAAACACCTATTTGAGGAGTATATTGCTTAAAAAAATTAGTTAGGTTTAGGTGGTATTTAAAAGTAAATGAATTGTAGTTAATCACCTCTTCTTTTAATTACAAGTGTATTCACATGGTATGAGTATACGTATGTGGCTATTTAAAAAAAAAAAATAGATACGCCCATATTATTTTCATTTTTTTTAATCATGATGATGAGATCTATAAGAGGATGATGATGGGAATACCTACAAAAAGGTATAATGAGAAGACAATTTATAGTTATTTTAAGTTATATTTTTATATTAAATTTAAGAATTAATTAATTTATAGTTATTTTAAGTTATATTTTTATATTAAATTTAAGAATTAATTACACGGATGTCATATGTGATTTACATGGATTTCACTTTTAGCCCATAAGAATGGAAAACTATATGTTTGCTCCAATAGTTTGAACGAATGTAGCAAATTTAACCCCTGAGTTAAATGTTAGTTATCTTTTAGGGTTAAATGAGTGTAAAATAATAAAAATACTCCTCAAATAAAAATTTAAAAATCTAAAACAAAAATAAAAAATATTAATAGAAAACTAATGGTCCTACACATACACTTTTATCCGATCATTTCTAGCCAAATCTCTAACCCTACCCCACCCTACCCTACCCTCTTCTTCATCTTCATCTTCATCTTCATCTTCTATCTTCTTTGGAGTAGTCACCTGACTCGTATGAATTGTGGTCCACATTTTCTTTTAGGTCAGGAGTTACGTTTTTTTATTTAATTCATAAACATGTATCCTCTCCTCCATCAATCTATTTCATCTAAAACTAAATTCATCTAAATCCATTACCTAACAACAGAAACAATGAGATCTACGAATAACGGAAACGTGTGAACATAATCTCCAACAGTTCAATCAACGGAACCCTTCCTGTTTCAATTTCCAGCTGCTCCGACCTCCAATCGCTTTCTCTGTCTTCTAATTTCATCTCCGGTGAGCTCCCGAAGGCGATTACCACAGGGTCTTCAAATCAACAACTCAACAACGATTGAAAAGGGAAAACGAAGATTCAGGCGATTACCACTTCAGTGAAATCTTGAGAGTTTGGAAGTGGGGGACGATGGTGGAAGGAAATGGAAGGCGGTGGAAGTGAAAGTGGAGGTGGAGGTGGAGGACGAGGACGGTGAGGGTTGTTTGTGCTGCAGCTTTTGTTTTGTAGGGGGCAGGGTAGGGTAGGGTAGGGTTAGGGTAGGTGTTTATGTTGTTTTTTAGTTTTAATATATAAAGGGTATATAGGTCATTTTAAAAAATTTAACCCCAAAAGAAAACTGACATACAATTTAGGGGCCAAATGTGTTACATTCGTCCAAACTATTGGACTAAACATGTAGTTTCTCATTCCTAGAGGCCAAAAGTGAAATCCGTGTAAACCACAAGGGCCACCTGTGTAATTAATTTTAAATTTAATAAAAGTGCTTGTTAAATTTGAAAGTTATCTTCACTCTTTTTAAATGGATTAATGTATTTTGAGCTGTGATTTTTATAAAAATATTAAATTAAAAACACTGTCATTTTTTATAAAAAAGATATAAACGTCATAAGATATATTCTAATAATGTATATAAAACTTTTAGTTAGCATATGACCTTAGTATAGTAAATACGTAATTGGATAAACTTCATATAGTTTATTTAGATGATTTTTTTTAATATATCAGATATTTTTAACAGTTAAGTTATTAAAGTTGTATTTATTTCTAGTTGTGATGCTAAAATATCAGATAATTTTTTTAAGTTTTATTTATTTATTTAATTTTATTTAATCTAATTTAAGTTAAAAAAAAAATAAATAAATAAAAATATAAAAATAACTTTATGATTTACATAATTCTACATGTTGAAATTTTTTAAAGTTTTTATTAATTTAATCAATGATATAAATTTAATTTAAATTAAAAAAGTAAATAAATAAATAATAAAAAAATATGAATAGATTTAATATTGTTTAATGTGATTGATTTGATGTGAAGGTGGTGTGAGAAAAAAAGGAGTGGGTATACATATAATAGCTCCCTTTTTTATATATTTTATTTCCGTATGATCATTGATGTTTGTATGAAAGCAGAACAGCAGCTACACAGGTGTTGCAGTCCCGCTCCTGACACAAACAGAAACCCTGCATAAAACCCATTGATTATTCACCCCTTCTCCTCTCTATCCGTTTTCAACATTCAACTAACATATTCGAGTCCCATTCAGAAACAACAACTACATTCACTCTCTTTTTTTTTCAATCCGAAATGGAAATGATTACAGTAAGAAATGAGAATTCTCGGTTCCCATTCACATCAAGTCAATGGCAAGAGTTAGAACACCAAGCACTTGTTTACAAATACATGATTTCCGGCATGCCCATACCTCCTGATCTCCTCTTCTCCATTAAAAGAAGCTTCGATTCCTCCACCAAACTCATCCTCAGCCGCCAATCTCATCGTCAATCAAGTAAGTCATTGTTTGTTTCTTCAACATAAACATGCACACCAACTGTTTGATGTATTTCCTGTGTGAAAAAAAAACATTTTTTTTTACTTGTAAAAATAGAGAACAATAAAAAAGCAGAATTATTTTTACACTAGCCCCAAATTATAAGTACACGCAGCCTCAATACGGGCCGTATTATCTTTTTCATCTCAGTACATTTCACTCAGTGACGAAGCTTGAAGAAAAAACGCAGGGGAAGCCGCGGCGGAATCCTATAATTTTTTTTATTCCTATCAGGGGCCGGAACTTAATAACTATAAAACTTTCGGCCGAATTCGTATAAATTAACACTTCTAAGTGAAAAATAGGAGGGCGGGCTCTCACTAAGCTTCGTCCCTGATTTCACTCATACAGCCGTATATGATAGATACAATACTGGCCGTATCACTTTTTTTTTCACCTATAATAGTCTCGTCTTGACTGAAATGACATGTCTGAAACAACGTCGATTTATGCTGTGAGATACCCATTGGTGTCTTGATTGGGGATGGTGTACTGATATTAGATCCCTGAAACAATTTTGAAGAAAATTAAAGATTATTGATGGGTATGTTAATCTGCAGTTGGATGGGACTATTTCCAGATGGGATTTGGGAAAAAAATAGACCCAGAACCAGGAAGATGCAGAAGAACAGATGGTAAGAAATGGAGATGCTCTAAAGAAGCTTATCGTGATTCAAAATACTGTGAAAGGCATATGCACAGAGGCAGAAATCGTTCAAGAAAGCCTGTGGAAGCAAATTTGTTGACAAATTCAACACCCAATACACCACCATTGTTAACATCATCATTATCATCAATCTGTAACAAATCTCCAAAATACCCTTCACCTGGTTCTCATCCCCAATTCTCCTCATCTAGGGCTACTGGTAATGTTCTGTCATCTCAAGATCGCTTTTTGTTGGAATCTAGCCCCTACTCACATTCAGAAAAAAATTACAGGTTTGTTCGTGTCAATACTTTACCTGCATTAATCCTTTTGTCATGATTTGTACACAAGCATATGCAGACACCCACATGCTAAGGGTGAAGGGGGCACGCTAGGAGAGATAGAGACCGGGTAAAATGGGTACACCGCCCCATCATCCCGGGTAAAACAATCAAGTAAGTGGGTAGAACAATCGAGTATGTTGTGCGAGTAACTTTACTCGTTTTATCTTGGGCGAGTAAAGATAGGAATTGACTTTTGGCAAAGCATTTTTGATAAAATAAAATATTATTACATTACTTCTTTTGCTAGTTTGTTAATAAAATAAAATATGTAATTTGACAAAGTTATGTAAATACATGTTATAATATAATAACATATTATATAGTTCATTTCCTCTCTTTTTATATTTAACTTTAGTTTATTATTTATTTCAATCTTCTTATTAGATTGATTTTTAAATTAATAAATTAGATTGAAGGGCACACCCTATTAGGCTTGTATTTTTCTAGTTTTTTAATTGTATTATGTTAGTTTTTAATTGACTTTTTTTTATTTAAATGTTTATTTTTTTTTTAAAACTTGGTGAGTAAATGAGTAGGGTGTTTTCAATGAAATCTGAGTAAATGAGTAATTTTGAGATGACAAGATTCTATTGGACAGTTTTTGTAAGTAAATGAGTAAATGGGTTATCCACCCCCTTCACCCTAATGTCTAGTGGCATATAAATGATTCTTCCTCTGAACAGAGATCTGATTAGGCTTTTGAAAACTTGTACTTTTTCATGCCAAACTAGTTAACTTGGTCATTTCAAGATGCCAAAGTTAACCTTCACACAGTAACCATCTTTTAGTGTCTTTGGTTATACTTCTTAGAATAAACAGGATAGGGGTATCTTCGTAATTTTAAACACTCATGATTTTATCTAGTGTAGCATGTAGTAATGTTACAATCTTATAACAAACAAACATGCCTAGAAAAATCTCGCTTATAATGAAGTATAAGAAGGAACCTTTCCTCTATCCCGGAAGATAGAGATCATAGAGTGGCTTCTCCAACTGAGTCCCGGGCTCCAAAACCTTTTCTTGACATGTAGTGTTACACTTTTATATCTTCCTCAAGTATTTATTAATTGACATGTAGCACGATTTTAACATCACATTACTTCAAAAGTTAAGATTTTATTTCAACTTAAATATGAACCATTTTTTTTTAAGATTGTATGCAATTAGCATATCAAACAAATTTTCAAAGCTATAACTATTAATCAATTTTTTTATGAGTTTTTAATAAGCAAAATTGCGTATGAGTGTGACAGTTTTTATCAAATAATTTATTCTCCAAGTTAATATGATCGTATATAATTCCTATACTTGAACTTTAACTTGTAACAGAAATAAAAATAAAAGATAAAAGTTTCAGGGACTACCCAAGGACCGGGTGAAAAAATGGTCATGATCGATTAGTAATGACTGATGACATCTATAAGGCGGATTTCTTAGGATTTGTATAATTAGTTCTTTTTCATCGATGGGAGAATTAGCATCATCAACCAGATTTTTAAGATTGCGACAATTTTTAGTGGAAAATAACCCTTTTTATCTTTTCGAAATGTTATTTGGAGACTTTGTTTGTAACAAAAAACTTATAGATGTTATCATAAGTGTTTAGCGGTACAGTTATATTCTCATGCACACTAACTCCAAATACATACTTGAAATATTATATAACTCAAATATAGTTTACTAGTATTTAATTGTATACGCACAATTTTGAATGAAATATATCAATACAAAGACAGTCGACATATATCACACAACAAATAGTAATTTCTGTCTCCATTGTGTGGGTTTTATATTTTGTATATGAATAGAATGTTGGTTATGCCTTGATACACTGAACCGAACTCGTTGTTACATATTTTTAAGCTGATTTTCCCCAATATTTTTGTTAGCTACGGGATAAAAGACGTCGATGAACATCCATTTTTGTCAGAAGGTTGTGGCAGTGGCACCATCTCTGCTTCAGTTGGTGATTCTTGGCAATCAAGGCAGCAGTCTTTCTCTGATTATCAAAATGATTACTCGTATCTGCAGCTTCAAAACACCCCAACAAGACAAAAGCAGGATCAGGGGCGTTGTTATGATCTGAAAACTGAAGAAAAAGATGAAGAAGCCCACAAAGTAATGCACCATTTCTTTGATGAATCACCACACAATAACAATGATGATCATAACAAAGATAAAGATTCTTCCACAACTCAACTCTCAATCTCCATTCCCAATTGTGGTCATGACTTCTTCTTGATCCGTAACGGTAATACTTTCAACAATAGAAATTTTATTTTTTGTTTCTTGGAGTATAAGTAAGGCTAGAGAATTTCTGAGTTGCTTGTTTTCTTGTTGCAGATAAATGACAAGTAACTTGGCATGGTTTTGACTTTTGACTTTTGATGGATCAGTGTTGCTTACTTTAATAGTTTTAACTTGTTAAGTGTTGCTGTGTTCATCCTTCTATGCTACTACTGGTATGTTTTCATTGGACTTATATATTATATTTGTTTCTTCTGTAGCAGTATGTTTTCATGAGAATTTCCACATCTTTGTCTTCACTCTTATGTAATTAAATGGATTGGAATGTTAGTCAAGTCTTTTCACTTGGATGTTTAAATATTGGAACACGAGTTGTGTCTAATTCAATTTGATTGCAACAATTGGTGAATCATCAGCCATGTCTAATAGTTTTTGACCAAGATCAGTGGCAAGAACACCCCACTTCAGAAGTGTTAGACCAAAACTAATGTAAAAGACGACGGACGGTTAACTTTAGGATTGACCTCCACTACACCCCAATGTACACCATGCTGTTGATAGTTGCTTTGCACTGCATTTTGGTACTTGACCTCCATTGCAACCTAACATGCATATGTTGACTTTTGTAAACCAAGATCTCAACTTTGTAAGTTTTGATCAGAACCAAATTAAACCAGTAGTATTGACTTTTATTGAATCTGGTCTCTGTTAAGAAAGAATTGACCTAGATCTTGATTCAGAGAACCAATTTCATTTTCATTTTTACCACTCATCATCATTAACTAATTCCTGAATTTCCTCCCTGTTTTCATATTCAATAATTGGTTTTTGAATCTCATTCTTGTTTTTAGATTCATCGCTCTTATTTCGAAATGTACTAAGCTCTTCATCAAACACCTTTTATGAATTCAGATGAATTGGATGATATAAAACCTCCTTCATTATCATTAGACACTCCTTGAATTGTAACCCACTTCAGAACAACTTCTTGTAACCTAGCCGAAGCAAACGCATCTTTCGTATTTTGTAGACTATACGGGTGGGAAGTTCAGTGAACTATTCGTGAAACGTTTTACGAGAAGTTCGTTTATGTTTATTCATTTAATAAACCAACAAACATGAACACAAATTTTTGTTCATTTAATTAAAAGAACGAACATGAACACATGTCTCGTTCGTTCAATTACGTCTAGAAGCTAGGATGCACATCACAAAGTATCATCTATATCTATACATACTAATAAATAAAGGTTTTGGGGTGCCACATGTCATTCCCATGTTCATTCTTAAAATAAAGTTTTCGCCTCTCTCTCCTATTAATGATACAAGTTTTATAGAAAAAACTATAATTTTTGTTTCCCGTCTCTCTCTTCTATTAATTAATAATGATTTCTATAACTATTTTTATAAAACATTTTTTATTTAAAAGAAATTGCTTTGTTCATAAAACATTTTTATAATTTGAACATTTCTTTCATTGTTTTTATAAAACATTTTTAAAAAATAACTATATAACGTTCCTAAAATTTGTATTAAAAAATTATGTAATATGTTATAAATATGTAATATTAGATCTTTATTAATAAGTATATATAATACTGTTATTATTCACTCTGTATTCTAACCTAAATTATAATAAATAAATAACTATATTTACTACGTGTCGACTTCTGAAAAAATCTAGATTTTTAACATTCGTCTTTCTCTCCTATTAAATAATGATGATGTTAAATAATTAAATATCTAAAGTTTATTCTAATATTTTATTAAAAAATATTATATCATAAGAAAATTTTAATTATATCTTATTTTAAAATACAATTTTATAATTCTTAAATTTTCATTATTTGTTATTTATAATTATTAAATCTTCATTATTTCTTATTTCACAGACGACTAATAACATCCAACATACATTTTTTTTATAAAAAAATTGAAACACACAACTTTTAAAAAAAACAAACTTTAACGCGCGGAAGTCTTAAACCCAGAAATTTTTTTTTTTTCCTGTCGCGTACCGCGACTCATACGTGCCACCCCAGTCGCGGCCCGCGAGGGGACCTTTTTCACAGAAAGTTTCAGTTTTTCTGCAGGTTTCAGCACTTAACCATTTTTCCAACTTTTTCCATTTTTCAAGACACTAAAAATTCCCAACACTTGGGTTTTGACCAAAAACACATCAACAACAAGTAAATACACTAAAACATCATTTGTGTATCAAATTTACATCCATCTACGGGGGTTTTCCCCAAAAATCCCCAAATTACCAAAATGCATACGAGAACCCTTCACGCCTTGGACTTGACTTGGACTACTTCGGAGCCTTTCCTACAACCATATAAACATATCACCATTAGTAATGAGATAAACATAACCAACAAGTATTTACAACTTGTTGTCACCCTTTTCACCCATTTGACCCGTTTGCATCTATTTGGTCTATTAGGGTTCCATACATTAACAATTCATCAACATATTACCATTGTAATGTGTTAAACATAACAAACAAGTAATTACAACTTGTTTTCACACCTTTCACCCATTTGACCCGTTAACACCCGTTTGACCCGTTAACACCCATTTGGTCAATTAAGGATTTCATACACTTGTATATCACCTACAAGTTACTTCCATCATTTCATTATCACTTTTCCATTTCCATTATGGCACGTAGGCCATAACTTCATATCCCAAAGGATACGAGATCATAACTCCATAACTAATCTATCCATTATGGTACTTAGACCATAACTCCATATCCATTCTATCCATTATGGTTCATAGACCATAACTCCATATCCATTCTATCCATTATGATTCATAGACCATAACTCCATATCAACATATCCATTATAGTATAAATACTATAACTACATTCCTTCAATTATGCATACAATTTCATGCTCATTCATACCACATAACTAATTATGCAACTTTACACATTATACATACAACCTTGCATAAAACTCATTTATCCCCGTTTCATTTATGATCAACACATGATCCATTTCCATTATAGCTTAACACTATAACTACATTCATTCATTGTACATACTAAATCATTCATAATTTATCATATCACAAGTATGCACACAATCACATAACACATAATCCACAAAATTCACAACTTGTTTTCACACCTTCCACCCATTTAACCCGTTAACACCCATTTGGTCAATTAAGGATTTCATACACTTGTATATCACCCACAAGTTACTTTCATCATTCATAATTCCGTTTCATTTATGATCAACACATGATCCATTTCCATCATGGCACGTAGGCCATAACTTCATATCCCAAAGGATACGAGATCATAACTCCATAACCGATCTATCCATTATGGTATAAATACTATAACTACATTCCTTCAATTATGCATACAATTTTATGCTCATTCATACCACATAACAAATTATGCAACTTTACACATTATACATACAACATTGCATAAAACTCATTTATCATCATAACTAAATAAGTGCAAAAGCACTTACCTTTCGGGTTAGAAGATCCCGCTCCGCCTTCTAGACCCACAATTTGATTACCTAAACATACACACCTAGTTTAGTAATCTAACATATACCAAAATTTCATTACAATTGAGTTCACAACTCAATTTCCCCAATTCCAACCCAAATTGACCCGTTTGGGTTATCCTCATAACCAAACACCCTCTTTCACCACAAACTCACCTACTTGAGTTTCGTTAACTTAATCTTAACACTAATTCTTCTTTCAAAAATTATCATTAAGTTAATTTGGTGTTTGTTCAAGTGTCTAACATCTTAAAAACACTTAATCTTCATTAATTCAACATTCTAGCATTATGATCCAAACACCCCCAATTTTCACCATATGAACCCTAACTTCTCATAATCAAAATCAAAGGGTTCTAAGATGTTAATCATCATTCTTTAACTTTAGTTTAGCTAGATTATCAATAATCTAACACTAATTATCAACATGCAACATAAATTTCGGATTTCTACAAAACCCACCAATTAACACATCAATGGTGAAATCAAAAGAATGATTAACACTTACTTGATGTTAGAAGGATGATGTGCAAGCCAACACCTTCACAATCCAAGCTTCAATTGCACGATTTTGACTTCAACACCTTTTTCTCCCTTTTTTCTCTTGAGAGCATCAACCCACACACAAATGAGAGAAATCTGAATTTTGACTTCTTTTAGTCAAATATGGCAGATTTGCCATTTTACACTTTCAGTCCCTCAACTTCCATATCACCCATTTTCATTCCAAAATTAGTTAAAAACTAATATAACCCCATTACTAACTTGAAACCCACTTGTTTCAACTTATTTCTAAAATATTATTTTCACCATAATATTAATTAGAAATATTTATTTATTTGAAAACGAAACCCGGATTTTGGTTCGTTACAAATCACCTCCTCTTATTTGGGTTTCGTCCCCGAAACCCGACTTAACATAAAAAGGTTCGGATAATGTTTAAGCATTTCTTCCTCGGTTTCCCAAGTCATTTCCGTCCCCCCCTTTCTATGCTTCCATCGAACCAATACTTGGCTAATCTCTTTATTACGCAACCGCTTCACTTTCCTATCTAAGATTGCCATCGGTTCTTCCACATAGTTCGTCTTTTCATCAATTTCTATATCATCCAATGGAACAAAAGTAGATTCATCCGCTAAACATTTTTGCAAATGAGACACATGGAACGTGTTATGAAGTCTACTTAGTCCCTCCGGTAACTCCAATCGATAAGCTACCGCACCCACCCTTGCCTTCACTTTAAACGGTCCAATGAAACGTGGGCTTAACTTCCCCCGTTTCCTAAACCGTATCACTCATTTCCAAGGAGAGACTTTCAATAGCACAAAGTCCCCCACTTGAAACTCAATCGCCCGCTTCCTATTATCCGCATAAGACTTTTGGCGATCTTGCGTCGCCTTTACTCTTAAGCACGTGAGACACCTCTCAACATACTTAACAACATCACGCCTCATACCCGGCCACCAAAAATGACACCTCAAATCATAAAACATCTTTGTGACACCCGGATGGATAGAATATTTGGATTTATGCGCTTCATCCAAAATAGTTGTCAAAACACTTGACAACCTAGGAATCCAAATCCTATCAAAGCATGTCTTCAAGCCCATGCTATTTTCACCAAGCTTATCAACATAAGCAACCATCCGCTCTTTCTTCAAGTCACCAACAAGTGCTAACATTTGAGCCTCTCGAATTTCGTCAATAAGAGACGATGAAATTGTCATCATGAATGACTTCACTTTAATGTAGTAACTCTATACGCCCTCGTTACTCCCCTAAGGTTATCTCCGACTTTAATGGTTCCTTTGACAACGATATGCAGTTTGTCTACTTTTTGCACCAATTAGTTCGCCCACTATCTAAGATATTCACTGATTCATTTAGACGAAACGTTTATCATTTATCTCATCTTCACCATATGAAATAACAACAGTTCTATCCTCCTAACGCTTTCACGTATGGTCACGTAAAAAAAATGCATTATGGAGTCCACTTATTTCAAAGGAAAACTTTTATAACGTCAAGTTTCCACTTGAATTTCAACACTCCTAACCATGGGATACTTGGATTTTTGAACCACTTTATACGAGTAGTCAACACGTTTGACAACTAAGGAAATCCAAGTTCTAATCCCACGTCACCCACCTCTTACATGGAAATTTCAAAACTTCCTTACCAATCGACCCATTGAGACTCAAGGTCTCAAATTCATACCTCTTGGGGTTCGAGGATCCCAATGCCCATACATAACACCCTTTGAAGCTCGAGTCTTCAACTCACCCATTCTTAACCGATAAAGCTTGCGACCTCCTCAAGTAAGGATACGACAACTTCCTTACTTGAATCCTCTTTTACAACACTGGAAGGAAGATCCCTATCCGTGACCCAAACACCCTAAGTATCTCCATTGACTTAATCATAAGTCATCCTTTGAGATTTAAGGATCTCAATCACCGAATCCACCTTTGAAGTTCGAAAACTTCGATTTTAAACACCGATTGTGAAGTCCAAAAGACTTCCAACATCATTTACGAAGTTCTAGGACTTCAACCACCATTTATGTACACATTCCACCTATGTACATTTAACCCCTTTATATACATATTTCACCTATGTATATCACCGTTTGCGTACAATGTACATTTTAACATTTACCCCTTGACAAAAAAAAAATCCACAACCGCGAGACCTTTAGTCAGTTTTATCCTACCACCGACTGTCAGTGACAATACGCACTCTTCCATTTTCCCTTTCCATCGAAAAGTTTATGTGCTTTAGAACAAAGCACACAGGTTCAATGACCCTTATCAAATCCTCTTTCTCAACTGGAATACTAAGTATCCCTTTTATATCCCCGGTTGATGTCAATGGCACAAGCCATGTATATACACCAGTTCGCATACCTCGTGTTTCACTGTCTCTAATGAGAACAGATTAACACGTCACCCATTTATCATACTAGACAATGATATGGTTACTAAGTAACCCAACACCTCTTTTACAATCATCGGATCAAAATCCATGTGATCGTTTCATCCACAACCTCATGTTATTAAAACATGTAAACATCAACATTATGACACCCTTAATGATGATCGCCCGAATCCACCGATCTGCTTAGCCTTTCATCAAACACAACGATCGAAAAGCTTCAGTCACGACTATGGTGATTAGAAATGCGTGACCCATAGGCCTAAGCAAATTTCAAATTTTCTCCCCATTTGTGTTATCCTCCAGACATATAGCAATGTCCAGCATTTCTTCTCATAAAGGGTTTCTAGCTCAGCTAGAATGTTTCGGCTTTCACGAAGCCACTTCTCATTTACTCTTCGTTTTCCACTTATCTCCTCACGAAGAATAATTCACCAATCCTCCGCCACGTCCCGGAGTCGACTCATCGTGCGTAATACGCCCTCTACCAATCACAATGGATTGCTTCAAAAGACAAGACCATCATAGTGATTCATCGTTAATTAATCAGCTATTAACTCTCACCCTTTAACTCCTTTGGTTCGCACACCACGAACCCTCTTGTGAAAACAAGGTTTTCCTTCCACTTCGGTTCACCAACCGTAGTTCTTCCCGCTCTCTAGGCTTCACACTGTTCCTCCCAAGGATCACCTCAAAGAGCCCTATCTTCCTTGAAGGAAGATTGATACAACATGATAGAAAGCTCTAGCCATTCTCCGCTAGATTGATGCATTCTTTTTCTCCCAACCTATTCCATGTTCCTCACCACCCACGAGGTGATACACGTCTAGACTCTAACATACTTGAGTCCTTAAGATGACTTTCATCCCCCATTTCTTTTACTTACACAAGTGCCCCTTAGTCTCCCCGACAAATTTTTAACTAAGTTGTAGATGTTCTACCTACTTATAGGTCTTTAATCTACCCACTTGTTAAGGCACTATATCTTATCTACGTGTATATGTATTACCCCCATCTAATCATCCATATACATACATATATACATACACACATAACCACCTTCACCTACTCCTTGCTAATGTTCATTGTCATATGGTTATCATAAAAGCTCTTGCACATCTCGTCTTATTAATCATATTGGCCAGACATGTTTAATAATGCGTTATGCCCAATTGCAATTATCATATTCATATAACAAATCACAAGACGAGTTTCGGCACACATAACACTTTACCAATCATTCATACATATACATAAACACCATATACTTAACCACCTTATCAAATCATTACTAACCTTTCGTTTCCGTAAGCTCCGAGTCTTAGTCAGGTCCTTCATGGATTCTCGTATCATTTTCCCCCATATCAAGAGCATCCGGTTTGAGTTTGGTGCCACCACACCAAATCCCTCAAACCATTGCTCTGATACCAAGTTGAAACACACCACTTTTAAAAAAAACAAACTTTAACGCGCGGAAGTCTTAAACCCAGAATTTTTTTTTTTTTCCTGTCACGTACCGCGACTCATACGTGCCACCCCAGTCGCGGCCCGCGAGGGGACCTTTTTCACAGAAAGTTTCAGTTTTTCTGCAGGTTTCAGCACTTAACCATTTTTCCAACTTTTTCTATTTTTCAAGACACTAAAAATTCCTAACACTTGGGTTTTGACCAAAAACACATCAACAACAAGTAAATACACTAAAACATCATTTGTGTATCAAATTTACATCCATCTACGGGGGTTTTCCCCAAAAATCCCCAAATTACCAAAATGCATACGAGAACCCTTCACGCCTTGGACTTGACTTGGACTACTTCGGAGCCTTTCCTACAACCATATAAACATATCACCATTAGTAATGAGATAAACATAACCAACAAGTATTTACAACTTGTTGTCACCCTTTTCACCCATTTGACCCGTTTGCATCTATTTGGTCTATTAGGGTTCCATACATTAACAATTCATCAACATATTACCATTGTAATGTGTTAAACATAACAAACAAGTAATTACAACTTGTTTTCACACCTTTCACCCATTTGACCCGTTAACACCCGTTTGACCCGTTAACACCCATTTGGTCAATTAAGGATTTCATACACTTGTATATCACCTACAAGTTACTTCCATCATTTCATTATCACTTTTCCATTTCCATTATGGCACGTAGGCCATAACTTCATATCCCAAAGGATACGAGATCATAACTCCATAACTAATCTATCCATTATGGTACTTAGACCATAACTCCATATCCATTCTATCCATTATGGTTCATAGACCATAACTCCATATCCATTCTATCCATTATGGTTCATAGACCATAACTCCATATCCATTCTATCCATTATGGTTCATAGACCATAACTCCATATCAACATATCCATTATAGTATAAATACTATAACTACATTCCTTCAATTATGCATACAATTTCATGCTCATTCATACCACATAACTAATTATGCAACTTTACACATTATACATACAACCTTGCATAAAACTCATTTATCCCCGTTTCATTTATGATCAACACATGATCAATTTCCATTATAGCTTAACACTATAACTACATTCATTCATTGTACATACTAAATCATTCACAATTTATCATATCACAAGTATGCACACAATCACATAACACATAATCCACAAAATTCACAACTTGTTTTCACACCTTCCACCCATTTGACCCGTTAACACCCATTTGGTCAATTAAGGATTTCATACACTTGTATATCACCCACAAGTTACTTTCATCATTCATAATTCCGTTTCATTTATGATCAACACATGATCCATTTCCATCATGGCACGTAGGCCATAACTTCATATCCCAAAGGATACGAGATCATAACTCCATAACCGATCTATCCATTATGGTATAAATACTATAACTACATTCCTTCAATTATGCATACAATTTTATGCTCATTCATACCACATAACAAATTATGCAACTTTACACATTATACATACAACATTGCATAAAACTCATTTATCATCATAACTAAGTAAGTGCAAAAGCACTTACCTTTCGGGTTAGAAGATCCCGCTCCGCCTTCTAGACCCACAATTTGATTACCTAAACATACACACCTAGTTTAGTAATCTAACATATACCAAAATTTCATTACAATTGAGTTCACAACTCAATTTCCCCAATTCCAACCCAAATTGACCCGTTTGGGTTATCCTCATAACCAAACACCCTCTTTCACCACAAACTCACCTACTTGAGTTTCGTTAACTTAATCTTAACACTAATTCTTCTTTCAAAAATTATCATTAAGTTAATTTGGTGTTTGTTCAAGTGTCTAACATCTTAAAAACACTTAATCTTCATTAATTCAACATTCTAGCATTATGATCCAAACACCCCCAATTTTCACCATATGAACCCTAACTTCTCATAATCAAAATCAAAGGGTTCTAAGATGTTAATCATCATTCTTTAACTTTAGTTTAGCTAGATTATCAATAATCTAACACTAATTATCAACATGCAACATAAATTTCGGATTTCTACAAAACCCACCAATTAACACATCAATGGTGAAATCAAAAGAATGATTAACACTTACTTGATGTTAGAAGGATGATGTGCAAGCCAACACCTTCACAATCCAAGCTTCAATTGCACGATTTTGACTTCAACACCTTTTTCTCCCTTTTTTCTCTTGAGAGCATCAACCCACACACAAATGAGAGAAATCTGAATTTTGACTTCTTTTAGTCAAATATGGCAGATTTGCCTGTAACGAACCAAAATTCGGGTTTCGTTTTCAAATAAATAAATAAATATTTCTAATTAATATTATGGTGAAAATAATATTTTAGAAATAAGTTGAAACAAGCGGGTTTCAAGTTATTAACGGGTTATACTAGTTTTTAACTAGTTATGAAAAGATATGGGTGAATTGGAAGTGGAAGGACCTAAAGTGTAAATTGGTAAAAATCTGTCATATTTGACATTAGAAGTCAAAATTGGGTTTATTTTGGTTGTTTGGTCGTTCAAGAGAAAAGGAGAAAAGGAGAATTCAAAATTGGAAGCTAAATCGTGCGTTTGAGGCTTGATTCGTGAAGGTTTTGGCTCACACAATACCTTCTTAACATCAAGTGAGTGATTATCTTCCTTTTTAATTCACCTTTGATGTGTTCTTGTTGGGTTTTGTTAAAAACCCAAAATTATGGTTGCATGTGGTAAAATGGTGTTAGATTATTGATAATCTAGCTAAACTAAAGGTGTAGGAAGGTGATTAACATCCTAGAACCCTTTGATTTTGATTATGATAAGTTAGGGTTCATATGGTGAAAATTGGGGGTGTTTGGATCATAATACTCAAATGGTGAATTAATGAAGATTAAGTGTTTTTAAGGTGTTAGACACTTGAACAAACACCAAATTAACTTAATAATAATTTTTGAAAGAAGAATTAGTGTTAAGATTAAGTTAATGAAACTCAAGTAGGTGAGTTTGTGGTGAAAGAGGGTGTTTGGTTATGAGGATAACCCAAACGGGTCAATTTGGGTTGGAATTGGGAAATTGGGTTGTGAACTCAATTGTAATGAAATTTTGGTATATGTTAGATTACTAAACTAGGCGAATGTGTTTAGGTAATCAAATTGCAAAGCTTGAAAACGGTGCGGGATCTTCTAACCCGAAAGGTAAGTGCCTATGCACTTACTTAGTATTGATGATAAATTGTGAATTTTGTGGATTATGCGTTATGTGATTGTGTGCATACTTGTGATATGATAAATTGTGAATGATTTAGTATGTACAATGAATGAATGTAGTTATAGTGTTAACCTATAATGGTAAAGGATCATGGGTTGATCGGATCATGTGTTGATCATAAACGAAACGGAGTTATGGCCTTGTACCATAATGGAAAAGGATCATGGGTTGATCGGATCATGTGTTGATCATAAACGAAACGGAGTTATGGCCTTGTACCATAATGGAAAAGGATCATGGGTTGATCGGATCATGTGTTGATCATAAACGAAACGGAGTTATGGCCTTTGTGCCATAATGGAAATGGATCATGTGTTGATCATAATTGAAACTTGTAGCAAGGGTGCAAGAATATGTAGCCTAAATGACAATTTGGGTGGAAACGGGTCAAATGGGTGAATGGGTGAAATAAGTAGAAATTTACTTGTTTGTTATGAATTTATCTTCATTACTAATGGTGATATGTGTGGTGAATGTAGGAAAAGCTCCGAGGTAGTTAAAGTCAAGTCCAAGGCGTTGGCGGATCCTCGTATGCATATTTTCATGTTTTGATGATTTGGCGGAATTTCCCCTTTTTGATTGTAATTTGATAAACAAAACATGTTTTTGGGGTGTGATCACGTTGTTGAAAGGTTTTTGGTTAAAACCCATGTGTTGGGTGAATTTGTTGTCTTGTATTTTGGAAAAAGATGGAAATTTGGCTAAGTATGAAACCTGCAGAAAAACTGGAAACTTTTTGTGAAAACAGGTCCCTCGCGGGGCGCGAGGGAGGTGGCCTATGTTTCTCGCGGGACGCGAGAGGTAAAAAAAAAAAAAAATTCTAGGATTTAAGTCTTTCGCGCGTTAAAGTTTTGTTTTTAAAAGTGGTGTGTTTCAACTTGGTATCAGAGCAATGGTTTGAGGGATTTGGTGTGGTGGCACCAAACTCAAACCGGATGCTCTTGATATGGGGGAAAATGATATGAGAATCCAAGAAGGACTTGACTAAGACTCGGAGCTTGCGGAAATAAAAGGTTAGTAATGATTTGATAAATTGATAATATATATATATGGTGTATGTATATATGTATGATGAATGTTGTTAAGGTGTTATGTGTGCCGAAACTTGTTTTGTGACTTGTTATATGGAGATGGTAATTACAATTGGGCATGGCGTATTATTAAACATGTCTGGCCAATATGTTTAATAAGACGAAATGTGCAAGGGACTTTATGATAACCATATAACAATGAACATTTGCAAGGATTAGGTGAAGATGGTTATATATGTATGTATGTATATAGGTAGGTATATATATACTTAATACATATAATAGTGAAAGTGTAATGGATACCTAGGGTATTGAAAGTGAAAGGGTATTAAGGTGTTTGTGGTTCATTTTCTCAGTTTAGAGATGGCAGAAGATGCAAGTAATGAACCGTTGGATCCAAGGATCCAAGATATGATAAAGGAAGAAGTGGCCAAGGCGTTTGAGCAAGCCACAAATCTCTTGATGGAGGAAATGAGGGGAACTATTAAGCTCTCTCTTGAAGAGGTCATGAAAGAGAAAGATAAGGAACCTCGGGGTTGTACTCTCAAGGATTTCATGGTGATTAAACCGAAGGAATACGACGGTCAGGTGGACCCGATACTTAGCCACCGGTGGGTGGTGGATATGGAGTCGAATTTCGAAACGACTAGATGCAGGCCCGAGGATAGGGTAATGTTCAGTGTGCCTCTGTTGACTGGGAGGGCAAAGGAATGGCTTTTGAATCTCCGTAGAGAGAGAGGTGTTTCTGGGGTGACCTCCATGTCTTGGGAGGAATTTAAAGCGGCTTTTCTGAAATACCACTGCCCGCAAGCCGCGGTGGACAGGATGACTGAGGAGTTTCTCCTCATGAGACAGACGACTGAGTCAATTGACGAATTGGCCGGGGCCTTCTTTGATCGGGCCAAGTTTTGTCCGGATGTGGTATCGACCGAAAAGGCCAAGATTGATAGATTCTATGCTATGCTAACAGTGGAATTCAGAGATAGCATATCTCCATCCTCATTTACCACGCTTGTTGATTTAATAAACAGGTGTCGGGAAAGGGAGGTGGAGTTAAAGAGGCAATAGGCTAGGGGTGAGAAGAGAAAAAGAGAAATTGTGGAACAAGTGGTGAAGAAGATCAAGGGCGGGAGCCCTAGTAAGAAGCCGTTTGTTAAACCTTCTTCGCAAGATTTTAAGTTATGTGGAAGAGTGCATTTTGGGGAATGTAGAAAGGGTCCTTCAAGATGCTATAAATGCGAAAAGCCGGGGCATATGGCTAATCAATGCCCAAGCCAAGTCCGTATATGCTACAACTTTTACAAGCCCGGGCACAATAGGGTGGATTGTCCCGAGTTAAAGCAGCAAGGTGGAAGCGGGGTGAAGGTTGAGACGCCAAAGCCTAAGGGAAGAGCCTTCCACATTTCGGCGGAAGAGGCAAAGAACAACTCGGAGGTGGTGTCAGGTACATTCAAGATTAACTCATTACCTGCACTAGTTCTTTTTGATTCGGGGGCTAGTCGTTCTTTTGTTTCCTTGAAAATTGTTAAGCATTCCTCTTTTGTAAGTAGCAAGTTAGATGAACCCTTAGAAATCGAAGCGGCTAATGATAAGAGTTTCCTTGTCTTTGACATTTTTAGAGATTGTAAGTTGAGAGCGGGGGGCGAAACTTTCTTTATTGATTTGATTCCTTTGGCTATGGGAGATTTTGATGTTATTGTGGGGATGGATTGGTTGTCAAAGAATAAGGCGAGTATTTTATGTGGACCGAAGGCGATCCAACTTGTTTCCCCGTCGGGAGAGTCCATCTACATAGAAGGTGATAAAAAGGGTAAAGTAAAGTTGTGCACTTATGTGAAGGCGACCAAGTACATGGCGCGTGGGTGCAAGGCGTACATGGCTTGTGTCGCGGATGTGAATGAAAGAGTAAAGGAGATTCACGATGTACCGGTCGTGAACCAATTCGTAGATGTGTTTCCTGACGAGTTACCGGGGATTCCGCCGGATAGGGAGATAGAGTTTGGAATTGATTTGATACCGGGTGCTAAGCCGGTAGCTAAAGCGCCTTATAGATTGGCACCGCCAGAAATGAAAGAACTCATGGAGCAATTACAAGAGTTTCTTGACAAGGGTTTCATACGCCCAAGTGTTTCACCTTGGGGTGCGCCCGTTCTCTTCGTCAAAAAGAAGGATGGGAGCATGAGAATGTGTATGGATTACCGGGAATTGAACAAGTTGACAGTGAAGAATAGGTACCCATTGCCTAGGATTGATGATCTTTTCGACCAATTGCAAGGGGCGTCGTGGTTTTCAAAGATTGATTTGAAATCCGGGTACCATCAGTTGAAAGTAAAGGAAGAGGATGTTCATAAGACAGCTTTTCGCACTCGTTACGGTCACTATGAGTTTACGGTTATGCCTTTCGGTTTGACCAACCCACCTGCGTTTTTCATGGATCTCATGAACCGGGTGTGTAGACCGTTCCTTGATCGTTCGGTCATTGTGTTTATTGACGATCTTCTCATCTATTCAAGGAGCGAGGGTGATCACGCTTGTCATTTGCGTGAGATTCTTGAAGTCTTACAAAAGGAGAAACTTTATGCTAAATTCTCTAAGTGCGCATTTTGGTTGCGCGAGATCCAATTCTTGGGTCATGTGATTAATGAAAGAGGAATTACCGTTGACCCATCCAAGATTATGGCGGTTAAAGAATGGTCATCACCGAAGACGCCTTCGGAGATTAGAAGTTTCTTGGGGTTAGCGGGTTATTATCGGAGGTTCATCGAAAACTTCTCTCGGATTGCTTTGCCGATGACGAAGTTGACTCGTAAGGAGACAAAGTTTGTTTGGAGTCCCGAGCAAGAATCTGCCTTTCAACTCTTGAAAGAAAAGTTGACTAAGGCGCCTGTTTTATCCTTGCCGGACGGGACCGAGGATTTTGTTGTTTATTCGGATGCCTCACATTCGGGGTTGGGGTGTGTTTTGATGCAAAGGGGGAAAGTGATTGCATATGCATCTAGGCAATTAAAGACTCACGAGGTGAATTACCCAACCCATGATTTAGAGCTTGCAGCCGTGGTTTTCGCGCTCAAGATTTGGAGGCATTATTTGTATGGTGCTAAGTGTACGATCTACACGGATCACAAAAGCCTCAAATATTTCTTTGACCAAAAGGACCTCAATATGAGGCAAAGACGGTGGCTTGAATTGGTTAAAGATTATGATTGTGAGATACTTTATCATCCGGGTAAAGCGAATGTTGTGGCGGATGCGCTTAGTAGAAAGTCAAGTCATTCACCTATCAAGGTGAAGTCATTTAAGATGACAATTTCATCATCTCTTAATGATGAAATCCGGGAGGCTCAAGTGTTAGCACTTGGTGGTGACTTGAAGAAAGAGCGGATGGTTGCTTATGTTGATAAACTTGGTGAAAATAGCATGGGCTTGAAGACATGCTTTGATAGGATTTGGATTCCTAGGTTGTCAAGTGTTTTGACAACTATTTTGGATGAAGCGCATAAATCCAAATATTCTATCCATCCGGGTGCCACAAAGATGTTTTATGATTTGAGGTGTCATTTTTGGTGGCCGGGTATGAGGCGTGATGTTGTTAAGTATGTTGAGAGGTGTCTCACGTGCTTAAGAGTAAAGGCGGAGCACCAAAAGCCGTATGGAAAGCTTCAACCGCTTAAAATACCGCTTTGGAAATGGGAAAATATAACCATGGATTTGATCACTAAACTACCAAAGACTCGAAAGGGTTATGATGCGATATGGGTAGTAGTGGATCGGTTGACGAAGAGTGCACATTTCCTTCCTATAAAGGAAACGTATTCTTCGGATAGATTGGCGGAAATGTATGTGAAGGAAATTGTGTCACGTCATGGTGTGCCGGTGTCGATTATATCGGATCGTGATACGAGATTCACTTCTCGTTTTTAGAAGAAATTCCATGAGGATATGGGGACAAGGTTGAACCTCAGCACCGCTTATCATCCACAAACGGATGGGCAAAGCGAGCGTACGATTCAAACGCTCGAGGATATGTTACGCGCGTGTGCTTTGGATTTTGGAGGTAGTTGGGACGACCATTTACCGTTGGCGGAATTCTCTTACAACAATAGTTACCATTCTAGTATTGGTATGCCGCCTTTTGAGGCATTGTATGGGAGAAAGTGTCGAACACCCGTGTGTTGGGGTGAGATTGGTCAACGGGAGCTTGGTAGTGTCGAAGTGGTCAAGGAAACTAATGATAGTATTGACCAAATTAGAGCACGCTTGAAGGCGGCTCAAGATCGCCAAAAGTCTTATGCGGATAATAGGAAGCGGGCGATTGAGTTTCAAGTGGGGGACTTTGTGCTTTTGAAAGTCTCTCCTTGGAAAGGGGTGATACGGTTTAGGAAACGGAGGAAGTTAAGTCCTCGTTTCATCGGGCCGTTTAAGGTGATAGCAAGGGTGGGTACGGTAGCTTATCGTTTGGAGCTACCGGAGGGACTAAGTAGACTTCATAACACATTTCATGTGTCTCATTTGCGGAAGTGTTTGGCGGATGAATCTACTTTTGTCCCTCTGGACGATATCGAATTGGATGAAAAGTTGAATTATGTTGAAGAACCGGTGGCAATCTTGGATAGAAAAGTGAAGCGTTTGCGCAATAAAGAGATTAGCCAAGTTTTGGGGAGGTGGAAACATAGAAAGGGAGCGGAAATGACTTGGGAAACCGAGGAAGAAATGCTTAAACATTATCCGAACCTTTTTATGTGAAGTCGGGTTTCGGGGACGAAACCCAAATAAGGGGAGGTGATTTGTAACGAACCAAAATCCGGGTTTCGTTTTCAAATAAATAAATAAATATTTCTAATTAATATTATGGTGAAAATAATATTTTAGAAATAAGTTGAAACAAGCGGGTTTCAAGTTATTAACGGGTTATACTAGTTTTTAACTAGTTATGAAAAGATATAGGTGAATTGGAAGTGGAAGGACCTAAAGTGTAAATTGGTAAAAATCTGTCATATTTGACATTAGAAGTCAAAATTGGGTTTATTTTGGTTGTTTGGTCGTTCAAGAGAAAAGGAGAAAAGGAGAATTCAAAATTGGAAGCTAAATCGTGCGTTTGAGGCTTGATTCGTGAAGGTTTTGGCTCACACAATACCTTCCTAACATCAAGTGAGTGATTATCTTCCTTTTTAATTCACCTTTGATGTGTTCTTGTTGGGTTTTGTTAAAAACCCGAAATTATGGTTGCATGTGGTAAAATGGTGTTAGATTATTGATAATCTAGCTAAACTAAAGGTGTAGGAAGGTGATTAACATCCTAGAACCCTTTGATTTTGATTATGAGAAGTTAGGGTTCATATGGTGAAAATTGGGGGTGTTTGGATCATAATACTCAAATGGTGAATTAATGAAGATTAAGTGTTTTTAAGGTGTTAGACACTTGAACAAACACCAAATTAACTTAATAATAATTTTTGAAAGAAGAATTAGTGTTAAGATTAAGTTAATGAAACTCAAGTAGGTGAGTTTGTGGTGAAAGAGGGTGTTTGGTTATGAGGATAACCCAAACGGGTCAATTTGGGTTGGAATTGGGAAATTGGGTTGTGAACTCAATTGTAATGAAATTTTGGTATATGTTAGATTACTAAACTAGGCGAATGTGTTTATGTAATCAAATTGCAAAGCTTGAAAACGGTGCGGGATCTTCTAACCCGAAAGGTAAGTGCCTATGCACTTACTTAGTATTGATGATAAATTGTGAATTTTGTGGATTTTGCGTTATGTGATTGTGTGCATACTTGTGATATGATAAATTGTGAATGATTTAGTATGTACAATGAATGAATGTAGTTATAGTGTTAACCTATAATGGTAAAGGATCATGGGTTGATCGGATCATGTGTTGATCATAAACGAAACGGAGTTATGGCCTTGTACCATAATGGAAAAGGATCATGGGTTGATCGGATCATGTGTTGATCATAAACGAAACGGAGTTATGGCCTTGTACCATAATGGAAAAGGATCATGGGTTGATCGGATCATGTGTTGATCATAAACGAAACGGAGTTATGGCCTTTGTGCCATAATGGAAATGGATCATGTGTTGATCATAATTGAAACTTGTAGTAAGGGTGCAAGAATATGTAGCCTAAATGAAAATTTGGGTGGAAACGGGTCAAATGGGTGAATGGGTGAAATAAGTAGAAATTTACTTGTTTGTTATGAATTTATCTTCATTACTAATGGTGATATGTGTGGTGAATGTAGGAAAAGCTCCGAGGTAGTTAAAGTCAAGTCCAAGGCGTTGGCGGATCCTCGTATGCATATTTTCATGTTTTGATGATTTGGCGGAATTTCCCCTTTTTGATTGTAATTTGATAAACAAAACATGTTTTTGGGGTGTGATCACGTTGTTGAAAGGTTTTTGGTTAAAACCCATGTGTTGGGTGAATTTGTTGTCTTGTATTTTGGAAAAAGATGGAAATTTGGCTAAGTATGAAACCTGCAGAAAAACTGGAAACTTTCTGTGAAAACAGGTCCCTCGCGGGGCGCGAGGGAGGTGGCCTATGTTTCTCGCGGGACGCGAGAGGTAAAAAAAAAAAAATCTGGGATTTAAGTCTTCCGCGCGTTAAAGTTTTGTTTTTAAAAGTGGTGTGTTTCATTGCCATTTTACACTTTCAGTCCCTCAACTTCCATATCACCCATTTTCATTCCAAAATTAGTTAAAAACTAATATAACCCCATTACTAACTTGAAACCCACTTGTTTCAACTTATTTCTAAAATATTATTTTCACCATAATATTAATTAGAAATATTTATTTATTTGAAAACGAAACCCGGATTTTGGTTCGTTACAAAAATAACGTTTTATATGTATTTATTCAACTCATGTAAAACATGGACTTTAACCTAGTAATATTATAATTCAAACTAAAGCTAGAATCAGGTACAAATAAATTGCAACTTATTCCCATGATGAAGCTATTATGGTTTTTGTATACTAAAAGAAAATTCAAATAAATAGTTTTTTGTTTTTTCATAAGGAATTAAATTACTAAATAAAATGGTCTCACCTCGGGTTATATTACATGACTTGGGACTAAAGGTCCTCTTTAACTTTGATGGAGAAACCGGTTCGGGTTCAGGTCAAACCCGGTTTGTTGGAGAAACTCGTTTGGGACATAACCAAATCGATGGAACTGAAAACTCTATCCTTCGTAAGAATTATTGATGCTCATGCGTACAAACCAATCGTAGGTGAGTTTTTCATCTGATAAAGGAGATGATTGTCCGGTTACTATCTCTTATGCAATATTTTCCTATATGATTTCTTAAAGTTGAGATCGAGTCCGGTTTGAAGAACTTACCACAATTCTTATCGAACTAAGTTTTGACAGTTTGATATTTCAAGTAAAGAAAAATTTTGATTAGATATTCGGGTTGCTCGTTGTTAGTATAATCCTCACAACGGAAAGGTCACTTGTGGATGCACCAACACCTTCGGTTCCCAGTGTTTTGAGAGTTTTTTTTTTGTTTTCGAGTTGAGTGCATTTTTGCGTTTTTTGAGTGTTTTGATTAAGCTATCATATGGAGGTAAAAGGGTAAAAAATAATACGAGTATAACGGCTAGAACACGGTCATGTGGCCGTTATATATATTATTTGGAACAACAATGAAATTTATATATATATATATATATAAATTGGTTAAAATCATATGGCCGTTATATAAAGGCTAGTTTTTAAAAAAATGGTCAAACCGGTGGTTTCACAACCCGTTTTGGTTCCAAACCGGTTATAAACCGGCGGTTCATAGTAGCTTGGGACCGGTACGTATGGATACCGGTTTCAAACCGTTTTAGGGTCGGGTCAAGAACTGGTTTAGTTTCACAAACCGTTTTTTTTTTCATGTCTATAGTCCATGTAGGTTTTTATAGCATGAAAAGACACATCAAACATATATTCACACCTACATTATCTTGATAAACAATCAACTTTGACCAACCCGACCCGTTTTAATATCGAAAACAAAAGTTACAAGTGGTTTGTTATTGAGATCAACTATACCCAACCCCAAAGAGTTCTCAAATTCTTCCCAAAATTCACAAAAGCCCATACAAACTTCTATCAGGAACAGCAAGCCAATAATGTACACATGTATCTGTGGCTTCTTACATTTTTCTCAAATTATCCAACCTAGCTTGTAGATCACTGTCTATCCCACCATCATCAGTTGTAGATACTTCAGCCTGTGCCACCTTATTCTTTGCAGCAGGTGCAGAAACAGCCCCTGATGGCGCGTTTAACAGCTGCAAGTTCAAGTTATTACATAAATACCCGTTTCGAAAGATATATGACACCATTAACATAATGATTTCAATACCCTCTTACCTCTTGATTGATGTCAATTCCAATCTCATCAAGAACCTGATTCACTAGCTCTTCTGTTTCATCTTCTTCTTCATCTCCTTCTAAAGCATCATCAATGGCATCACCCATCACCTCACTTACCATTTCCATTTTCTCATTCTGTCTCTCGAATTCTTGCATTATTTTCTGCAAGGATGGCAAGTTCATCTGTCTGTTCATCTGCCCCATAGCCTTTGTCACACCTTTCATCGCCTCACCCATCGCTTGTGTTGATTTTAACGTCTAAAAAGATGTTAGATTTCAAAAAATCAAAGTCAAAGGGGAGAGATTGCAATAACAAAAGGAAAATATAAAAAAATTATACCTGGATTCTAAGGGAAACACCCTGCAGTTGGGATTTAAGCTTGTAAAATTTCTCAATCTGATGCCTTGTTCTAATGAGATCTTTTGCCATGACCTTAACAGCTCCCTGGATCAAAATTTAATTCGGAATCCAGTGCGCATGACAGGTATCATAAACAAACAAACAAACTTACCTAGTTAAAACCCACCAACATCAAAGCTATTGGAAGGGTTTAGGGAGGGTGTGATGAGTGCAAACCTTTCCCCTATCACAAGATGATAGAGAGGCTGCTCCCAGTGGGACCCCAGACCTTAAAAAAAACTATTTATAAAGATGAAAAGTATAAATTACAGATAACATACAGTGTAGATAGACGAAACTAAACACAAACAAAGAGTAATTATAGTAGTAGCAGCCTACATGGAGCACTTACGGCATATAAAGTAACTAACACCTACACCAAAGCAAACAATATAAATCACCTAAACAAGTAGGAAGAAGCTAAGTTGAACCAACCAATGTACTCCCCTAAAAATCTATAACCTTTCTCCAAGGAGTCCTATCACCGATCATGTCCTTGGTGAGGTGCAAATCAAGGAAATGGTACCATAAAAAGGGCAAAATCTACTTAAAACTCATTAAAAACTGATATTTGACCTATATAATAAAACCGACAATGATTCAGACTGAATATTTACCATTTGGCCTTGTTTGGCACTTTTCTTGATCTCTGCAATCAATTTCTTCTCTTGTGTCTGCAAACCTTGCCTCTCCCTTTCTATATCTCTGATAGATTTATCAAGCATTCTTTTGTTCTCCCGCAAGAGCTCTGTGAACACCAACCAGTAGATCAAACAAGATTTTTGTTAAAATAATAATAATAACAATAATAATTAGATTGCTAAAATTTGATAACTTTTTCAATCCATTGGTTCAAACTAAACCAGGCTTTTTTTTAAGGCAAATTGGTTTTTAATAATCCAAACTATGACTCATTGGTTAATAATAATCCAAACTAACAGTTTGTCCGGTGATAATCTAAACTTTCACTTTTGTTGTCAATGACAGTCTCAGTAGCATAATCATCATATATTTACACCCGAACTAGACTCGATTCCCGCTCAATTTCGCTTGTACGTTTCTCCATTTAATTTAAAATCATCACTTTGAGCGGAAATTAGTGTAAATCGAGCGTAAGATGATTATGCTACTGGACCGCCATTGACAACAAAAGTGAAAGTTGAGAGCCAAACTAACAGTTTGGATTATTATTAACAAGGAGTCGTAGTTTGGATTATTAAAAACCAATTTGCTTACAATTATCCTGTTGACTTTATATTCATCTAGGTTACGACTTTCAACTCATGAATCCATTGCAACAGATCATCAACATCCATAAAACAAATCACAATCAGAAACACATAGGTCAACCTCGGAGTGATGAATTGCTGATTTATGCAGTAAATCTAAACAAAACGATTAAAATCCAGGATATGAAAATACAGGGATGGAAAATTGGTACCTGCAGGTGTCTTTTTCTTCCCAAACAGGAAACTCATTGCGATCAAGAAGCCAAAAGTTTAGTAAATGTGTTTATTAGGATTTTTGATCGATCGTTTTGTAATTGCTTGGCAGTGAAGTCGTTGTTGGGGATCAGGAATAAGAGGGATGAGATGATTAGCTACGTCAGCAAAAATCCTGTCAATTGGGTTTTGTTAGCTAAAGCCCATTGGGCCGGTAAGGATCAAATTGGACAAACAAAAAATGTGACATACAATATTTTGAGTAAACTTTACTTTTCGTCTCTAAGGTTTGTTGTTGTTAACAGGTTCAGTCCTTCTTAACGGTATGGGTCCTTAATGTTACATTTTCTTAACAGTTTTTGTCCCTCGCACTAACGACCATCCAATCTGCCGTTTCGTCTTTTCACGTCTCTTAATATTACAACGGTCATATTAAAATCTCCAATATCAAAAGATGAAACCTAATTTCTCATTTATTCCTAAATCCATCCTTCGGGTAAAACAATTTCAACGTTAATGAGTTTAAGGATTTCTAATTCTAGCAACAGTTGGCCTCAAGAAAGTTATTTCGGTTCAAACGGTCTTGACTCACCACCAATTTGTTCTTGTGTGTAATGTTCTGGATTTTTTCGACCTATCTTTATCCTGAATCCTTACGCGTATTATAAATTTAATCTTGAAAACTTATTTAAAACCTATTTTCTTAAATAATAAATACAAACTTATTTGATATATATGGAAATATATATATATATACATATATGGCTTATTTAAAAAAAATATAGGTTTTATAAAATGTATTAAAACCTTAAAACTTTATAGGTTTATAATTACATTTATAAACTTATTCTAAACACAAAAAAAAACTTATAAACTAATAAATCTCATAAATTATTTTATAGAATTATAAAATAATAAGACTCGTAAAGCTTATTCGAATTTTTATAAAACATATAATTATTTTTATAAAAGTCCGGGGACTAATCTTCCATTTTTGAAACTTGTTTTAAACTAAATCTTAATTCTCAACATGAAATGATAATAGCTGGAACTTCAGGGACCTGTTGTGTATTAAACCCAAACTTCCAGAAACCAAACCAATCCCAGGTTCGAGTCTCACTGTGACCGGTTTTAGGCCCGGATCATTCAAAGTCGTGTTTTCGGCCAGATACATCGCGTCTCGATTTCCCATTCGCGCATGCGACCTCTCCCCAAGGCGCATTAACTCGTCATTTCAACCGTAATCGTGCATGGAGCCGGATTCGATCCGCTTTAACTCAACCATCAACTCCCCAACCGTTTCGGCATTTATAAACGAAATCGGGTATAAATACAGGAGTGAGAACACCAGCGACACCACACCATAACAACTCATACCCTCAATTTCATCGTGTGAAGCCTGTATTGACCGATTCGAGTCTAAGAACAGTCGCACCTGTTTCGAGTCCGTTCTCTTTCGATTCATCATCATACCAGGTAATTCTTGTGACCAACTCCTTCGTTTACATTCGTAGATCGAAAGCCCTCTGTCGGATTACACGGACAGAGGGCTAATCAATTCGAATTGGTAGGATTTCGGTTCTAGGGTTCATACGGAATCTGGGCTAATTTGAGCTTGTGTATTTAAATTTCTTTTCCTGTATAAACCACTAGCGAGGCCCGTTGCCGGGTGGTTAAGCCTATGCGTTTGTGTAACCCGGGGAGGTCGCGAGTTCGAGCCGGCCAAACCGGTTTTCGCCCCTTTTTATTTTTTTTTAGCCTTTTAATCAGTTTCTAATACTTTTAATAATTTTTATAAATTATGTGATACTTTTGTAAACGTGAATATGAATTTTACTTACACTTTTATTTTCTGAAAACATTTTATTTAATTAATCTTAATTAAAACTTATGATAATAAATTTATTAAAAATAGTTTTAAACATTTAAAAGAATACTTCCAAAATTTATAAAACTTGGACATTCAATAGAAATCGTTTTATAAAATTCGAAACTTAATTTCTTATTCTTTTTATATATATACAATAAACTTATTTTTGTTTAAAACTTTAATTTAATAAATTTTAAACTTATGCATTTTATATTTAATATAAACAAGAAATCCACTTGTTTATATAAATTTAAAACTAGAGAAATTCTTTTAAATCTTGAACTTATAGATCTTTTATTTAATTTAGGAAACTTATATGAATCTTATAAACTTGGAATAAAGTTTATATTTTGCAAATAGAAAATTTAAACCATTTATACTAATTTGAAAAGAGAATTATTTATACTTTATTTATTTAATTATTTATAAACTTATAAACTTTATAAACTTGTAAACCTTAAAACTTATAACTTAAAAATATACATGTTATCTTATTGAAACTACGCGATAATAAATAATTAATACCTAAATGCTTTGATAAATCTTAAATGATTTATAGTAATTAGATAAATATTTTAGATAATTATCTATCCTTAATAATTATGCATTCTTGAAATGATTATAATAAAACTTTAATTATTATTTAAAATAATAATTATCATTATATATTCTTTAAATAATTATTATAAATCTTTAGTAATTATTTATTTCTTGAATAATTATTGTTAAAACTTTAATAATTATTTAGTCTTCATTTAACAAATACTTCAACTTCATTTACGAATACTTAGAAAACTATTTGGATTATTATTACCTAACTAGAGAAATTATAAGACTTCTAAATAGATATTTTAATTAATGATTATTCTAAACTACAAACCTGTGAAACTTTGATATTCAAGTCTTATGACATTCATTCAAAACCTTTATTATAAACTTGGGTTAAACTTGATTTAAACTTCATAAACACAATCAATCCCATCTCCCATTTGGAACCCTAGTCAATCTTGAAATCCTAGATCCTTGCCAAAGACTTGTAGATCATACTTAAACTCTAGACTTATATTCTTAGGCTTGTTGTGAGGATAATCTCCCTCAAAGTCTTGCTACACTTAATCTTTGTTGGACACTCTTCATCATCCAAGTGAGTATACTTAGCCCCTTTTTCCTTTCTATACTTTTGGGGTGAAACATGTTCAAAACTTTAAACTTTTACAATTTTTGTACAACTATGACTAGATGCTTATTCTTATGTTAAACTTGAGACTTGTATGCTTAGATTAAACTTAAAACTAGCACATTCATTAACTTTGATCAAGTCTATGGTAACAATGATAGATCTATTGCATTCGACCAATCCACCTTGATTGATTGACCCCTTCGGGGGGGAGCCCTTGTTGATTGTTACTGAATTAAACTTTAAACTTGAGACTTATAAGGGTAACCTGCGGGTTATGCCTAAACTTGGTTGGAGGGTTGAAGTGCACAATGTTTAAGATATTTGTTCTCATACTTACATTATAGAATGCATATATCATAGTGAATTGTAATTCTTTTCAAATCCTTGTTAAACTGTGTCAAAACCTTTGTATCTCACCAACTATTTTGTAGTTAACAGATTCTTTCACATGTTTCAGGTTCTACAACATGAGACCTTATCGTGATCACATAGGATGCTTGGACCTAGAATGCTTAATCAATTAGACTTGTATCTTGCTATGTATTTGATTTATTCCTTGTATTGGAACCTTGAAGTTATTTAATAAAACTATTTAAACTTTAATAGTCAACCTTGTGCTATTGAACAACCGCGTCCGCCCCGACGTATAATCCGCCGTCGGTTGGGGTGTGACATTGTGGGTCTCTTGCACTGATTCGAACTTCATGGACGGAAGCAAACCCTGGCCGTCGCTTCCATTGCTTTGTAAGTTTCAGCTTCAACCTAATTCTTATACTTTTTTGTTATTTTCTGGTGTGTGGTTTATTGAATTGTCAAAAAGCAAGGTGTGGTTTTGTGAAATGGTCAGATCCTCCGATTTGTGCAAGGTCAAAGAAGGTTATACCTGGACTGCTAAAAAGAATGAACGAACATCAAGATTTAGCTATTGCAAAAGCTAATGAAGCAAGAAAGCTGAAGATTATAATAGGTTTTAGTTGGTATTTCTTTGTAATGTACTTAATGTATAGTTTGGTTTCTTTATACTGTTTTGTAATATGTATTTTGTAATCTGTTTAATTTTAATAAAAATTCAGTTTAACAGCCTACATACAATACTGACCAAATTACAAATTTATTTCCAAGTTCATACATTGCTACATGATTACAGTACAATACTGAACAAATTACAAGATCATTCCAATTACAGTCATCATTTGACCAGTTTGGTTATGAATCATGCTCGTCCGCGTATGGATTATGGTACTCTGCCTCCACATCCTCTTCGGGACTGTCATAATCCAAACCACTTCTGGATCCTCTACAACGTTGTCATCTACTATATAATCAGAGTCATCTTCCTCTTCATCAGACCCAAGGTCCCCACTTTTTTCAGAGACGTCATCAGCAGACCCAACGTCACCTTCTTTATCAGTTGTATCCTCCCTAACCTCACCTTCTTTATTATCATCATCAAACCCAACATCATCTTCTTTATCAGTACCAATCCTAGGTTTGTCTTCTAAAACAGTCACAGCTTTATCATCTAAATCAGTCCCAGTCCTAGGTTTGTCATCTAAATGAGTCTCGGGCTTGTTATCTACATAAGACTGCATTTTTGCCTCCTTTACATCAGAACCAATTTCCCAACCTATTTCCTCATGATTAGTACATTCAACCGCTACTTGATGCTGAAGAAAAAACTTGTTAATTTTTGTGTTCCATTGTTCAACATAAATCTCAGTCACTTTGACCGTTTCCACTAATGAACACAACTGAGCTACATTAGCAGTACCACCCAATGTCCTTAGACCTACGTCCAAATCCAAGTTTGGAAGCTTATAATGATAGTAAAAGACCATATCACATGGGTAGCCTAATAATTTAATCATCTCCACAAACACAAACATATCAAAGTTATTAGTATCAGCCATATCAATGTAGTCAAACTTATCATTTATATACTTCCTACTAGGAGAGTTGGCAAATTCACTACAATGAAAGATTTTTAGACTGAACATAATAGATTCATTTGTTGATTTAAAAGAAAAAAAAACGATGAATAAGTTAAACATTATAAAAAAATACAGAATTGCTAACCTAGAAATAAACCTTACCATAAACCTCGTATGGATCAAACTCTTGGTCTCCACCACGAACCATCCATAACGAGCCCCACATTGCCATGGAATACTTCAATCGGGATGAATTAAGGTTTCAATCGGGGGTGTGATGGAAATGCTTCAATCGGGTGTGTGGAGGATTAGGGTTGCAAAATGACGAAGACGAAAATGATTCATAAGTTGTAATATAAGAGATGCGAAAAGACAAAAATACCCCTCACGTGAGGGGGAAGTAACGGCATATTGGATGGGCGTTAGCGCGAGAGACGAAAACTGTTAAGAAATTTAACATCAAGGACCCATACGGTTAAGAAGGAACTTAACCTGTTAACATGGACAAACCTCATAAACGAAAACTACAGTTTACTCTAATATTTTTCTATATCTTTATGGTTCGAATCTCCCGGCCACAACCACTTTTTTCGGGCTATAATTTGTAAATATTTTCTTCAAGTAAGTAAACATATGAAACTTTGGCCCAATGGATAAAGCACTTGTCATAAAAGTAGAAACTAAAAATTGTGGGTTCCTCCATCAAAGTAAAGAATATTAATTGTTTGATTTCGCAGCCTTGGTTTCACATTAGAATTAGAATCTAACTTAATCCTAAGTGTCTGTGGGATTTCTAAAAATACAATTTTCACCCTAGGCTATTTGAAATGACATAACTCATCTCAACTTTAAAAAATGTCAATTTAACACCCTCAAGTTTAATAAAAATCAAAATATATAAATATATAAAAATATAAAAAGTTTAAATATATAAAAATCTTTAATGAACGAACGTACACGAACGAACGTTGAGTATATAATAACATTAGTTCGTTAATTTTTTTTTCACACGTCCCGGTATAAATTTCGTTAAAAACGGAGTCGTATTAAATGTAGAGTATTTTTTAGGTGTCGTGGGTTATATCGACTGACGGTAACGTACTGGTACCATGTAGAACGAGACAAACACCTACTGAAAAAACATCGATTCCGTTATATAACTGTTTTTTATCGATATTTCGATCTCCACAACCGATTGGTCGTAACTTTATACGTTTCTTCTATGTACTTAACCACGTTTTTCTTGTGTTTAGCCACGTTAATGTCACCGCCTCAGACGTTTAAGATCCGCCTCCCACCACATGACGCGAACGCCTACCGCTACGGAGCGCGGGGTTCATTTTCTAGTTTGTTTGTTAATCTTAGTCATTTTTTATTTATTTTATTACTATTATTATTAATTGGAAAATTATTGCTATTTTTCGTTTTTTACTAGTTGATTTTAAGGGTGATGCATGAAAAGTTATAACTTTATCTTTTATTTACAATATGCATCTTTTGTGTAATTAAATCTAATATTGTTGTAAATAATTTTTTTTTATTTTTTTAATGTACAAGTTTTTCGCTGCATTGCATTGGGAGATTACTAGTTGATCTTAGGGGTGATGCATAAAAAGTGATTGATGTAATGCTTGATAGAACTTTGATTATATGTTTTACGCGAGTCTTTTATTATGTAACTAGTTTAGATCTCGTGTTTACATACGGGTGAAAAATATCAATATATAAAATTTTTAAATTTTTATGTATATATTTTACAGGTGTAAAAAATATATTACATATATACTAAGGATAGAAAACAAATTCAAAATATGTAAAAATTAATATATAATTAGGTTTTGAAAATACGTTAATTACTATTTAATGTAATTTGACTTTCATTTACTATTTGATTGAAATAAAAATTATATAATTAAATTTCAAAGTTTCTTATTATAAAGGATGATTTAAAATAAATATGTTTTATTAGTATAATTGATATTTTCTTTAAATATATATTATATTAAAGATAGAAGTTATTAAATAAGAGAGAGATGCGAGAAAAATGGTGAGAATGAATATGAAAGCGACACATGACACTAAAAAACTTTTATTTATTATATAGTTTAGATATAATTAGTATTTTTTCTTTAATAATATATTTATAATATCATTATTATTTAATAAGATAAAGGCGTATTTATTAAGAGAGATGCGGAAAAACTAATATAAAAAGGCACGAGGAACTAATAAGTGTCCATCTGAAACATTTATTTATTAGTATAGATGCACATAAGGTGCTCATTTTGTATTCAATGAAATATATATTTAACTTAATGTCGTAATGTAAATGTATAATGTAATACTATTTTAACTGTTTTTTTGGTTGCATTAATGTTTAACGAAATATCACAAAGCATGATATGAATTTACAGTGTAAATTCACATGTGAAATTACATTGTGAAGAAACTCACATGATAAATACACTGTGAAGAAATATATGAATAATATTAATGGTTTTCTTGAAAGAACTTAATACATTATCGTACATGCGTTGTGCGAGCTAAGAACTTAATACACTATCGTACGAGTCGTATCTTTTCGATCTATACAAGAAACGAAACAAGATTGTGTCCGGTTTTCTCATACAATATTTGAAAAGAGGTTGTTTTGTACGTTAAAGAGTTTGCACCATCTCCTGAAACAAGGTGTCTTGATCTTGGGTTTCTACAATATAATGCGGGAATCCTTGCAACATCGGAGCAAGGAATCATGTTGTTTCAAAATCGCGATTATGTGTACTTCACTTTTAAAGATTTGTATCATGTTTGTAAACCCGCGACTAAGCAGGTTTTGGCATTGCCAAATCCCGAAGGAAATTATACACCTCGGAAGTTTGTGATTGTGGTGATGAGTTTGAAGCCGTTACATTACAAGATCATCAGATTTTTTGATCACCAGTAAGTCTCTGTCTTCGTGCAACTGTATATAATGTAGTCACGTGTGTTTTTTTAAAATTATATTTAATTTTGTTGCAGTGTGTTAAAACGGTGGGGGAAGTTCTACCCGACGTATCGTTGTGATGTGTTCGACTCAACGACGTGGGAATGGAGATCATATTACGCTAACCATGCCTACCATTAGGGGCGGATTCATTCAGGTGTGAGAGGGTGGTGAGGCACCCCCTCAACAAAAAAAATTACGAGTGAAAAATAGACAAAAATTTCATGAGGCACCCAAACTTATTTCAATCAGGCACCATCTTTGAAATATCTAACAAGGCCCCCCTCTTCGTTCATCAAAAACCTTATCTGATTTGTTAGGCGTTTACATGAGTTTAAATAAAGACTGATGTGAAGAAGAAGATGATAGACGAGTAAATACTAGAAGTTATGAGGGCATTTTTGTAATTGGGCTAGTCTAATAAAAAAAGGTCCACCGTCTAAAAACATGTGGTCAACATCCTTAAAGGCTTTTCTGTCAAAAGTTTAACTCACTAGAGTTATTATTTTCTATTTTTTTTTTTTAATTTAGTTTAAAAAAATTGCCTAGTTATTTTATATCTTTACTTTATTTTATTTACATTATATCTTTACTTTATTTTATTTACACCAATAAAAGAGATTAGTATTATACACTAACCTTATATATTATATATTGTGTGTGTATATACAACGTACATTTTTTTTTCAAGAACCAATAATATGTTGAGAACGACACAAGTTAATTCATTAATGATGACCCGACCCATTTTTTACCCGACTTATATTTGCTCCGACCATTTGTTTCCCCGACCTATTTTATGCACCCCCAGACTTAAATTTTTGGATCTGCCACTTCCTACCATGCTTCAGGTTTTAAACATACATGCAAATACACTTTCTCACAATGGGTCACTCCTATCGGTTTAATATTTGCACTAGCAAAAGATGTGCCAATTATATCTAGACTAGCGGGCCAAGGGTCTAAAGGCTAGATTTTAAAATTCAAGTGCAAGAGTAAGCAAAAAAAATGTGGATGGTTTGACCGAATGAAGGCCTCACCTATTTATGGTGATGTGATTTTCCAGAATCTGACGTGGCGTCACGTGGCTGCACTTTATTATCACATCACATCATAATCACATGGGTATACCTCATGCTCTTAGTTTATTTCAATATTATTATCAGTTTAGATGAAAATGTTACTATGGCTTTTAGAGTTACAGAAATAACAAAGGTTATTAATGTTAACCTAAAAGTATAGAAATTTATAAATTTAATTATTATGTAATATTTTGTTATCAATAATATCATATCTTATTATTTTATTTTTGTAAATTAACGTTGTGATATTTTTAAATTTGGTATAATATCGTGTTATGTAGATTCTGGATGTGGCAATCGGTTTATTGTAAACACTCCTTCAAATCAAATGGTTGCTTCGAAGTCGGTGGCAGGGTTGGCTCAACCATTTTAGGGGCCTAAGACGAAGTAAAACCCGGAGGCCTTTTTTAATTGTTATGGTTATAAATAGTGACTGGTCTAAGATTTTTTAGTGGGGCAAAAAAACGGTTCGTTAAAAAGTAGGATTGGACTGCATATATGAATAAAAAAAAATGGGCTCAAAATCTTTTTGTTAAATTAAGTGTACATGCATGGAGCAAACAGTGATTTCTTAATCAACGCTTTTACCACACTATTTAGTGTCCTGATATCTCTTGCAGGTATATTCCAGCAATATATGGTATGGTTTACCAAGTCCAGAATATTAGATTACAGCTAGTGTTTAGTATTCACTGATGACCACTCTGATAATGTCACATCATTTTCTTGCTACTGATGAATGCAAGTCTTCTTACTACTACATATTGCATGCATTTATGTTTTCCTTTATGTTTAATAATTTGGCATGAACTAGACGAGTCTGTTGCGCTTTGAAAACATATAGATGGCCTTTTAAGATTATATACTATGTTGGCTATAATTACAAAAAAAATCGCTTTGTCATCACTGGTATGACGCACAGAAGATGCGCTTATAGGATGGGATTATAACATTCGTTTCTGTTGGTAATTTTAGTGTTATCAACGTGTAGTTTAGTATATTGGATTAACTTGTCGATCGAAGAAATAACGTTAGAAATTAAACGAGTTAGACGACGCAGGAGTGTGGGCTCGATTTATACCTTAAAATTCATATTACTTAACAACAAATTTTGACAGGCCTTACAAATAACTTATAGATTATATATATAGGGAGGCGTTATTTTGAAAACCAATAGTAAGTTAAAAACTGTAAGAACCGTAATAAACATTATACTATTTCTTATATATATTAACTAGAATCCATGTGAATTTTAATATTTTTAAGTTTTGGTTTTAAAAAATAAGGCATTTATAATCGTTTGAAATTTTGAATATCTGCACATTTTTATATATTTTTTTAAGTTCAGCAGGAGGAGATAAAATCAAATTAAAAGTTGAGATTAAATAAAACATTGTTTTTTACAGTTTTATGTTTTTCACTCAAACGATATGCACACGTCTTAGATGGTACTCTACTCTTGGTTCTCAACATTCAGTTGATTCTGAAAAGAACGTTTCCATATATAATTTATATGCAGAAAACCCGGTTCCCCATTTTTAGTACTAATTTTAAAAAATTTGTGCATAACATAGGAGACGATAATCAAGTTATTTTAATAAGATATATTACATTTGAATTAAATAAATTATAACATGCATCTTTCTTTATCTAGGTCATCAGCAATGGTAGGTTCTTATATAATGCTTTTTTTAATAAAAAGTGTTTTTTACTTATTAAAAAATACGTTTTTATTTATTAAAAAATACGTTTTAATTTACTTTTTAAAAACTGTTTTAAAAAAATGTTAATTTAGTTTTTCTAAAACGTTTATCTTGATTTTTTATAAAAACTTTTTTGATATTTTTAATTTTTCTTTCATAAACTGTTTATTTTCAAGATAGGAAAATGACAATTTTTAATATAAATTCTCAAAGGTTAGGATATGACAAACCTAACCATTTTTATAAAATCTAGTTTATATATCCACAAGAAATATTAATTTTATATCATAACTCTCCATTGATCGTCAATGTTTAAACAAGTAACTTGGGGTGAAATTATAAAATCAAGAAAAAATCTAATAGCAAAAAAACGCAATTTTTAAAAGGAAATAAATATTATTCAAGTTAACCGCTGATAAAAATTTTAAAAAGAAACTTGGCCGCCAAGGGCTAAAGTCCCCTACCTATTGTTGGAAATAATTGGTTTAAACGAATCACACGAACACGAAAATATGTGGGAACTCCACGACTCTTTTCTGGGATTTTTATTAAACGTTTGGAAGCAGCAATTACAAGACTTGAGTAATCTATTTATACTAAACTAAGAACTTGTGAACTAAACTATTCCTATTCTTAATCAACAAGGAAACTAAATAACAAACCAAACACAAACAGAATGTTATTATGCCGACTCAACAAAAGAAAACCAAACGGACTCCGGATCCAGTTTTGCGTTCCAGACTTTGCGTATTGGGCTGGCCCAATTAGAGCTTCTCTTTCAACAAGGGTTAGCCCATCATTCACCCCTTAAGCCTTGTTCGTTCATCCCAAATCTTTTAATCCAATTAAGTTTCTCATCTCTTCAAACTTGATACGAGGTAATGCTTTCGTTAAGATGTCCGCCTTTTGTTGCTCGCCACTCACATGTTCCACGTGAACTTCTCCTCTCCCTATGCATTCACGTATAAAATGGAACCGTGTATTTATGTGTTTGCTTCGACCGTGGAACACCGGATTCTTCATGAGTGCTATTGCCGATTTGTTGTCTACTCGAAGTTCTACCACCTTTTCTTCACAGCCCGTTATCTCACTAAGAATCCCTCTTAGCCACAGGGCTTGGCACGCGGTTTCCGAAGCCGCCATAAATTCCGATTCACACGAAGATAGAGCAACAGTTTTCTGTTTTTGTGAATTCCATGACACCAAAGCGTTTCCAAGATAAAAGACCATTCCCGTAGTGCTTCTTCCATCCGATAGATCCGTAGCATGGCTACTATCACAATACCCGGTTAGCCTTGATTCACCTTCACGTTGATACTTAAGCCCATAATTCAAAGTTCCTTTTACGTACCGTAACACATGCTTTAACGCTTGCATGTGTGTATACTTAGGTTCTTGCATGAACCTACTAATCATTCCAACCGAGAAGCTTAAATCCGGTCTTGTGTGTAACAAGTATCTTAAGCTACCTATAAGTCTTCGAAATTCGGTTGGGTTAACGGGTTGACTCTTATCATCCTTTGTAAGTTGTAAACGAGGCTCCATAGGGTATTTTGTTGGGTTGCACTCATTCATTCTACCAATGGATAGAATCTTCTTGGCATAGCTTTCTTGTTTTACTGTTATCATTCCAGGGCTTTGATTTACTTCTAAACCAAGGTAATATGAGAGTAAACCAAGGTCTTGCATTTCGAACTCTCTCTTCATTTGTTCTTTGAAGTTGTTAATTTCTTTAAGACTTGTCCCGGTAACTATCAAGTCATCCACGTATATACCCACTATAGTAAGCTCCTCTTTTTCATATCGTTTATACACAGCGGATTCTCTTGGGCACCTCACGAACCCTAACCTTTTTAACGTATGATCGAGTTTTTCATTCCAAGTTCGTGGAGCTTGTCGGAGACCGTACAAAGCTTTGTGTAACCTATAAACGGAATCTTCTTTCCCGGGGACTAGGAAACCATCGGGCTGTTTTACATACACCACTTCTTTCAAGTCACCGTTCAAGAATGCCGATTTGACATCCAAATGGTAAACTAGCCATTCGTTCCGGGCCGCCAATGCTAAAATTAAACGAATTGTTTCCATTCTTGCCACCGGGGCAAACACTTCATCGAAGTCAACCCCTTGTTCTTGAACGTAACCTTTTGCAACAAGTCTCGCTTTATACTTAGAGATGGTCCCGTCCGCATGTCGCTTGATTTTGTAAACCCACTTGAGACCAATTGCTTTTGACCCATTTGGCAGTGAGCATAACTCCCATGTTTTATTTGTTTTGATTGAGTTTAGCTCACTCTTCATTGCATCTAGCCATTCTTTGCATGTTTTTGCTTCATGGTAATTTAGCGGTTCGTCATCAAGGAATATGCACTCTTCTTCTTGAAGCAACACATAATCTTCAAATCTGGATGGTCTCACACTTTGTCTATCCGATCGTCTTAAATTTTGCTCGACTTCACTGTTTTGGGCCTGTACAGTCTCGGATTCGTCTGCAGTGTTTTGGGCCTGCACAGTTTCAATCTCAACTGTTGTGTTTTGTGCCCGGTCTGGTCTGTTTGGGACTGTTTCCTCTCGGGTCAGGTTTGGCCCAAAGGCAGCAGGTCCAGACCCATCATTTTCGAGCTGCTCGGTTGTCGGATCAAGCCCAGAGGGCTGCTGGGCTGTTGTAGTTTGGGCCCAGTCATTTGTTTGAACTTCATGCTCATCATGAATCTGGACAATAAATTGTGCCCATTCAGGCCCTGCTCCAAATTTCATTGACTCACCACATTTAGTCCAATCAAATTGTTTGTCTTCTTCAAACACTACGTCCCTACTCACAAAGAGTTTGTTTTGAGTCGGGTCATAGACTCTATAGGCCTTCGTTCCCTGTTCTGTCCCGAGGTTCACAACGAGCTTGCTTCGGTCATCAAGCTTTTTCACATTTACCATTGGTACCTTCATATGTGCCCGACAACCAAACACCCGTAGGTGATCTATATTTGGTTTTCGCCCTTTTATGGCTTCATACGGTGTGTGTTCCTTTAGAGCTTTGGTTGTGACCCGGTTTAACAAGTAAACCGCGTGTCTCACCGTTTCTCCCCAAAGATTTTGAGGGAGACCCATCGCCTTCATCATACTTCTTGTTGTATTAAGAACGGTCCGGTTCCGCCTTTCAACTACCCCATTTTGTTGTGGGGAGTATGGAGCCGTGAATAGCCTCTTCACACCCTTTTTATTACAATATTCGGTAAGGAGTTTGTTTAGAAACTCCCCACCTCGATCACTCTTCAAGGCCTTGATTTGAAGTGAAAATTCCAACTCTACTTCCTGTTGAAATCTCATAAAAATACCCAATGCATCATCTTTATTTTTAAGTGTGTATACCCACATATAACGGGAATAGTCATCGACTAACAACATGAAATATCGATTTCCTCCAAGTGTTGGAGGAGATATGGGTCCGCAAAGATCGGTATGAATTAACTCAAGAGGTTTGGATGCTCGGTACATGGTTTGTTTGGGAAATGATTTTCGAGTTTGTTTTCCTAGCACACACGCATTGCAAAAATGTTCTCCATGTGTAGTGTGTAGGTTCCCACGTACCAAATTCTTTGTTTTCATGTTGTTTATAGAATTAAAACTTAAATGACCAAGCCTTGCATGCCATAGCCATGCTTGATCACTTATAGTAGTTAGAAGACATATCGGGGTACCGACTTTGAGTGTAATCTTGTAAAGTCGATTAGGGCTTTTCGGAACTTGCATCAAGAGTTGACCGTCCTTTTCATAAAGCCATAAATGTTCATTCTCTATCCAGATCTTACAACCATGCTCCGTTAATTGACCGATACTTAGAATGTTACTACATAAGTCCGGAATATAGTAAACATCGTTCATGACTCTTTGTTCTCCATTCTTGCAATCAAAGACAATGGATCCTCTTCCTTTAATTTCTACTTTTGATCCATCACCAAATTTTACCAACCCGATCATGCTATAATCAAGATTAGTAAAATAGTCTTCACATCCGGTCATGTGATTTGAGGCACCATTATCCAAATACCAAATTGCTTTATCTTCCGAGTCGCTTGCATATAGTTTTGGATTAACTTTTTCTTCATTTAGAAGTATCTTCCCGTCTTCCATATCTATCGAAGCCATCATAAGGGTTGGTCCGCGCTGTTGGTTTTGGTTAGGATTTGGATCTTGTTGAGGTGGTTGTTGTTGCTGAGGTCGGTTACACTCCAAAGCATAATGGCCATGATTGTTACAATTGTAACACCGAACGTTTGTTTTATCTCTAGTTCGATTGGCTTGATTATCATGAGTGCCTCCTTCACGACGATTTTCATTACCATTATGTCGACCACGTCCTCTACCGAAACCACGGCCACGGCCTCTTCCTCGACCGCCACCCTGACCTCAACCGGCTTGGTTTCCTGGTTCTTGATCGGGTTTCTTCCTTTGGTTATCTCCATTACTAGACAACATCAGTTTACCCATTTGTTCGACGACTCCTTCACGGCCCTTGATTCTTTCTTCAAAGGCTTTTAATCTACCCACACAATCTTCATAAGTCATTGAGTCTAAATCCGCAAATTGTTCTATCGTTGCTACTATGGCGATGAACCGATCCGGCATGGCATCCAAAAGCTTCCTTACTACAACCTTGTCTTCCAAGTTTGATCCCAAGCTACGAAATCTGTTTATAATTTCTGATAGCTTTCCCGCAAACTCCTCTACGGTCTCGTTTTCCTTCATCTTTATGTGATCAAACTCTCGTTTCAAAGTTTGTAAACGTGCTTGTTGAACTCGATCGGCTCCCAAGTATCTCACCCTTAGCGCTTCCCAGATTTCACGTGCACTTCGGGTTGATGCAACCTGAGATAGAACGTTTTCGGGTAACGCTTGGTAGATTATGGCTCGGGCCATCTTGTTCTTTTGTGGATCTGCCGCATCTCCCGTTACCGGATCCACCGTTTCCCATAGACCTTGTGCGTCTAAGATAGCTTCCATCATCACGGTCCATGTGTTGTAGTTTGTACCCGTTAACTTTGGACACGTCAGCACTGATGAACCTTCATGTCGTTGTTGGACGATGATCTGATTTGGTGGTTGCCCTTCTGCCATTTTTTATTTGAAACTAATATGATAAGAACAGTCTCAACCTTCTCCCTCGTGGCTATTGTAGCAATAAAACCGGAAGTGTTTTTCTTGTGGTTAGTCACCCCACAAAGGTTCCGGTAATTCTTGGTCTTCAAGGAAACGAGAAAACAGGAAACTAGACCTGCAACCTTATGTTCTTGAGATTGCGGATCGGTATTACGGGATTTCACACCCCTTCTCGCTCCTTTCCAAACGGGTCTTGGTTGCTACTTCTTCTCTGCAGATAAGAACCAACAGGTTATACGCCCCTGTCGATTGATCAGATCTTTAGTCGTGGTTAATCACCCCACGACTATCACGAGCCAAGGATTTTAACCTCGCTCTGATACCAATTGTTGGAAATAATTGGTTTAAACGAATCACACGAACACGAAAATATGTGGGAACTCCACGACTCTTTTCTGGGATTTTTATTAAACGTTTGGAAGCAGCAATTACAAGACTTGAGTAATCTATTTATACTAAACTAAGAACTTGTGAACTAAACTATTCCTATTCTTAATCAACAAGGAAACTAAATAACAAACCAAACACAAACAGAATGTTATTATGCCGACTCAACAAAAGAAAACCAAACGGACTCCGGATCCAGTTTTGCGTTCCAGACTTTACGTATTGGGCTGGCCCAATTAGAGCTTCTCTTTCAACAAGGGTTAGCCCATCACCTATATATACATATAAGCATCGATAACCTAAATACCTACATTCATATTTAAAACCTTAAACCTCTAAAAACACAAAAACAATTCTTCCCTTCAAACCTTGATCGATTAGTCGTTAATTAACCTTGTGTTTTTCGAATGGATTCGGAGCTTTCTAACGAGATGATCATGGAGATTATATCACGATCATCGTTAAAAACTCTCGATATCATGCGTTGTGCGAGCAATGAACTTAACGCGCTAACGTATGAATCGTATCTTCTTGATTTATACAAGAAAAGAAACGAGATCATATCCGGTTTTCTCATACAAAATGTGAAAAGTGGTTGGTTGTACATTCAAGAGTTTGCACCTTCTCCTGAATCAAGGTCTCTTGATCTTGGCTTTCTACCGTATAATGCGCGCATTCTTGCAACTTCGGAGCAAGGAATTATTGTGTTTCAAAATCGCGATTATGCGGACTTCAGTTTTAAAGATTTGTATCATGTTTGTAAGCCCACGACTAAGCAGGTTTTGGCATTGCCTAATCCCGAAGGGAGGTATACACCTCGGAAGTTTGCGATCGTGGTGATGAGTTTGAAGTCTTTACATTACAAGATCATCAGATTTTGTGACCACCAGTAAGTCTCTATCTCCATATAACTGCATATATAATGTAGTCACGTGTTTTCTTTTAAAATTATATTTAATTTTGTTACAGTGTGTTGAAACGGTGGGGGGAGTTCTACACGACATATCGCTGTGATATATTCGACTCAACGACGTGGGAATGGAGATCGCTAAATCAAGTAAATTTGCCCTATGGTGTTTTCTTGACTAACCCGCAGCCAATCACAAAGAGCGGATCGATATACATGTTGTTAACGAATAACGACATCTTAAAGTTTGATGCGTATTCAGAAAGATGGAAAGTGTTCTCGTCTCCTATCCCGTATGATCAATTCGACACTTCAATGCCGTTAATGGAGCTCGTAAAGTATGGTGGGAGATTAGGATTGGCTTGTAAGCTACCAAATTCAAATGGTCGTTGGGAGATTTGGGTTCTTACGATGGGTCAAATGTGGGAGAAGATATACGTTTGTAAAAAGAAAGAAGGTGTTGCTGCTGAAAGAGAATGGGAGTCACTCATGGCGTTATATGATTCAGATACAAGCGTTATGGCGAATCGCGATACTATCCTATTTTACAGGTTTAAACAAGAAGGCGATACGATGATTAGTAAAGTTGTGTTGAATGATATCCCTTATCAAATATTCACCTTCCGATCAGATTTCGAGCCGATTGATTTGGTTTGATGCATACACAAGTAGAATCTGATCTTATTGTTTGTTTTAGACTCGGATGGAAATATATAAATTTCTAGTTTTGAACCTTTTTTCTGTGTTTTAAGAAGAGTTTGATATACCAACCAACTTTCCCACTTGAATACACCATTTTTGTCTTCCACAATAAAATAAAAACATATATGGCTTCTAAATTTACTTAACAGAGTGTCAAAAAATAACTGAACTTACCAACCACTTGTACCAAGAGCAACATTCAACATTCTGTTGAAATCTACTTCCGGGGGCGTATTTTGTTCCCCGTCACAGGTATTGTTTGTGGATCCTTGCTCGGTTCTCTTCCCACCATAGTCTCGCATGCACCTCCCCGAATTTTTCTCGGCTGTATATAAATTCTAATGTTATTCGCTAATCGCGCTAAAAAAGGTTGACATTATGTCATTATCGGATGCAAATGAAGTTGAATAAAATTAAAGTTGTGTATACAAACCTGAATCTAACACGTTTGAGTTCCCTCGAGCCGCCTGGAAGTGCTTTAATCGTGATGTAGACTCCTGGCTCGTCTTGTTCCACCCACTCGTTCTCAATGTCACTGACGTTACTGATTGATAATTCTCCTGACTGATCCGCCTCACGTGATGAGCTGGTCCTTATAGAAGCATCCATGGATGATGTTTCTGTTTTAGCCCCACTTATGCTTGATAGTTTGGGAGTTGCAGTGAGACCAGATGAGTCCCGGTTGGACCGGACCACTGTCGAGCTTTGGTGGTCAAGTGAATCTGAGGATGAGTATCCCATTCCCATTGGGCGGTATAAGGTTCTAGGTAGCCTTTCTTTATTCAAAGGTGGTGTTATTGGACTGTCCCCATTACACTCAAATTTCATACTACTCTGTTAAACCAATAACTTGATTAATCTCATTATCAACATGGGAAAAGAGTAATTTCAAATTGATTATAATTAAACACATAATTTTGTTTAATTTCCCCACCTCATCTTCAGATCTTGGAGGTGTTGGAAGGGGAAACACCTGTCGGTTTAATCTTTGGACATTGTAAAGCTCCATCACTTTGTCATAATTCTCTTGCCACCACTTTTGAGCTTGCCACTTATTAAACATATCTCGGCTGTCCAAAAACAAAAACATATACGTCGTGACTTTTGCGGTCATAATATTGGTTGTAACTCTAGCCATTTGCTTTGATACCAATAATAATGCTATTCTTCTATTATATTGAGTAAAATATGGCTAAACATGAGTTATAATGCTTGCTAGGCACTAAAGGATAAGTGGTTACCAAAAAAGCCTTAAAGGTGCCTTCAGGAGTAACAGGTCATGACTATCTCTATGGATTGTATTAAAATCAAAGCATAATAGACATGTAGTTTAGGCCATATTATATGTACATCATGCTAATCATGTATAGCACTGAAATAAATTAAAAACAAAAGCCTAACCACTATTGTTGACTAAGATGGATATTGTTCCTTTAATATTAGACCAAGAATAACACTAGTTTTCAAAGCATCACACTTGGTAGATAATTTCATTAAATAATATTATTCAAAACAGCAATTAATTAGAGATAGATGAGTGGGAAAATGATACTAATAAAGCAAGAGCAAGAATCCATCATTTCATGAAGAAAAAAGAAATTTTTGGTCAAAGTTCCATCCATTACCCATGGGAATTCAAAGTGAAAAAACACTATTTTTAAAACCATCATATCAATTTAAAGATGAATCAACTCAATCATTGATGACTAGTATCTTCTACTTGTTATTTAGTGATGAACTTACAAAAACATGCATGTATAATAAATGGCTATCAAGTACCAACTGACTGATTACTGACTAAGGGGACCACGTTTAATGTGATGATATGTCCCTCCTAAATAAGGTACTATGTTATTTTATCCTAGTTAGTCTTGAAACAGGGGGCATTTTTTTGTTCCTTCAGACTTCAACTTCAAATTATAGAACATTATTCCAGTTTAAAACATAAAAGTGGCAAGACATGTTTTTCATTCTTGTCATCTTGACCATTACAAAATGACAAACAATATAAATATAGGTGGGACTAAGTACAAAGAAAGTTGAGAGCAGACCATCCTCCGACAAGGCAACAGCATTTTGGTGAAAAAGCATGCAAAGAATACAAATTTTCAATCAGGGGCCCTCTAAAGAACTGCTAATGAGTAATAAGTTACAATTTTTGGACTTTTTCACATAATAGATTGGAGTGCTATTTTCTAGATGGGCCTTCCTCATCATGATGTTTGATGTACGATTGGGACAGCTTTAAGGATATTATCATATTTTATATTTTTGCTAAGAAATCATAAAAGCTCACCGATTTCACAAAACAAAGATCAAGTTAATATATGCAAATTCTTTTTCTTGATTTTGAGAACAGGTTCTGTTTTAAATTAATTTGTACTTTTTTATCATATTGTAAAATATGTATGATGGTACTTGATTAAACAAGTAGTTTTAATTCAAATATTCTATAAAATAAAGTATTTTAATTGGTTTTGATAATAAATCATGCTAATGGGTACCCACCCGGCCAACCATTTTATATCTTGTATGGCCAGCAGGGGTTTCAAAGTCTTTCCTTTGAATAGGAGATGAAATAAACTTTGATGGCTTTATCTTATAATTGCAAAAGACTTTTTTTGCATGGTGTGACCATTTCAAAGAAAATAATGATTTTGATGATTGTGTTACCTACCAAAGAAATCATGATCACTTGTGCATACAAATTCTAAAACAAAATTAGCAACTGGCAAAAGAAAATGCCAAGTTAAGGCTCATGAATCTCAAGTCTTTTCAGAACAGAAGGTAACAAAACTATGGTCATACCAAAAACAAAATATAAAAATTTCTTTATAACATTATTTTAGGACTAAAAAAGGATTGAATCTTTACATTGCTTTCTCGAGTTTTTTCATGAACACGACTGGATCAAGAAAAGAAAATAATATTTATTGTTCAGTGTTCTCAGGATGAGAAAACTGGAAAAGAAAAAAGGGAAGTTAGATTTTCATGGTTTCGAGTTGAAAAGATATAAAAGAAAATTTCAAAATTTTATAATTATATTATTCTCCTTAAAAGTAGAGGAAAATTTATAAACAAAGCCTTCAAATCAATTTTTCCTCTCTTTAAAGAACTTAAAAACACAACATTTATGATGGTTATCTCCCTCTTACTTATTTTCTCTCTAAAATAAAAATAAAACTAATAACAGAGTGCTATTGCCCATTTACTGATTTATTTTTAATAATTCAATGATCACATACAAACTCAAATAAACCAAATTAGGCTAAACTATAGCATTGGTTTATTCTCATTAAAAGACCAATCAACCCTTATGACTCAATGGTTACTTCTCATGATGGTGAACTATTTCTATAGACAAACTTGAGGATGAACCTGAGTGTAATCATATCTATTTTTATAGTAACAGTAACAACATTGATCACTCATGTTCACATGGTAGGTCATGCCTATGTTACATTTTCTGAAACTAAATTAATCATAAATTTTTTTAATCACTAATTAACATTTTAACTAGGCTTACTAATAAAAATGTAATACTATTGATTAAACATTATTGAAATGTTAAGTTGTTTAATCTAACATCAAGCCTATTTTAAATAATACTTTTATTTAAATTAATTACCTGAACCGGATTCGCTTAAGATCGTTACCGCCACGTGGCAGAGAGACAAAAGTGATGAGCACACCCGGCTCCACCTGCGCGACCCACTCTTTCGGTTCATTCTCCTCTTCCAATACGATCGGGTCGGGTCTCCGGCCACTGGCGGAAGCGGACAGCGTCCCAACCGACACGTCACCTCCTCCGCCACTCCCCATCGATATCCCCTTCAATCTCGCCTCCATTTCCTTCCCCCATACCCTACCGGAGCTCGAATTTTTGCTCCCGTTCCGCCGATACGACCACCGGAATCTCTCCGACACCGACGTAGACAAGTCCGACTCCACATCGTTACTCTTTTGTAACTGCTGTTGCGGCGTCATCATCATCGCCGCTCCTGTACAAGGATTGCAACTCCGGTACGCGGATCCAGACGCTTTAAACGTCATATCCTTGATCTGTAACGCAAATTCAATCAACGCCGAAGCATTTTACAAAATAAATCATATATGCTCGATATGAATTCTTATAGAAATTCAAACACGCACAATTTACGAATCCGATTACAGTAAACCTACCTGAGAAGTAAGCGTTTTGATTGCTTGTTTATTGGCGATAGTAGTGGTGCCGCCATTAACACGGTTTGATTCATCAGTTTCATCACGCTGCTTCGGACGAGCAATGCATGTTAGCATTTTGAGGAAGAAATTTGATCGAATTGATGCACAGAATTGGATTGATCGAGAGAGAAGAAGGGTTTGGGTAATATTAATGTGTTGGTTCTGGTTGTGTTGGTGCTGAGGGACTATTATTACCCCCCCGAATTCCGCAATCGCAGAGATTCTCTGTCTGTTTGAGTTGATTTGGAAATTATATAATACATTTAAGAACTAATTACACGGATGGTTATGTGGTTTGGTCAAATTACGGTTTTCATCCCTGGGTTTCAAAAATTACAATGATGGTTTAAAATAGTTTGATTTTGTTGCACCCATGGTCCCTAGAGTGGAGGGGGGTTAAGTTTTCTGTTAAATTTTATTAAAATAAAAAAAATACCCTTATTTTAAAAATAAAAAAATTAAAAATAAACTAAATTTATTTATTATATTAATATGTTATGGGACCCACCAAAACTCACTCATCCCCTCTCTCCCTCAGACCGCCCGCAACGCTAACAGCCATCTATCTCACAAACATTCCTAGTCAGCATGTCACATCAGCTTTTCTCCCATCCTTTCCACAAACTCATTTTACCCCCAACACTACTATATTCATCCATCCCACAAACAACCTCATTATTTCCACATCATCTTTTTTTATTTTCATTTATCTATTTAAATTACTATTAAATAACTTAAATTAATTAATAAATAATTAAATAAGTAAATAATAAAATTAAAATTACATTAAATTAAATAAAAACAACAACAACCTAAACAATAAAATCAAACAACAATACAAAGTTAATAAATATAAAACATAAATAAGCTAGTTACTGTTCGCCCAAATATGTTCTACTAGATCGTTTCGTAGTGTTTGGCTACGTAAGTCTCAGAACCTCTCTAGATGTGTTTGAAATTGTGGCGGTGCTCCATTACTATAGCTTGGTAAATCAGGTTCGTGATCTTCACGTGACCAATTAGTTATGGCCGCACTTCCATCCTCCACAATCATACTATGTAGTATAATACATGTATGCATTATATCACCTAACACAAGTAAGGTAGAAGATTTTGCTGAACCTTGTATAATTCCCCACCTTGCTCGAAGGACACCGAAGGCTCTCTCCACTTTATTTCTTGCAGACTCTTGACGTTTTTTTAACAACTTCATTTTCAAATTATTTTATGGTGGATACGCCCAGCAAACCCACCGCCTCCGGTTGAACCTGTACACCTAGCAAACTCTTATCTTCCTGTTGATGAACCATTGACATGCACGGATGAAGAATGGAACTGGACATTCAACCAAGTCTTCGGCCAACTACAAATTGGGGTCAAGGAAACAGACGAGCACGTCCCTAATTCAGAGGATGGACACATCACTGACCCCGAAGCAGAATACGAACCTAACTTTGAAGATGAGGAAATAGATGACGAGCGCTTGAGGTACCATGACCCATGGGAAGACGAGCGTTCAACGGATTCGGATTGCTCGTTTGATTCAATCGCGCATCTTTAATTATGTTTTAATCTTATTTAAAAATTAGGTTTAACTATGTTTTACTCTTGTTTAAATTAGGTTTTTTCATGTTTAAATGTAATTTTTAAAGATTTAAATTAGGTTTATGTTTTAAATTAATTTTAAATTAGGTTTTAAATACGTTTAAACCATAATTTAAATAACATACTAATTAAATAAACAAAAAAAACTTAAATGTTATCGTTGAAAAGAAAAAAAATGTTAAAAGTTTGCATGGGGCCACTACTTCAAACAAATGAAGCCCATGGGGCGGATGCTTGCTCACGGATGGCACCTCCTCAACGCTGCATAGGTGGGAAAGCCCTGCAGCTGGACTCATGGGCGGCTTGTTTTTCTTGCGTTGGAGAAAGCCTCACCACCATCACCACCATCTTCTCCGATGACACCTGCAACTTCTGGCGACACAAAAACCTTGTTTTTCCGATGTATCTCCCTCCGTCTATCACAAACTTCCTAAAAAAACTTAAAACCCTAAAATTCAATTAACAAAATTCAAATGCTTGCCTTACTGCCGTCGTCGAACGGAACAGGACGAGAAAGAAGGGGAAAAACGACTTTCGTACTCCGGAGGCAACAAGTCCAGCAGATCTTGGTAATTATGCGGAAGCTTCGATTATTGAAATCACACAGATTTTTGCAAGAAGGAATACCTAATTTTCAAAACTCCAGTTTTATTGAAATCGCAAGATATTAAACCTAAACTCACCTTCCCTTCCAATTCGTTCGTCTCCTCCATCCTCATCACCGAAAATTAAACCTAATCTCCTGTAACCTATTTGTAACCATGGTTTTGATTGACCATTGTAGTGAATTACAGCAGCCTTTTTTACATGTTCAATGCTTGTATTCTTCTGGTACCCTAACCCTAGCATGTGCCATGATGGTTCAATAGGTTGGACATGGCCCCTAAATGCAATCAAGGCTGGTGATAAAGTTCAAAGTTTCCATAATGTCAAATTCGACCTCAAATTCTGCAGCAATAGATAGCAATGAGGAAGAGTGGAAACCTAGTGTTTTGCGCCGGTGAAACGCATGTGTACACGCTGGAACAGCTGATGACAGCGTCGGCGGTGGGAGGGTTGCGCCACCCGAATCTTGTCCTTCTGAGAGCTTATTTTCAGGCGAAAGAAGAACGGTTGTTGGTTTATGATTACCAGGCTAAAGGATGTCTATTCTCTCTCATTCATGGTAAGAAGCAGGTGAAGAAAAGGGGATGGGAGGAAGTTGGCGACGACGGCTTTCATAAGAGAAGGGGCGGAGGTGGTTAAATCTTGCCGGAACGATGGAGAAAGACGGCGGCGACGGTGGTGGCAGCCATGGTGGTGATAGTGGCAGCCCGGTTCTTGTTGTCTAAGGTTTTAGTTTAAAAGGGGGTGGAGAGAGACTATGGGACCAAGGGTATTTTGGTCTTTTCATAATCATTTAACTGAAAAAGTTAACCTCCATTCACTCTAGGGATCATGGGTGCAACAAAATCAAACTATTTTGGACCATCCTTGTAATTTTTTAATCCTAGGGACGGAAACCGTAATTTGACCAAACCACAGGGACCATCCGTGTAATTAGTTCTATATTTAATTACAGAAATACATAGGTGGTATTGTTTATTTGTTATTTCAACCTTTTACGTAAAGTTTGATCTTAATATTCAATAAGTACATTGGACGCCCGTAAGAAGTTTGTAACATATATGTTTACGTCAAATTCTCCGACGTGGTGGTGGGGCGGAGGGGGCTGGGGATTAAAGTTTTCTCCGATGTGGTAGTGAGGGCGTAAAGGAAGCCAGCCAGCCCACTACATCCGGTCTCAAATGGAGACTATGAATAGGAGTATAGGACGACAAAAAAAAATTACAGTACTTTATTGTATTGTCTTTTGTTTGATACGTTTACATCAATTTTTACAGTATTGTAGTGTTTTGTTACGGTCTAAGCGTATGACGAACATGATTTCTAAATTTGGTATGTATTATTTATAACATCCATATTTGTGAATAATCTTTTTTTATAAATTTTATGGAAATAATAATGAAATTTTTTATTATAAATTAAAATGTTTGATTCAACAACAATAATGAAATCTTAAAAAGTTAACCTTTACTATAGTAACTAAGAATAAGTTATTTGATAGAATTACTTACAAAATGTTTGATCACGTCACAAGGTGCGATATGTTTCATTACATGATTTAAAAGTAGTTTGTCTTTTATATGCCGGACAGAAAGGAAGAAGAAAAATCCTATTTTTTGGGATACCTAGCAGTAAAGATCGGACGATCCCCCATATCTAATCGTCCAATCGACCTCAATTTTTTTGAGATCAGACAATCCTCCATAGATCTAACCATCAATCAAAATGTTTGTAATATACATGAACTCATAACATTTTGATTGATGGTTAACTGTTGATACCATATGTGTATTAAAAGCCGTTTAATTCTCGTTTATTTTAATAAAGTTAGGTAACATATAAATATTTGAGCTTAAATCACTAATCAAAAGTTATAACTGAATAAAATGTGTATTCTTTGGGTTAAGTTTTAGAAAAAGATAGGGAAAAAAAGAAACATATAATTGGTTCAAAAGAGTTTGGTTGGTTTCATGAAGACTTGCGGTTATCAAAGGGTGATGATTCAAATGGGGTTGTAACCTTTCAGTTGGTGTTTAGCAATGAATCAACCATGACTCTTCATAAACGTGTCTATTCAAAGGGATCATGACTATTTGAAAGATCACGAAAATGCCTATATATAATAACAACCAAACTTCATATGTAAAGGAGGGCGAAAAATCCTTACAGATAGAAACCTAAACTTTATGTCTCTAATTCCGGATTACAAGTAATATTACGTTGATACCAAACATGATTTCTAGTTACTTGAAACTCAATAAACTGGCCTATCACCACTTTTGTAGTGTTGATAAGGTATACTACATGTTGCTTAGTTGTATCTTGTGAAACGATTTACTTAGGCACCGGGTTAGGTAACGGATAGGAGGGTTTGGATTTCAAATGTAACAGGTAACCACGGGTTTAGGAGATACGGAAAACACCACTCTTCCAACCGTAGGGCTACCTAAACGTAATCTAGAATACATAAAACACTACCTAGATTAAGAGTAGGTACCAAAGAACACAACACAAAGAAGCCAACTTTGTGCTAGCAATGACAGATTTGTGAACTCTCAAGCACAGAGAGAAAAACACAGAAAAATTCAAACGTAAATTCATCACCTTCATTCGAAAATTATAGTGAATACATATAGGAAATTCTACCATTAACCCACGTCCTAATTTTAAGGAATAAAAAGTGCAACACTACCTAGGAAGTTAAAACACAATTAGCTAAAAACATGTGAAATAAAATGCAACATAGAAATGAAAATTAAATATAAATAAAACTGCGTGTCTGAGGTTTTCATGCGGTTCTCTTAGTCTAGGTCATGGGTCTACTGTTGACTTGACTTGAGATCCACGGATACCGAGCCATCCTCCTTAAACACAACCCAAAAAAGGCTAACGACCATCTCTTTTGAATCCCAAACGACTAGTTCATTTAAATTTAAGTTTTCTATAGGTTTATTCCTATCACAAGATCACACTGTTTTATTAAACTTTGAACGGTGGGACAAATTATGAAGAATCTTTGCTTTTCTTGTAATTGCTTGTAGCCCTTCATTGCTGGTTTGGGTTTAAAAGGTTTTGTAATCCAACTTCTATTATTTAATTCTTTTAGATATTATTATTAATTTTTTGTTTAAATATTTTTATTATTATATTAATATTTATAATTAATCGTACACACATTTTGAATTCTCTTATAACTTTTAAAATATTGTGTTTTTGTAAAATCCGAATAAACCGTTGCAACATGCTTATATTATCTATGTTTCGTTATAATTTTTATGTAGAACCGAATGGTCTATGTTTCGATGTAGGTTTTATTTAAAATCGTTGCGACGTGCTTAGTTTTATCTACGTTTTGATATTCGATTTATCTAGCCGTTGCAACTTCATACGCTTCTAACGTTATTTTTTAATTTAAATTTCTGAATATTATGAACGTTCATACCGTAACGAGTGGTTTACTTTACGATTTCATTTTTCTTTATATAAAGATTCAAAAATTATCAACGTACCCGCTGTAATAGCGGATTTACGTTTAGCAGTTTACTTTAATGATAAAAATTATTCGCTTGGAAGAGTAAGTTGTAGTTTCAATTTTCAATTTCAGATTACTTTATTTATTTTTTCGGATCGCCAAATACAACAATAATTGGGTTTGAGACCGAAAACAATCCAATCATCGGTGAACCCATAATAAACAATCCAATTATCGGTTTCAGTAATTTTTTTCAAGTTTTTTATTTTGATTTATTCCATTTTGGTCTTGTTTTATTCCATTGCAGAATTCAAGGATATTGCCCGTGAGTCGTGACCTTTCTTTTACAGAGATTGATGTAGGTTAAAAGTAACTATCCAAAAAAATATATAGAGTAAACTTCGTTTGCAACTTCCAATATGATGTAGTGGTAGGAAGCATGGATTCTCTAAAAAATACTCAGGTTCTATCCCCATTAGCATCACTATTGAAAGGGGCATGGTGGCTCAATGAAGAAAGACTTGGATCTTTGTAATCTCCGGTTCGATCCTCAGGGCGTCCGGGTTTTACCACCAGTGGGCTTTCAGGCGGGTGAGTTTTCCCCAGAACTACAGATAACTTGGGGGGCTTAAGGGCTCCGTACGACTGGGTTGGGCCAGTTGGCGGAGGACTTTTTCCAATGGGTCACCCCGTACGGAGTACCTAGGCAATTTTATGTTTGTTGGCCGTTCAAAAAAAAAGTAAACTTCGTTTTTGGCCCCTGTGGTTTGGTCAAAATAACAGTTTTAGTCCACTAGTTTTAATTTCACTATTTTAGTCCTCGTGTTTCATTTTCTTCTCAATTAAGCCTAGGATACTAACCCCGTTAGTTTTTTATGTTAAAAATAAAGATACTTTATTCTTTTTACTAATAAGGACTAATTATGTAATTTTCTTAAATTAATACAGAAACATTTATGTAAATTAATAAATAATTGTGAACCCCACTCTTTTTATAATAATAATAATAAAACCTAAAATCCCTTTTGTGTTCATCACTCACCATCAAAACTGAAAACACAGACGCCAACACCATCACCACCACCGGCGACCACCTCATCTTCATCACCATCACCGGCGAACAGAAAAACTACCGAGTCCCAACTCTAATAGTTCCCATCGTACCTGCAGGACAGCTATTTAAATCGAAGAAAAAAAGAGGGCGACGGTGGTTGTTGAGTGTTCGTTGTGGCGTGTGGGTGTCGCCGGAAAAACGAGTTGAAACGCCAGATCTGTTAACGCGGAGGTATGAAAACGATCGGCTTTGAACCACCATCTGGGAACCATCTCAATTCCGTTATCACCGGAATAATGGAGATGTAGGTATTGTCGGTCTCCGTGGTGATGGTGATGTGGGTTTTGATCAGAGCCGGTCGCCATTTCCGGGTTTTTGAAGGTTGGAGCAAACTGATTGAACAAAGGAAAACCACCACTACCTCCTCTTTTGGGTTCACCGAATAAGAGTTGCATTTGGATTGATCAGAGATGTCAACCAGAGAATTGGGGGAAAGTCTAGTGTTGAGGTAGGTGATGAAGTGGTGGGACCCACATAATAAAATATATATTACTAATTTTAGTAAATTACATAAGTAGTCCCTTAGATGTAAAGTGTCTAAAGTATCCTCTCATTTAAGAAAAACCTAATGGGGTTAGTGCCCTGGGCTTAATTGAGAAGAAAATGAAACCACGAGAACTAAAAAAGTAAAATTAAAACTAATGAATTAAAACCATTATTTTGATCAAATCACAGGGATCAAAAACGAAGTTTACTCAAATATATATTGATAGCCTGTATATTCAAACAACATAATATATATAGTTAAATACGGTTTAAGTCCCTGTAGTTTGACAAAAATAACCATTTTAGTCTAAAAGTTTAAATTTGACATTTTTAGTCCAATAGTTTTAGTTTTGTATCAATTAAGGTCCAGTCTATTAACACCATCCAAATTTTCTGTTAACTTTTTTATAAAAAACGAAAATACCCCTGCTATAAAAAAAAACAGAAATAAAACAATAAAAATAATTTAACCTTCAGCTTCTTCCCAAACACTCTCATTCTACTCTCTATAACCAAACACACCCTCCCTTTATACACTATACTCTACAAAAACACCAGACCATTACCTCTGTCCGGTCAACCACCACCGGTGAAACACCTTCACCTTCACCCTCTGCCCGCCACCGTCCCCCACGCCAATCACCGTACCCCCCACCGTCCGATTTCACTACAAATTGTTGGAGAACAGAGCTTCAGCCAAGAACCCACCCTACCATCATCCCCTGATCTTCGCCGGCAAACATATATGCCATACCAAAATCTTCGAAAACCGTCACCATCACCTGAAACCGCCGACAACCACCAGCTCCTGAAAATCGTCGGCAACCACAACCTTCTGATTTAAATCTCGTTTTTCTCGTAAGGGTTTTTCAAGGGTCTGGTAGCGTCGACAAACATCACCTCCAGATCTAGACCCGATTTGATTTAGGGCTAAAAATAAAGGTATGATTTGATTTTTTAGGGTTGGGAGGATGACCAATTCGACTCCATATTTGTTTTAGGGCTAAACGGAAACATACCCGTGAAACAGAGATCTCCCGGAAGTCGCTGGTTGTTTGTTTTGGATTGGATCTGGGTTCTAATTTTTATCTTGTCTGGTGCAAGATCATGTGAAATTTGAGAAAGAGGGGAGAGAGACGAGAGAGAGAGTTATTTATTTATTTTTCTTTTTTATTAACGGGGTAATTTTCGTCTTTTAATAAAAAGTTAACAGAAAATTTGGATGGTGTTAGTGGACTGGACTTTAATTGATACAAAACTGAAACTATTGGACTAAAAAAGACAAATATAAACTTTTAAACTAAAATTTTTATTTTTATCAAACCACGGAATAAAACCATATTTAACTCTAATATATATTAAAATTAATATTTTTTATTCAAGCATTTGAAAATGAGCCAAACACTAAAAAGTATATTTATAATAAAATAAATAAAATAGGTTGAACATTTAAATATCTTTCAAATAATTAGAAACTTCACTTTTTTTTAAAGTCAATTAAATAAATGGTCCATGTGGTTTTATCATTTGGTCCATGGGTTTTAAAAACTTTAAATTAAGCTCAAACTTTTGAGATATGTTTGCGTATTTAGCCTCTATTGTTAACACCAGTTAGTTTTTACGGAAAGTTAGCCCGTGTGTCATCCACATTACTTACGATTGCAAAATTAATCTTAAAAACAAGTTAAAATCGGTAAAAACTAGTAAAAAAAATAGTGATTTTTACTAATTTTTATTAGTTTTTACTGATTTTTACAGATTTTATATTGACTTTTTTAATGATTTTTACTGAATTTAACTAATTTTTAGGGTTAAGTTTGCATTTGTAAGTCACGTGGATGGTATATGAGCTAACTTTCCGTTAAAAACTATCTAGTGTCAACATCAGGGGCTAAAGACGCAACCAGAGCTCAAAAGTTTAGGCTAAATTTACAAATTTTAAAACCTATGAGTCAAACATGTAATTTGATCAAACCACAGGGACCATTTATACAATTAACTCTTTTTTTATGAAAAATCATATTACTTAGCTAATAATTTTGTTTTAAAGAGACGACACATTGATAAACACTTAAGTCCGTTTAGTAGAGATCCCAGGTTCGATTACCCTTTGTGCAACTTTTAAGTCTATTTATGAATTTGGAGGAGAAAGTGTTCATAAATGAACATAAGACGATTAAAATCAAGGTTATAAAGATCTATCAATACATTTAAAGTTTTAAACCAAATACTATTATTAACCGGTCAACGAACATATTACCATGGTGGAATAAGGTCAACCATTAAATGTACGGATGTAATGAAGTTGGTTATGAAATCATTCTTAACGACAAGAAATAAACACAAGCCAAATAAATGGAGGGTTAATATCCTCTCAAAAAGTCTGAATATTACAGATTTTGATCGAAGCCCTTCCTGATCGACAGTTCAGTTTAGGATCCCCATTGTCTTTTTATGTTTGTATGTGTTCATCGTTTCATATTATCCCGTTTCGTAGTGTACATCATCGAAGATTAGGGTGTATGAATTATAGATTCGAGAACGTGTTATGATGAGAAGATGTCGACCACAGAAGATCATGCAGAAGAGAATTCGTATAGCCAACGAAGATTTTCAAGGGTGAAGCAAAGGCTAAAAGATCGATCAAAGGTATGCGTTTTGTATATCGTTAGGGGTTTTTGTGTTGCATCAGTTTAATCGGTTAATCCAGGCTTTTGTTATTTTTTATCCCTTTTTTTTTGGGATAGAGAGTGGCACAAACAAGAGAAAGGACGAAGGAGATATTGTCCAAACAAGCTGTGTTGATCGCCAAACATGCTGAAGAACATGAAAGCTTCATCACCAAGGTACATCCATACACTACTGAACAAATGAATATCACCGATGAAAAGTCATTGATGGACTAATTCTGCCGATAACAATTTCGTCGATAATCTGTCGGAAATCAGATTAAACATGACCTCTGACGATTCTCACATTCACCGACGGAATCAACCGTCAGTGATACTCATTTGTTTTTAGTGATATACATATACTACATTTGATGGAAGAAAAGTTTTTCATGGTGATACTTTTATGAGATAGTCATTGGCGGAGGCATAACTTTTCAACTATGGATAACAATAGAATATTTTTTGACATTCGGTAATTTAGAGGATTAAACTATGGTAAAACTCATGACATTAGATACCCCTGTAATAGAAATTTTTGGCTGGTCGGAGGGTTAACGGACACATTGACCGCCTTAAAGTTTCATGCATGATTATATATGTTTAAGGTTGTCATATCAACACATCACATTAATATGTATGTAAGATATATTATTGTCATATTAGTATTATCTGAATGCACCTTATTATTTTTCCGATTTTGTAGGTAACTCATTTTCTGGGTGTCTTCTCATATGGGGCATTTTGTTTTATCTTGGGTGCAAGTGAGTATATATGTTATGGGACGATTTTATTTCCATTTGGCTTTTAGTTATACCTTATGTTAATCTCTCGTGTTCGTTGGTCTCGATCAGGGCCACAAGATGTTCGATACATATACGTTTTGTTCTATATCACCTTCGTGCCACTTCGATGGATTTATTATCGATACAAGAAATGGCATTACTACCTTTTGGTACGTCCATTTTCTATTACTCGTTTTGTTTATCAATTGCATGTTTCATATACAGATGATCGTTCAATACAGAACCAATTTTAAGCAGATACTTAGTAGAACCGCATAAGCACATACACAGTGCTTTAAATGAGATACATAAAAGTGGTTATGTAACCGCGTAACCTCCCCTTTTTCTCTCCCTCTCATTACTTCTATATAAAATGCGCCCATGTGCCAATATGATTCTATTTTAAAAGCAAATTTTACATCTGAATACCACATAACATTACACTTGCAAGGATGGTGAAAAGTGATAAAAACAAGAAAATATCCATTATAGAGCTTTAATAAATAGTTGTTAGGATCATACGTTTGCAATTAAGTACATGATTTAAAAATGTGTTGCCACCAAATTATGTATTTCTTGTTACATGCAGGATTTCTGCTACTATGCCAATACCACCATCTTGATCATGCTTTTGTTCTATCCCAGAAATCAAAAGCTTTTCATGGTTACCTTCTCATTTGCAGAGGCAAGTAGACTATCCATATTCATATATTTACAGGAAGTTGCTTTCTCCCACATCAACAATAAACTTACATTTGCAGGGACCGCTAGCGTGGGCATTGATTGTTTGGCGGTGTAGCTTGGTGTTTAGTTCTGTTGACAAACTTGTAAGCGTCCTGATACATCTTTTACCGGGTGAGTTGATCAAACTTCTTTAATGGTTCATCTGTTATCATACTTATGAATGATGATGTTGTTATAAACTAACAAAGATTGTAACTTTATGATGAACATGTTCCTTTTTTGGTTAATTTTGGGTTATCTGCAGGTGTTGTCTTCTTTACTATTTGCTGGTGGGATCCAGCGTTCTTTGAAGCCATGCATCCAGAGGGACGTGCAGGCGGCTTTTCATGGCGTCACATAGAAAACAAATCATTTCTGTGCAAATGGCTATTCACAGTTCCTTTGATCGCTTATGTTCTTTGGCAGGTTGTTTATTTTCTCATAGTAGATGTCCTTCGTCGACAAAGGCTGTTAAAGGATCCTGAAGTCATGACCTCCTACAGGTTATTACAGTTCTCTGCTTCAAATTAGTTCAAATTTTGTTTTCTTGTTTCTGAAACCATCAATGGTGTAGGGGACTATCGAAAAAGGCACAAAAGGCAAACAACATGTGGTGGCGTTTAAGCGGGTGTCTTGGTGATCAGAACCGTTTGTTGATGTATATTCTGCTACAAGCCGTTTTCACAGTAACGACAATGGCACTCACAGTCCCGATATTCTTGTCATATGAATTACACCTTGTTTTCCAGATACTTAAGGTTTCTGCAGCGGTATGGAACGGGGGACAGTTTTTGGTGGAAGTGATGCCGCGTCAAGTTGTTCTCAAGGAGAAGAAAAAACTAGAGGTGACTCAACCGCAAGAAAACCTACACCAAGATTAATGTCGATTTTTTTTAAATCTTGGTATGGTTCATAGTTGTCATTGTGTCTGTTATGACTACAAGATTTAGTTGTCCTTCTGCTCTATCTGTTCTGCTTTAAGAGAATAGAATAGATAGAGCGGTGAAATTCTTTTAGGACTCGTGAGAGTCCGTTACAACTTCACATTATGGAAGTGTTATTTTAATATGTATTAAAATGTAAATTATTCTTGCTTATTGGTATATTTGAGACCAATTACAAGTCCTTTAACTTTTACGCAGTTGATAGATGACGCTTAAAGTCCTTACAATTCGTATGACTGAAGCGAGCCTGTAGTGTTCGACAAAATTTTTTGATATTATCTTTCTTCCCTCGTCCTTGTACGAAGCGAATCAACCACCTCCACCACACCTACGCTTGTAAACCACTCGGTAGGGTGTTTTTGAAATTCAAGTTTTGTTGGTTTAGGAATGAACAGTTAATATTTCGTAAGTCTGGCAAAACGGGCTGGTCAAGTCATGTAGCGGCGGTGGAGGTGGCAGCAACGGGAGGCGGCAGGGTGGTGGCAACAAACAATGGTCATGGGTGGCGGTGACCCATTTGGATTCGTATTGAGTTACCAAGTTTTATTAGAGTGACACGTTTTGACCTGTTGAGTCCAAACTGACGTGCTTATTGTGGATCATCTAAAATTATTCACAAAGTTCAATCTTCATGTGAAATTTCTCTCAAAAGGTTTGTAGACATGTTTGGGTACACCAAAAAGCCAAAGATTAAAGTTTCATACACCTCAGACCTAATGTGCAAGCAATCTTTAATCTTTAATGTGAAGAAGGGTCTGTATGGTAATCAGGATTGTAACTATAACTTAAAATTTAAGGTTTTGTTTTTATCTTACAAAGATCCAAAATGTGCACCTAGAATGTAAGAATTGCGGCTATGATCAACAACACAAGAAAAAATCCCATTGCGTGCAATCAAAATCACATTGTGTTTAGTATATAACTAGAACATCCTCCGTTAAGGGGGTGTTTGGGGTTGCTTATTGCCTTCTGAAATAAACGGTTCAAAGTGGGACTTACTGCGATTGCAGAAGCAGCGAGACCTGCGCGTTCCCTAGGATCTCTTTGGTAGTAGTTTCCAAAATACAGAAATGTAGCATAGTACCACATCAATGGAAATGCAAACCCTACTAAAAACCTTCAAAACGGAAAAAAATAATACAAACAAAATCATGAGAATTATGCTGGTGTAGAGTGTACACTTGTTAAAAAAGATTTAAAATAATAATACTTACGAAAACCATCCTAATCCACAGCCAAAGCAAGGAAGAGGTTTATCATAAATCCCTTGTTGAAAATCATCTGGATCCTTTACAAGGGTATATCTGTCTTTCTCACAGTCTTCATTGCTTGTTGTAGTATGTCCTGCACCATCAACACTTGTTTCTTTTGATCATTTTACATTTCATTTTATGGTTGTCAATCTCCATTAGTGCAAAGATTTGAGAGGAAACACCTATAATAATTAAGGTTGTTTTTTACCTTTAAAAACTGAGAAACAGCTAGCCAAGGTCCTACGATCAAAATGATAGTCTGGAAATGATTTCACAGATTCAAAACCATATTTTGAAACCTTTTCCTCTTCCATAGCAGCATCTGTAAGATCAGAAACTCCCATTTTATCATCACTGGTAATAAATTTAACTGTTCCCCATCAAAACCAATTACCATAACTAGAAAGATTTACTTCAAAAAAAACAAGAAAACCGAAACAATCAAATCCAAAAGAAATAGAACCTAATCAAGACACAAAAATGAAACGCCAATCAAAATTATGAAAAGGTTAAGACTGATTACCCTTATCCATTTGCACTAACTCAAAACTGAAGTGTCCAGCAGGCTGGTCTTGATCAACCAAAACTTAATCCAAAAAGATAAACTTGAAAGCCAATCCTTGCCATGATAGTTCCTGATGATGATTCTATTATATCTGAAACAAATAAAACATGTTATCTCAGTTTTCAATTAATTTCCCTTTCACACTGCCGTTTCAGGCCGGCCGTATCTCTTCTTTTTTTTCTTTTCTTTTTTATTTCCTACTTTTTTTTCCTGATTTGTTGTAATGTTGTCAGCAGGGTGTGTGAATTTCTGTCACACACAACACGAGCCAGTTTCGGATCGAACCTATAAAGATGTTTAGCTAAACAGCTCGTGTTCGTGTCAACCCGTAGGTTTCATGGGTTTGACCCGTTTAACCCATTTATTTATTTATTCTTAAACGAGTTCCAGCAAAACAACTATTAATATTCCAAAAACTTAGTACATAAAAATAAAACCATAACAAAGCCGTTAAAAAAAGTTAACCGACAAAAAAATTAGAAAAAGAAATCAAAACCGTATAAAAAAAGTAAAGCTTTAAAAAAATTCATAACGACATTGTATGCAAGTGTTAGACAACACGCAACTCCATTACAATTGTGTGTGTCACGTCTCGTAACTTGGTTGGTAAAAAAAGAGAAAGAAAATATAGAATTTGTAAACCATAGCTCTATTAAAGTTCAATGGTTGTAGTATAAATTGTTAAAAGAGAAGTTATAAAATACTTTTTTAAAGTTTAGGGGCTTAAAAGTAAATCTAACATATTTCAGAGGCTTAAGTGTAAGATTTAAAAAAACAAAATTAGCTGACATCATTGATTGAGGCACTTGTACTCTATGCGTAAATGCTTTGATGTTTGGCAACTGTAAGTTATATAATATATTTGCTCTTCATATACGTGCTTATGTGTAAATATACTATATTGTGATCTCTATACAATACAAGGTTTCTACAGGATTTCCATTCATATGTTTACATGGTATTCGAATTGAAGATTTCTTTTTCTAGATTTGCATTGTCCATTGGCTCGTGTCACTGATCATTACCTGCAAACATTCTCAACAATCCAAATTAATTATTAATTTCTCTTTATGAAAAAAAAACCATTAACCACAGTCCAAAATCTTTAGTGATCTCTTTACATTTTAGCTAAGGAGCAAATAGTACAAATAAAAGGCAACTTAACATATTCATTTCGATTTTATAATTAATTAAATCAATCGCTAAACATAAACGAACTAAACGACTTAAGCAACGTGTGTCAAACTTACCGGTTATGAAAGATGGTCGACAGTCGACAATTACGACCGGTAACCAAAATCAAAGTTGGTTGCTAAAATTGGTAAGAGGGTAAGTGATGTGGATTATTCATGGGTCGAAATTAAAGATCTCAATGATAAGTTTATATTTTATCACATATGCAGCTCAGTCACTATAAGAACAAGGGTAATTCCTCCAGGACTAAAATACCAAACCAGGCTACTGTTAAATAATAAATAAATACTTGTACCTCATACATTAAAACTGTGTACAATGCACCTGATCAAGGAATTTTAGCTCCAGAAGAAACCAATGTAAGAATATATAATACAAACCAAATTTCAAGTACAGACCGGGAGAATCGCATTAACACATGTACTTGTTACTTTAAATTTGATACATGACACCCCTTTTTAACCATTCTCTTCATCTCTCCTACCGCATGTAAATTATCTTCCTGCATTATGTATAAGTGCTTATTTGGATCTCACGGTTCTCTGCTTAAACTTGGTTCTATGTCGAGCGCATCCCTGTATATTGGGATGGGTTCAAATGAAAACCACGAAATATTTGTGAAATTATTAATAACTATAATGTATTCACTTAATCGTTGAGTAAAATAGTTCCTAAATTTAGTGGTTATAATTTGAGCCCATCAATCACTATATATATACTGAAACATATTCCAAAATCATTTCTATAGTTCAGGTGAAAAGACGCATACCGATGCAAAAAAAGTAGGCCAGACAGAATTAAAACAATGCAACTTTAGACCATTTTAGCCGTCCGACGAATCAAGTTAGCATTCTCCATATGTCACTGTCAGAAAGACCTGCACAACAAAAACATTTGAGCTTCATATAAGCAAAAGCTAAAGAATAATGTGAGAACAGAAATCCTAAAGAGAAAGATCAATCCTTGTGACAGTCAAAGTATCAAACTTATTCATAAAATAACCAGCACAAGAATTTACATAATATTCAAACTAAGAAACCTATACACCATTGACAACTAATAGCGACAAGAGTTGGTACCCTTTGAACTTCTCTACATCCAAATCCCTAGTTTATTGTCTTCATACTTCAAGACTTACAAGTTACAACAATGCCAGAAATCCATATCCATATAAGTGATGAGTAAGAATACTACTAATTACTAAAAGAATTTTATTTTTCCAGAAACTCAGAAGTAACTTGGCAATCTTGACCCAAGTCCTTGAATTTGGGATGATTTGGACTTCAAATACAAAATAATGGGTTGTTATCGGTTAGCTACAATTCTTAAGGGATCAGGATGGGCTAAATTAAAAGAAGCACAAAAAGTACCGGGTCAGGATGAGCTGATGTAAAAATACAATGGGCCTCATCGTCGCTTCTACCCAACTCCTAAATCAACAATGCTCTCACATTAATCTCAAGTTCACAAATCCCTCTAGTCTCACAGATTTCCTTCATGCTCTTGAATTCATCTTCTACTCTGCCCACCAATCCCTCTACTGCAAGTATTCTTCAAGTTTGAGCAATCATATTAGAAAAAATCACACGCTGTCCATTTCAAACCATTGCACGCTGTCCTGTTAAAAAATCACACGGAAGCCACCGAATCGACACGGCCATTGTGTCCTTCTCCCCATTCAACAACGGCCGCTCCTCGAAATATCGACAAGTACCACCACCGGTCAAACGGCAATAAAGATATGCACTTAGTCCTATTGAGAACTTATCTCTGTGAATCGACAATAAAGGCATCAATTTGCCTATTTGTGTTAGTTTGTCTATCTTCTGTCAGAAATAAGTTTTATGAGGTTTTATATTGCAAGCTATTAGATCAAACACGATTAAAAGGGTACTCAACGTAAAGATGATTTCGATGATGAAACATCTATAAATTTGTGTTGAAATTCTTAAAACTGATGATGAACCTTTGTAATAATCTAGTGATGAAAAACTGAATAGATCCTAAAGTTGAAACCCTTCAAATTGAAACATGTGCAGGTGAGTCTTGACTCTTGAAGTTCATTTCTTGAAGGACTTGGGGTTGGATAACTTAGATAATGTGGAACAATGGTCATTGAAGAGGAGTTAAAATTGGAGATTCCTGACAAAGAACCTGATAGGATTGACTGTTGTGCACTTGCAAATGAGTATGTATATAATCATCCAATGGCTAGCTAAAACTTTAAAAGATTTCTGCAAATTTCTGTTTTCTGGTCACAATTTGTGTTTGTGAATTGTGATTTGTGATGTTTGATTTTGCTGTATAAGTTGAAGTCAGACTAAATTTAATAGCTACTAAATATGACCAAAGTAACCATTTTTTAAAATGGCCCGTTTTGATCATAACATTTTGGTCATAACCCGTTCCGACCTGAACTAAAATGGTCATTTTTTAAAACGGCCCATCTTGACCCGAACCCGTCCCGACACGTCATTCTGCTTGACCCGAACATGTTGCCAGGTATAGTCAGAGGATGTGAAATACTTGAACGGAGTAAGACAAAACCGATAAAGTTAGTCTAATGGCTATTTCCAGAAATGAATAAGTAACAGCTTTATCGCATTACAATAATTTAAAGATTACATACCTTTGAATCTAATTCTTCAAATTGCAGCCAGGCAGGAGATGGTTCTCTTTCCCAGAAGTGTTACTGTACCTGATGATGGATAGAAACTCGAAGGAAGAAAGGATAAACATGAAGAAAAATACACACGGGTGGACTTAAGAATGAACTGATTTTATTGAGAACATAATTCGTATGTACAAGGGGTATTGTCCCCTGATCTTTAAATGCTACAACCAAAAATTGTGTTTTCTAAGATATAATGAGCAGAAAAAACTAACTTAAGAACAAAAAGATTTTTACAAACCCTAAGTCACTATATTAAATAGCCAAAATCCATACCATCGAAAACCTTCCACACGCGTATTGATCAACTCTTTCAGGGATTCTGAAAAGAATCTGTAGCCCAATCACAGGCTGGAATTTCTTGAGACCAGCGGTTATGTTTCTTTCATCTGTAAGTGGTATACTCAACATGTCTATACAACATAACATTATCAACTTTATTAGACCATCATATTCAAATCTGATAAATCATCCATTGGAATCTCGAGACCCATAAAATCATCATCTTGTAATATATCATCATCAATGTTCAACCATGAACCTATGTCTTCCCCTTGCTCACCAAGAACGTCCATTTCAGGCAATTGCAGATGAGAAAAGTCAAGTGGCTCCTCAATGTCGTTCTCCAGTAATTTATACTCATCGTTCTCTTTGACCGTATTATTATTTTTCATATCAAAAGACTTAGGGACTGAAGAAAATGTTCTGTTCTGATCTGAAATCTTTCCAATCGGGCCATTAAGTGAAGTGGATAATTGAGTTGTTTTCTGCTTTAATTTTGTTTTGTTCTTTCTTTCACCCTTAACATTACCGGACACGGGGCGCCCAATTTTGGGGCCTCCGTTTCTGGATAAACCGCTCCCTTTACCTTCTCTGTCCCTCTCACTTCTCTTTCCTTTTGCACTATTTAAAATAGTTGTTCCAAAGCCTGAAGAAGTACCAGCAACGACATCATCAAAATATAATTCTCTCTTTTTGACCCTGCTTGACCAAATATTTTCATCTTTGCTAACAGTTTGCTCAGAGAAGTGGAATGCATCAGACGAATATATGTCATGGTTGTTTAACGAAGGGCTTAGCTGTGTACCTACTTTATTTATAAAAATCAAAACCAAAATCACCATATGCACAAATCAAAGAATAGGTATTGGAAAAGATTGTGGATGATGTGTAGTACCTGACACTCGTTCTATGGAATTCCCATTTACTTTACCATATTCATTATTGGTTGCAGCATCTAATTGTGTGTCATTTAAATGTGATGATCCAGAACGAAACATTTCCTTATATAAGGGTTCGGCGAAGCAGCTATTGCCGGTTGATTCAAATTCGTGGCACCGATCCAGTGTTTGTCTCACAAAACCTAAAGCAGCTTGCTTGGCTACTTTGCTACCAACACTTTTAGGTGCATGAGGACCCGAACAACTCTGATGAGCATTTATTGAAAAATAAAAAATACATCAAAATCATGATTTTGGCAGTTTAATAAGAATGTGTGTGCAAAAACTGATTGAAGAGATGTTTCTGCTGGATTTGAAAGGAACAAAGTTGATAGAGTTAAAGATACGCATATTGTGAGAAAAGAAGACAATTAATGAACATTACCATGTACTTTTGATAAGCCATTGCAGTCAGTTTGTCAATACAAAGTTGTTCAAATTCCCTACAAACACACAATTGGTCAAGTTAGAATCCTCACGCAGAGACAATCGAGCAAAAGAGGTAACTATATTTTTTTTAAATCCTTACTTCTCTTGAAGCTCTCTTGCTTCATTAGTGGATTTCGAGAGCTTGTCAAGCAGACATTTCTTGCTGGAAACCTGTTGACAACTAGATTATGAGATAAAGCTTTTTTATATTTGATGTGCAAAAATCAAATAAAGAGAAACTACAGAAGCAAAGCAAAGCAAAGAAAACAGTACTATCCTGATTACAAAAGTGTGCATTATGTATTTGAACTGTAGCCAAACAAGCAATAAAAAATAAGCTGATAAAGTTTCCAAATTTTGAGTTGCAAAAGACTGCTACCTGTTCATGATGTTTTTCTTCAAGTCGGCAAATTTCTCCACTAATGCCTTCATTCCCATTGTGTGGTGAATCAGGCTGGCCAAAAGAAATTGTTTGCATTCTAAATTACTTTATTCTCAAAGCTAACCAATATATATATATATACACATATATATATATTATAACAAATTTATCAATCTTATAGCAGTGCACAGGGATTGAAACAAAATATTCATTGAGGTGAGAACACATGAAAGTGAGGAAAGGAGAGAACCTACCAACAGTTCTGGATAGAGTCCAATACTCTGAATCTCTATAAGAAGTCTTTGGTTTAATGGCATGTTAGCATACTGATAATCCGAAAAAGTGATGCCATTTGTCATTGCCGGATCTGAAAGTAGACCATTATAGGAATGATCAAAACCAGTAGCAACTCCCGAATCTGACATGGGCATAGTATGATGATCTGGCGGACTGTGGATACACTCTTTACAAGATCTCAGTGTAGAATTCATCTTGTGACTACTAAAATTACCACGTCCACCAAGTTCATAGTTTTGCAATGACCTTTGATTGAAGGCATTTGATTCTACATCTGTTTCAAACTCAAATGCAGATCCATAAGCATTAAAGCTATGGTCGTCATTCCCACTAAAGGGAAGCTCATCGTTTCCTTCTTCTGAAATTAGGGCGGAAAGTAGTCTCTGACAAAGGGGAATTTCCCCGGGACCCATGGTTCCTGATGCAAAATGTCCAGGACTTGGTTCAATACTTATGCTTTCTGCTCCATTAATTAGTGTGACAGAACTATCAATGTCTTGATGAACTGGGTTTTTTGTGTTAATATTGGACTGAGTGCTTCCCTGTAATATGAATAGGATAAGAAAAATAAATTTGCAATCTACAACATATAATGTTGTCATTTCAGCCCTGGAAATAATCTTGGTATATCTTATACGACCCAAGAAAGAACCATCACCTGTTGCTTTAAATAGGACATGTCCAAATCAGATACAAAACCAAAAAGTGGTTCCATCTGCTTCCAAAAAGGAACAGTACTAGGATTAATAACTGATTTAGCTGCAGCCAGAAGCTCTTCATGTCCATCATCAGAACCAACTAACAGAAATAAGGAAGAACAAGGTTCAGAAATTGAGATACAGAAAATCTTCAATTGCAAATCAACATTTCATATACCAGGAAAATCTGCTGCAGCATTGAATGTGGTATGCTTTTGACGAGTATAAGCTTTGCGGTCAGAGAGTTTCCTAGTGGGAGGCCTACCTGGTTTGCTGTTGAAATATCAAGCAATACAAATTTCAATAACAAGCACATAAACAACATAAAAGAGTGTAGCTACTGAAAACAGAATCTTTTTATTTTGAAATAAAGAATCTGCAACCTTTCAGACTTATCAAAACCCAGTCTGGCAGTTCTAAGCTGTTTCGCAGTTCCCACGTGGCGAATCTTCTCTACTAGCGTTGTAACACCACGTGAAGAAACAAAACCCCGCCCAGTTCTGTTTTGTCTACGAATTCCATCACCAACTTCTTCCCCATTCACCATCTTATTCTTTCTTACCGGATGAACTAAAGTTGACATCTTTTGAACATTCTGTTCACCTTTCTCTTCTACTTCATAAGACTTCTTGCCCTTATCTCTAGATCTGATTTCAGCAGCCCCAGACTCCTCACTTTCAGATAATGTAGAGGATGGGAAATGATCCCCTTTTGATTTGAATTGCTGAGGAGAATTCGCAGGAAACCGTTTGTCAAACCCAGGCCCATTTTCACTACCAGTGACATCACTGGTATTATCGAAAGCAGGGTCTTCATCACCGTTAGATAAAATAGGGACAAGATTTGTTCTCCTTGCTGTACGTGATATCTTCTGGGGCCTACGGTCAGCCCACTGTGCTACTGGTGGAGATGAAGACCGTGTTGTTGGTGTACGTTTACGGTTACTGGACCCAAACTGACCAGGGTTCTTGTTTGTACCATGAACCAGGTCCCAATCACTGGAAGCAGTTGCACGTTGAACCATACTCGATTTAGGCACAACACTTGGCCCTGATCTTGGACCTCGAGTTGGCCCATACAGTTTTGTGCTAGAGGTAGGACTACCAGATATAAACTCTTCTCGAACATTGGACCTGGTAACCATGGAGAGAAGATTAAACGAACAAATAAATCAAACAGAATTGTAATCAAGTATAATACGAAGACCAAAAAAAAATGACAATATGATGTCATACTTGTTAACTGATCTGAGATTTGTCCTTTCCTTTTCAGAACTAGTACTTCTAACTCTTTTATCATGATGAAGAGATGCAGTCTCCTGTTCAGGCCTTGGGATGGAAGACCGTACGCCCACACTTGCCTGCTGAGCTGGACTATCAGCTTTCACACCTCCAATTATTCCATTAGCAACACCAGGCCTACATTAAATTGGCCATAAGCACAAATGCTGAACACAATTGATGTACGACTTGTAGGTATAAGAATTGATACCTTAACCCATGCGAATCATTTAACCTTGCCATGGAATCAGAAAGATGCCTTGGATGCATTCCTTGTTTAGGTTCTTTATATCCATTGATAGCTTTTGTTGACATTGAGCTTGGACTCGGAGAACTATCAGCTTTTATTCCAGTACGTTTCTTCTTCATTTTTGCTTTTTCCCAACCATCAGCTACAATGTGCAATGAACGATCCTCTCCCTGAGGAGTATTACTGTTTGGAAGTCTTAACATTTCTTTATCCCTATCTACATTCCCTGATGATCTAGCAGGAGTGTTTGGACGCACCTCCGCCTATATTAGTAAATTTACCAAATGAGATTTGCATCCAAACAAAGTAAAAAATGGAAAATTAACAACATTATACGAACCCTTTGATCAACCATTGAAGTTCTGGTTCGTTTGTTAGGCATGACATTTTTACCCCTTTCTTCAACCTTCTGCTGCTCAAAGTCAAATGCATTTGTGAGGGAATGACTTTGGGTGCCTATCTTACCAACACCTGCCCCCATAGGTGCACGATTCAATAGTAGACCACTAGATCGGTCACCAGGTAAAGCATCTGGCCTTGATCTCTTCCTTGAAGGAATACTTGGGAAACACTTGTTAATCACCGATAAGGTCTCACTGAAAATCTTCACTCGTTCCCTAAGTACATATTAAAAACAATTACAAAATGTATACATCTTTGATCCTGCAAAGAAAAATAAAAATATACCTGGCTTTAATGGTGGATTCCCGCAAACCAGCCTTTAACCGTTTGAGATCCTCAGGAGAGGAATTAGGCAGTTTGCCTTTCAACGAACCAGATGGTGACTCATCTGGGGAACCAAGGACAGCACCTGCAAGTCGTCTAAAATCCCCAAATCGATTGAACTTATGTTCAGCAACCATTGACTTTGGGTCAAACCGCAAGCATTGAAAAAAATTGGTTACATCTACTTGTGTGACAGTTGAGGTACTTCTTGACATGCTTGGAAGAGATGATAAGATTGGATTTTCCATGTTGTCACGAAAACTTGATGACCTGTCCAGTGAAGCAGCTGAGTAGGACCCACGCTGTGCAGAGTTGTACAATGGCCTATCAGGGCTAGCAGATGACAAGTCGAATTTACCAGACGACGACATTGCATCAGTTTGTTAACAGTCTCTGTATCGCAATATTTGTAAACACAGTTGTGCATGACAATGCTGTAGTGTCACTGTGCATGGAAGTCAAGTCCAATTTTCCCAACAGCAAAAGAAGAATAAAACCTAACAATTGAATAAATGGTACAAGCCTCAGATTTGCATCAATAGTTCAAATCAAATAGGAAATGTCTAAACATCCTAAAAACCTTTAAATAGGGAATAGCCTGTATCAGTGGTATATCAAATATATATTCATTTGAACATAGATTCGTAATCAGTAATCACACGTTATAAAATTTCCTATATATCAAAAGCACTGCACAAATAACTCCAGTATCTTGATCAGTAGTAAAAAGAATCAGGTGATCTAGATAAATTTGCTAGTGTCAGTTAGACACCAACCTTGATCCCTCCAATATCATAGAAAATATATACAAATATCTCTCCCTGTTAACTACTAATTCAAATGACAGGCTGATCACTATTGAACTTAATTAATAGTTTATATATCTATTATGTTAACAATGTAAGTTGATCAATAAATAAACTAACAACATAATTGGATACAAACAAAAAAGAGCTAGTCAGTACATCCAAGCAGGGTACAATACAAACATTTGATCTCGAATTTAGCAAAGTACTCAAAAATTAAATACATGCAATATAATTTAACAGTTTTATAAACCTAATCACCGCAAATCTCTGCGAATTGAAACCCTAGGACGAAAAAAACAACTTAAAATATCAATTAAGCAGAATCTAAAACAAAAACAAGCTAAATCGATCAAATAGATTCAATTAAAACAGAAACGAGATCGAATACGCAAATACCTTTAGCTGTAACTGCAAATCGCGTGTGAAATTCGCGTTTTGGGGGTTTATACGAAGCTGATCGGCTTTTGAGAGACAAACAGTTAGGTTATTTTTGCAAAATTGCGGATTTACCTCCTCTTTCTGTTTTTGAAAGATTCTAATAATAATTATAATCAGATGTGTTCTTGAGTTTGGGGCTCAAGAAAATCGAAGGTTCATCCGAAGCCATGGCAGCGCCTCCCCCAGTGTTATGATCGGAGATGCGTTGGCTCTGCGCCAAATTACCGTTTTACCCATGGTTTGTGTCACATGATGGGGGTGCAACATGGGTTTAGATGATGGGTGTAATTGGAATAACGAGATTGAAGTCGGCTTGAACAGCTCAAGCCTGCCTTTTTTATATTTTTTTATTCAATTTATTTTCTTGTTTAGGTCTTCAAATAATAATACATAGAATCATAGATGGATGCATATGCAGTTATGCACACCCAATAATTTAGGCCGGTTTAGATATCTTTGATTTCAATATGATTGATAAATCTATACATACTAATAAATAAAGGTTTTGAGGTGCCACATGTCACTACCTCATGCCTTCTTATATTGGTTTTCATTGACTCTCTCTTCTAATAAATGCACCACTATCTTATTAAATAATAATGATATTATAAATATATTATTAAAGAAGAATAATAATTATATTAAATAAGAATATATAATAAGAATTCAAAATATAACTAACTTTAGAAAAATATTAATTTGTTATATACACACACATTTCCACTTGATATATCTCGAGACTATCATAATATTCTGACAAGTTAGGACGTATTTATAAATTTATAAGTTTTATTTTTTTTTAATATACAATCTCGTGTAATACACGGGATTCTAACCTAGTATCAAATATGTTATAGGTTCACATACACTCAAAAACAAATATATTTAGACGGTGTGATAAGTTCATTTATTATCGAATCTAATTAAAGCTGACTTGTTTCTTATTAAAATCATCTTTTTAAATTTTATAACATTTTGCGTCAATATTTTAGTTGAAACAACCAACGAAAGTGCTTTAAGTAATTTGAAATAATTCACCAATCTAGATGAGAAAAATCATCGCTTTTAATAAAGGTTGTATTCAGTTGTAATCAACAATTAGCCTTTAAAACATGGTTTACTTTGAAACCACACTTCATGTCAATTAAGTCAAAATTGACATGTCTCCACCATGAAGACTTAAACGCATGTGCTTCATTATCCTATGTAATCAACATTAAACATTTTTAGTAAAATAGTTACTTATTAATATCATTCTACACTAAAGTATGTCAGTTAGATCAAGAAAACAAAAATCATGGTTTGATCACAACCTCACTAAAACTTCAAAAGCATGATGAGGATAATTAATAAACTATTTTCAAAAGCATGTCCCCTTGTGAAATTGGCATCCTATGTCCGTGATATATTATAGCTATATAGTTGGAAATGCCTCTCCTGTACATATCACACAGGGATATAAGGTTAAGTGGTTTGTGGTCATAACAATATTTGTATATAGGTTGACTCGATCTCATTTTGTTGATACATCTGTCAACACGACTTTTTAAGACTCTCTGAAGACCCATGCATCACCAGTTTACATTATTGTTTACTACGGACTGTAAGTGGTTGAGTCAATTTTTCTTGTGTGTCGTGTTGAGTTTATCCACTATGGTCAAGTGCTATTGGGTCGCCTAATGACTACATCTAATTGCCACAAAATAAGCAATACACACGAAATGCAATTGACATGGTATAGTTGAACTAAATCTGAATAATTCCTTTCGAGTCTTGTATATATCTTATATGTCGAGCAAATCAAGGTACCTATTTACTTAATATGTAATTTAAATGTATTTAGATGAGTTAAACTAGTCAATATCACATTTAAATTGTCTATGTTTAAACAATATCAATAATTGCAAACACACTCATGTTAAAATACATGGTCATGACATTGAATATTAGGAACTAACAACTATCATACCTGTTATAACGTGCATGATTTACTCCTTGACGGCTATGATTGATGGTGGTGATGCTTGGAAATTTTCTAGCTCTTCTATGTCGATTATTCTAGTTTCCCATTTGCTTTCTTAAGGCAACAATGAACTTAGAGTTGATACCATATCGTCGACACACTTCTTTCATGATGAATTAATGTTTAACTAATGAGTAATGATAAGTCGTAAACCACTTGGACGACTTTGACTATTTGTTTAGCTTGTGAAGCCTAGCATCTTTTCGTTGTCATGTCTATTGATGTAGAAAGATGCTTATGAGGTGGGTAGACTAACGAAGTATTGCACGTTTTTATGGATACACATGAATACCAAAATATATGTATTATCCATCATATTTTGGTAACCTTTTATTAGCATTCATTAATTATATTTATAAATGGTTTTGGTAATTTCAATATAGGAGACCTCACTTTTGCAATGTACATAAAATAGGAATATCACTTCAAAAAGATGTTGTAAAATGTATATGTAAACAAATGTACAAACTACAGTTTTATAAAACCAGGATCTTACGAAATAGTTTCATTATTGTAACATCCCGAATTTTTTTTTTAAAACCTAAATAATAACAGTAATAATTAAATTAAATGACTTTCAAAAGATTTTTTTTTCTTCTTTTGTGAATCTATAAATAGTTTTCTTCTAGTTGTTGTTTCTAACATTTCCAAATAATTTATTGTTGTATTTAAAGAAAATTAATTGGATTCAATTTGAAATTCTTTAGTTGAAAAGGAAGATAAAAATTTATTTAATTAAAATGGATACACATGTTTGCCCCACGTCTTTACCCCACCCCCCTACGCGATTTCATTCTGTGACTCAACCGTGATTTCAGTCGACAGTTTCGCCGGAAAAATAAATTCCATCAATGGCCATTGAAGACCCACGTTTGTCGTTGGTGCATATAAACAAAAACTAAAACCCGAAACCTAGGATCTTTCCTCTATTCCTATCTTGAAAAATCATATGTTTCACCGCTTGCGGTTTCCCACGACCAACGTTTGAGACTTCAAAAATCACCACATCATCCCGCCGACGACTCGGTATTGTAGCCCCAAGAGTAGTCGAGCAACTTTCGTCACAAACCCATTCGAGAAATTGATGTTTCTGTTCCATTACTTCTTCACGACTCGGGTAATAATCTGAACCCATGTACTCATTGTCTTCATTTTATGCACGTAAAACACTTTGGAACTACGGATTTAAAAGGAAGCCATTGTTTCCTGTGAAAAGTTTAAATATGTTAAAGGAGTCTAAGCTTTCTGCATGTCCAATGTGGGTTGTTTGAACCTAATGAGTTCTCTAAAAAGAAAATATTATATTAGTTGAATGGCTTTTCTTTCAAATTATATTCTTATATAAATCATATAATACTTTATTATGAACTGTATTTTTTAAGCTTAAACATACCGGTTATTTTATCTAGGATATTACAATCACATGTATACATTAGGATTATTTTTTTTTATATAAAAAAAATGATAATAAGTATTTATCTCTTAACGATAAATGTTTTGATAAGGAATTATTATGTTAAATACTAAATCATGCAAGTATACTTGGGATATTTATTCAAAGTTATTATCAGCAAATATGGCACTAAAATTTTTAGAATTCGAACATCATTAAAGTACGTATTATTTCGTTACCACTTTATATATTCTAAAAACATGACTAACATTAGCGCATTTCATAAACCCCTTTATTTTATAACTTTTGAAATCATAAAATAGACGCATTCGTAACGTCATGACTTTTAAGAAATTATAGATACATATTTCACCTAAACTTTTAAAACCACGTGATCCATGATTAATGTTAAAATTAGTGTTATTATTACCATAATTTGACACATTTTCATAAATAAATAAAAATAAACTTATTTATTTAATTTAAATTTGAAACGAATATAATTCCACATTATTTGTCTAAATAAACAAATAAATGGAATTTATTTACCTAAGTTATTTAGGCATTCAAATTAAACCCTAAATCATTTATTTTAAAAACTATTCATTTCAACTTTCGTTTTATAAAACGTTTATTCAAGTACAAACCACAACCTCCTACACATTCCGTTATATAATACAACACAAATCCTTTGTACACACTTTCATTGCAACCCTAGATTTGGTTTTAGACTATTATACATGTTATTAATCTAGATTCATATATATTACACTCTAGGTTAACGTTGTAAGGAACACTTTCTACCTAGACACTTGTGCTATCAACATCTTTGATACAGGTGAGTATTTCATAGCCCCTTTTACTCTTTTACATTTTTGGGGTGAAACATGAACTCTATCAAATTACATGTTTACATTTACACAAACAACACAAATACAAATCCTATTTACATTCATGTGTGCAATTTGAGCTTTATGCCCAAGTGCTAGTTGTGCTAACTTTTGTATGCGATTATGTGCAATCATTAACTATTCAAGCCGACGGTTTTCAATGATAGATCTATTGAGTCTGACAAACCCACCCAGATTGGGGTGATTGATACCGACAACACAATTTTGCATGCTAGTTACAAAGGTTTGATTGTACTTGGTTACACAATAGCTGCTACCCATAAATGTCTTATTTATCATGTTATGTAAGGATTTGTTTTACAAACTATATGCTATCTATATACAAACATGTGTTATACTCACCAACTTTTTAGTTGATCTTATTTTATTCATGTTTCAGGTGTTTTCATATGGGTAGATCAAGACATGCTACACATAGGCTTTGGACCTAGTTAATCTTAATTCAAAAACAAATTGTATTTCATTATGTACTTTGAACTTGATTCATGATTGTTTGGATGTAAATGGATTTAACATATTACAATTTAGTCAACCTTGAGCTCATGAACAGTCTACATGTCCCGCCTCGATGATTCCGCCATCGGTCGGGGTGTGACAATTATGCTACCTATTTCCGTGAATAACTTTTCAAAAAGTTTATCTAATTTACATCATAATAAAAGAACCATTTATTACTAATAATCTATTTGATTCTATCATCTTTGCCCCTGTAAGTAATTATTTTGGTAACAGTATAACAATTAAAATAAGTTGAGACTTGATAGAAATAAAAATCGAAGGAGCGCTATTATCCAATATTATTTATAGATTAAATTTGTTATGGCATAGATGGCATTGAAGATGTGTTTTTAAGATATAAATAAAAAATGTACCTTTATGATAAATTATGTTTACCAGTTTCATAAACTTTGAGATCAATGAATCTCATGAGGTCTGTGAACTTTATTGGGTATTAATTGAGATCAACGAATCTCATGAAGTCTATGAACATCAATGTATGTTAATCAAATTGAGATTAATGAATCTCTCGGATTGTTATACATATGTTATTTGGGGGTAACTTATGAAAGGGAACAAATATGTGGTGTATATATGCTTGTTGTGTGTTGAATTGATTGTTATACGTATGTTATTTGGAATCTCATTGGTTGTTTGTCATGTTTTGTTAATGAAACATTGTAAATAATGTTTTGAAAACCGGACCGGACGGGTCAGTTAAACCGCGAACCGGTAACATTAGCAATCCATTTTAACCAACTGAACCACTTTCCAAAGAACCGGACAGTTTGGCTGAAACCGGGTTCAACCGGATGAACTATTTAGTATAAACTTGAGCCGGAATATGAGAACAAAAGCTTGATTTAATATATAGATGGGGAAGGGCTCCACAAGTTTCCTCGTGGTCGATGTGAAATGGCTTTAGAACTATATAGAGATGTAAGAGGACTGAGAATTCCTCGGTTGGTCTATATGGGATGATGGAATTTTCAAGTTTGAGGATATATACTATATAATAAACTAGCTTAGACCCCGTGTAATACACACGGGTGAAAAATATCAATACATAAATTTCTTAAATTTTATTTATGTATTTTACAGACGTAAAAATGTATTACTGTATATTAAGGATATAAAACAAAATTCAAAATATGTAAAAAATAATATATAATTGGCTTTCGGAAATACGTCAATTACTATTTAATGTAATTTGACTTTCATTTACTATTTGATTGAAAATAAAATTACATAATTAGATTTCAAAGTTTTTTTTTATAATAAAGGATACTTTAATAATAAATGTATTTTATTAGTATATTATTAATTTATTAAAAGATATGGATGCATTTAATAAGAGAGAGAGGCGGGAAAACAATGATGAGATTGAATATGGTGACGACACGTGGCATACAAAAAGCTTTCTTTATTATATAGTATAGATAAAGGTTTTGATATGACACTTGTCACTCTCACATGTATCCTTAACTTTTTTTTCCCGCTTCTCTCTCCTATTAATTACACAAATTTCTTTAGTTGTTTTTATAATTTTTTGATTCCCGTCTCTCTCTCATATTAAATAATAATTATTTCTACAATTCTTTTTATAAAACGTTTTTCATAAATATGTAATATGTAAATCTTTATTAGTAAGTATATATAACATTGCATTTATTCAACCCGTGCAATACACCGGGTTTCTAAAGTTTAATATGAATTAACATTTATCAGTTACATAAAAAAAATTAATACTCATCTAATTTTTTTTTTTTAAATTAACTTAACAAAATTTATAACTGTCACGTAATATTTTATTCAACCTGTGTAATACACGTGTTTTAAAGGTATAAATTTTTTATTACTAAGTATATAACATTACATTTATTCAACCCGTGCAATACACGAGATTGTAACCTAGTACATATCAAAACCAAGTTATAGGTTGCATGAATCAAACTTAGGACCTACAAGATGGAGGTAATTGAGAGTTGTCACATATCCTACAAACACGTTTGATTTATTTACCACTAGAACTAACTTAATACAAATCATATTGTTCAAAGGAAGCAAACTAATAATACATACCATAGTTTATGCACTCACAATTTCATATTTGATGAAGATGGATGAGATGATTAATTGTTTATATTTTTTATAATTTTATATTACTTATGACGTTGTTCGGTTCTTAAATCCGGTCCGACCAGTGAACCTTTAATCTTCCAGTTCAACGTATGGTCCGGTTCCGAAAACATTAATTGTAACCCATTCTTAGGGGTTCTTAAACTAGTTTCGATGCAATTAAAAGTAAACCATGTATGGTTCTACTATGTTTTTGGAGTTGTCCTGTTATGTGCTCGGTTATACAAAAGTTTAAACTCGGACCATTTCGGCAAATGTTGTTAAAACTTGGGAGTTACATAAGTGTTCACGACCTTTAGGGTTAAACCCTTCATGTTGAGTCATAAACACAACCTCATGTAAATCGCCATTAAGGAAAGAGGTTTTGATTTCCATATGATGTAACTCCAAATCAAAATGAGTTACCAGTGCCATAACGATCCTCAAAGAATCCTTCTGGGAGACAGGTGAGAATGTTTTTTGATAATCAATTCCCTCATTTTATGTATAGCTTTTACCAACCAATCGTGCTTTATAACGCTCGACGTTTCCATTCGGGTCTAGTTTGGGTTTGAAAACCCATTACAACCTACAGGATTTACACCCTTAGGTAATTCAACCAATTCCCAAACGCCATTCTTATTCATGGAATCAAGCTTATCAATCATAGCCTTATTCTATTCAGAAGATCGGTCACTACTAATGGCTTCATTATAAGAGGTTGGATCATTACTGTCACACCCCCAAATTCCACTAACGGAGTTTTACCGTTTTGGAAGGTGATAAACCAGGATCTCAGACATCAATTACTTCAAACGACACTATATGGGACTTGAAATGTAATAACATAAAAGATCAAGGTTCAGAGTGTATTTGCGGAAGTGTTAAACGAAAGTAAATGCGCAAAACAACGCTCCCAAGTCCAATTACAAACAAAACATAGATATTATTCAATAGATAATTATTTAGTTGAAGTCCAAGATACATGCATGACTTAACGTGATCCTGAGTGCCAACCTGAGAAAACATGTAAGAAAACAAGTCAACACTAGGTTGGTGAGTTCACAGGTTTCAATCATTTAAAGTAAAGCGTTTACGGATTATGTACATTCAATATATATATCAATAGGTTGCATGCCTATATTCATGTTTTGCTAAAGCGCTCGCAACCGAAACTGACAGCGTGTTTGTTTGTTTGCCTCCAGCCAGGTCTATCAACTCTGACTAATGTGTTAAGGTCAATATAACACCCGTTCGACCTCCAATCGAGTTAGTGCGACTAACACGGGTGGGGTTTGTTAAACCCAGTAGTACTACCAAAATTACCTCGTTCATACCATATTAACGGTCCGATGTGTGTGAGGACTTTTCATGATAGTGTGTTACGCTTAGCCTTAACAGTGGTATCATATGAATTACAATAACCCAAAAAGGGTTGTGACATGTTTTCTCCCCCAAATAAAAACAGTAAAAGGGGCCGTGAAACTCACCTGCGTTGCGTAGTAGGTAGTCTCACAAAAGTATGAGATTTCAAATCTCAAGTGTTAACCTGCACGTCTTACGTATGTCCTAGAATTATAAACACATAAGTTAGGGACATATGGGATTTGTGACGACAATACGGAAGTTAGAACATCTTAACGCTTTCTAAGGATTTAAGAGTAGACGAACGTGTCTACGGAATTATATAAATTTCATAATATAATTATTAAGGGAAAAGCGTTACGTGTCGTACGTTAATAACTAAAAATAAATAAATAAATACATTCGTACGTTAAAGTTGTTTATAAAAGTTAGGAAAATAATATAATTTAATATATTATTTTTAGGTTCGTATGATTAATAATAATCATTGTGGCAAAAATAATAAATATATTATTTTTAATCGAAGTAATAACCGTGGGTAAATAATATAACAGTTATATCATTAATTGGTTTGAAACGTCACACGAGGTATAAAACAATACGAAATAATAAAAACATATATATTATTTTTATAATATTAGTCACAGGTTGAAAATGGTATAACCACACTATTTTATACGAAGTTACGTTTTGAAAATAATATAAATATATTATTTTTATTCGATAATAACATAAATATATTATTTATAAAAGTGAAAAAAAATAATAAAATGGATTTATAAATTAAACCCGAGCCTACGGGTGGTTTTCGGGGCTAAAACATGTTAATATAATAATATAATAATATGGGGTAAACTTTATAATTAAAATAATACTAAAAATGTGATTTAAAACAAAAACAGGTGTGGGGAGACTCGAACCCGGGTCTCCTCCACCACAGCCACACGCTCTAACCAACACACCCGCTAGGGCAATCGCAACAGGAACCGGTTTCAATTGTTTTTAACACACAAGCAAACCAGGTTCTTCCCTCTTACGTGAACCGAACCAAAGATCCATCCCAAATCCATCGAAGACGATCAAGATCGGTCAAAGCAACATAGAGATTTTGTTCATGGACAAATTTCGAATCTACAAACCGATTTAAATGGAAAGTATCGGGATTTAGATTGTTTAAATCACCCCTGAAATCGTTGAAACCCTAGATCAAGAACACGGATTCGATTTGAATGATATTGATAATAAAAAACTTCTGGAATCATAGGGCTTTCAAGGAGTCAAGGATTGCGAATCTAATCGTGTGTTTTAATTGGGTTTAAACAAAGTTTAGAGTAGAGTTTGATTAAACGTAAATGTTAAGAACCCTAGAATTAATTTGGGTTTAATTTGATGATATAAGCCCTGGGTTTCATAGGGCTTTCAATCCAGGCATTGAGACGACACTAAGGATGTGTTCAATTTCATTGTTTGATATCGAATTGATAGGGTTCGACTAAAACGAAATCCGTATGAACCCTAGGTTTCGATTGAGTTAAATCCGATAATGGAAGCCACAATTATGATAGGGCTTTTGATTAACAGATTAAAACGAAGCTAAAGGTGTAGGAATTTACCAGAATTGGATTTGAATTAGAGGTACTCGACTGAAACAGATGTCGGCTGTGACTGGTTCAATCCCAGGTGGCCAGAACTGCCTCTCCGATGGAAAAGATGTGTGCAAAAGCTTCTGTTGGATACAAATGAGATGCGCAGACGATCGATTTGTGAATTGGTAAACGAATTCGATGATTGTAATGATAGTTGCCCACTTAAGTCGACGGTTATACTAATAATTAGCTATTAATCTGTTTAATTCGCTAATGATGATGTTTCATATCGGCAGTTAAGGTTGTTAATGATACCATAAAGTGATAACAGTTTCAATTTCAACAGAAATCCATTTGGAATTTTGGATTTTGATTAAGTATGTGAGTTTGACTTTCCAAAAGTCAAACAGAATCGAAAATACGTTAATTACAGGTTTAGTCCCTCAGTTTTATGTGTTTAGGTTTTGGGGAATTGGCAGGATTTGTCACACCCCAACCGACAACGGATTATACGTTGGGGCGGACGCGGTTGTTCAATAGCACAAGGTTGACTATTAAAGTTTCAATATTTAATTAATAATGGATTCAAAGGCTCAATACAAAGGAAACAACAAGTATACAACATTTGTTTAATAAGTAGTCTAGGTCCGAAGCGTCCTATGTGATCACAAATAAGTCTCATGATGTAGAACCTGAAACATGTGAAAGAATCTGTCAACTACAAAATAGTTGGTCAGATACGAAAGTTTTGACACAGTTTAACAAGTGTTTGAAAAGAGTTACAATTCACTATGATTTATGCATTCTATAATGTAAGTATGAGAAAACAAGCATGTTAGACATTGTGCATATCAACCCTCCAACCAAGTTTAGGCATAACCCGCAGATTACCCTTATAAGTCTCAAGTTTAAAGTTTAATTCAGTAACAATCACCAAGGGCTCCCCCCCGAAGGGGTCAATCAATCAAGGTGGATTGGTCAAATGCAATTGATCTATCATTGTTACCATAGGCTTGATCAAAGTTAATGAATATGCTAGTTTTAAGTTTAATCTAAGCATACAAGTCTCAAGTTTAACATAAGAATAAGCATCTAGTCATAGTTGTACAAGAATTGTATAAGTTTAATGTTTTTGAACATGTTTCACCCCAAAAGTATAGAAAGGAAAAGGGGCTAAGTATACTCACTTGGATTGCTAAAGAGTATCCGACACGGATAAGTATTTGCAAGACTTTGAGGGAGAATATCCTCACGATAAGCCTAAGTATGCAAGTCTAAAGATTTAAGTAAAAGTCTTAGACAAAAGATCTAGGATTTCAAGATTCGACTAGGGTTCCAAATGGGAGACGGGAATGATTTCGTTTATAAAGTTTAAACCAAGTTTTAAATAGGATTTTACAATGCTCAAAGCTTTATGGGTTTATAGTTTAAAATAATTATTTGAAAGCTTTATAATTGTCAATTGCTCAAGTTAGGTAGTAATAGTTTAAAGTAATTTTCTAAGTTTCTTATAATTAGAGTCGTAAGGATATATAAAAATAAATAATGATTAAGGATCAATAACAATTATTTAAAAAAATAATTATTAAGAATAAATAATAATTATTTAAGAATAAATAAATTTCTAAGGATAAATAAAAATTATTTAAGAATAGATAATTACTAAGGACAAATAATTATCCAAAAGAATAATTTCTTTCTCTAATAAATATAAATCATTCAAGATTTAAAGTATTAAGAATTAAGCATTTATCTTACAAAACCATTTGTAATTTAATAATGTTTAGAATGTGGTTATAAGTTTAAATAATCATTTATAAGTTTATAAAGTGTTAATTAGAACTTCTTATAAAGTTTAAATTATAAGTTTAAAGTTTAAATAAAATTATAAGTTTATAGATGTCTTAAATAAAGTTTTTTATAAGCATTTTAAATAAAGTTTACAAGTGTCTTAAAGTTTCTACTTTATTTTATAAAGTTTATAAGTTTATCAACATAAAAAAATGAGTAAAGTATATTTATTTTCTCATGTTTTAAATTTATATAAACAAATGGATTTCTTTTATAAAATAATTTGTGATGAAAGTATAAGTTTTATAAAACTCAGAATTATTTTGATAGTTTTTAAGAATTTAAAAACTATTAATAGGGATTAATCAATTCCTCTTTTTTTTTTTACTTTAACTAAGTTTAATTAGTTAAAAATAGTTTCAGAATATAAAAGTAGGATTAAAATTCATTTTTCAGTTTATAAAAGTTTAACAGTATTTATAAAAATTATTAGAAAAATTAAAATCGAATAAAAAGCATAAAAAGAATGCAAAATTGTAAATGGGGGGTTCGGCCGGATCGAACTCGGGTTGCGCCCGGGTCACCACACACACATGCACTTAACCATCCCGACTACGGGTTCGTTAAGTTAAAACATGGAACATAAATTTATAATCAAAGACTCAAATCGAACCCAATTCCCTCATGAACCCTAGAACCAAAAATCCCCAAATACGATTTGATTAACCCCCTGTTAATGTAAATTGATAGGGGGCTAATGATCTACAAACGAAAACGAACAGCTTGGTCATCGGAATTACCTGAATTGATATTGAAACGAGTGAGAGCGGGTTCGAGCTTCTGTGCGACAGACCACAGATCCAAAATGGAAATGCAGGTGATGATCGCTTAAATTGGGTGTTTAGGAAGCTTGAGGGTGATGTCGCTAGTGGGTTTGGGTCGATATTTATAGCGGATTTCGCCATTAAATGCCCGATCGGTTGAGGGGTTTACGGTTGAGCCGAATAGATTCAAATTCGAACCCACGCGTTGTCACAGTCGAGGTCGGACATTGATTGTCATAGGGTTAGGGACGCATGCACGAGTCGAAGCTCGAGGTCCACTGAATTTGGACGTTTACGCGGTTTTTGGGTAAAAAGGACGGGAACCGGTCGTAGGGGGATTTGAACTCGGGACTGGTTTGGGTGCTGGGAGTTTGGCCCATTCACGACTTTAGTCCCTGTAGTTTGAAGCTATTATTGTTTTATGTTGAAACATATGTTTTAGTTTAAAATAAACTTTGATAAATGACAGTTTTAGTCCCTAGTTTTTGTAAAATAAATAAATTAGATTTATTTTATAAAATCTAATAAGTTTCATAAGTTTATATTTATTTTTATCATTTTATATTTATAAGATAATTTCTAGGGTTTATAATTTGCCATTTTAAAATAAGTTTATATTATATTATTTTCGTGATAATAGTTATAAACATGTAAAGTTTCAAGAATCTCTACATATATACATACTTTTAATGAGTTATATATATATATATATATATAAATATAGTTGATATATATATAGAGATTTAATTGACGTTTACTATTTAAGAAAATAGTTTTAATATGGATTTATGTTTTAACTTGGTAATATGAGCAAAGGTTTTGGAAAGAGACGTGTCGGAAAATTCCGGATATTACAGTCTCCCCTACTTTAGGAAATTTCGTCCCGAAATTAAGGTAGAAGGTTTCTGTTTTCAAGGTTTAAGTTTATGATACGTGCAAGGATAAAGAGAAAAGTAATTCACGATCTCAAGTAACCCTGGGTTACGTTTAGAATTCTTAAAGGGAAAGTATCCATAGGAATAAGAATTTTTGCTTGAGTTTCTAAATTTCCAAAGCATATGGATGTCAAGATCATATAATATATGCGGATTTGTTTTCAGGAATGCATTTTGAGGGAATAACTGATGAGTTTTCATTCAGGATTTAAAATGAGATGCATCACTCAGGATGGGTTCGATGATAGTGTAATGATTCGAGTTTGTAGTCTAACACGTCTAAGGGTTTGCTATGATACCTAAGTTCCGTGACTATCTTTTACGATAAGTCTTAGATCATAGCACATGACAGAGTTTACTATGTCTTCCCATACGCTGATTTTCATACTTACGTGTGCACCCGCAATCATTCAAATCGTCGCATAGTCCGCATAGGTCCTTCCGTTTGTGTGTGGATCAAGAAAGAGTAAAAGAAATTGTTTAACACACGACTAAAGTTTCCACATAAGGGTGATCATTGATTAACGAGTCCCTTAGAGAGAAACGTCATTCAATGATTAAAGAGAGAAGAATGTGACAAGATTTAGAGTTTCAAAGTTTCCTCGTGATTGAATAAGAATACCTCAATCATCGAGTAGTTTAAAGTCTTTACACTTTCCTCGTGTTTGATCAAGAATACATCAAACCTTGAGTAGTTTAAAAGTCTTATACGTTCATCATGTTTGAACAAGCATACGTCAAACATGGAGTAGTTTAAAGTCTCATACGTTCATCATGTTTAAACAAGAATACGTCAAACATGGGGTTGCTCAAATTGTGTTTGAACAAGAATACGTCAAACATAGAATAGTTTAAATTGTGTTTGAACAAGAGTACGTCAAACATAGAATAGTTTAAATTGTGTTTGAACAAGAATACGTCAAACATAGAATAGTTTAAATTGTGTTTGAACAAGAATACGTCAAACATAGAATAGTTTAAATTGTGTTTGAACAAGAATACGTCAAACATAGAATAGTTTAAATTGTGTTTGAACAAGAATACGTCAAACATAGAATAGTTTAAATTGTGTTTGAACAAGAATACGTCAAACATAGAATGATTTAAAGTCTCTTAGTTTAGCTTCAGTGTATAGAAGTATACGATTACGTTTTGAGTATAAAGCGGTTATCTAAATACTCTAGGACAACGTTTGGAATGGGATTGACCGTTATACGCTTTCTCACAGAAGATTCGAGTTGTTCAGAAGGTTTGGTGGATCCTGATGTTTGGGTTTGAATAGAAGACTAGGGAGGTACTCTACTAAAGTGAGCAATGTCCTCCTTCGTGCTAGTTTCTAGTATCAAGAGTGAAGTTTTCTCGTGTTTACGGAATGAACGTTTTATCAAGTCTTACAAGGTTTAGTTAGGATGAACTCAAAAAGTTTTCAAGACTAAGAATCCAAGTATGAGTTTGAAGATAGGGTAGGTCAGTTGGTTTCAAGTTTCAATATTGAAACCAAGTTTTACATGACGTTTTGTTGTACATGCTTACTTTGGTTTAGAAGGTGTTCAGTTTTCAAGGATACGGTTTCAAATGTTTGTATAAGTTTTTTTTTACATGGCTCAAAAGTCTCTGACCTTATAGTTGTGTATACGAAGTTTGATGTTTTAGCAACGTGCATTTAAGCCTTTAGTTCCCGTTGTGACTTATAGCAAATCTTTTACGTGGCAAGAGTTTGATGGGGAAAGTCTTCTAGTATAGGGTAACGGGAAAAGTGTTGGAAATGATAGTATGTTTACAAATGATTTATCTTGTTTTATAAAAGAACGCGTAGTTTTCTTTTATATAGTGTATAATTAAGATGTTCAAAAACGACGAGTTAGGCAATGATAAGTAGTATATGTAGGACTCATAATAAGGTATGTATTGTCAAACGAAAAGTTGGTCAAGTTTAGAAGTGTGAAGTCTATATAAGGGGTAAGGATCATAGTTGATTACGACAGTGGTTCGTAAGTCGTGTTGTTTTAAGAGAGTGCTTACGAATTAGAAGGTTTGTTCAAAGTTTATTCTTCAAGTATGCGTGTGTCATTTAGGATTTTTTTATAGTTTAATGCAACGTTGTTAATTATCTCAAGTACTAACGTGAGCTACTCTTGACGAAAGTGTTTGGGTAGAAGTGTTAAGTTTATAGTGTTAGAAGGAAAGTCAAGCTAGTAAGTGATAACAAGATAAATTTCAAAATAACTTTCGTTAAATGTTTCAAAATTGAGACTTCTAGCCCTTACATAATACAATTTAAATGGAAAATTAAAGTGTATAAGTAAGTTGATTTAATATGTTCAAAAGGTTTTTTTTTATTCATAATACTGAGTTATCACAGTAATACTTTCAAAAATAGTTTTGATTGGAGGCTGATGGGCTAACGAGGAGGATTCCCGGAAGAAGAGGTGGTCACAAGGACTCACTTAAGTACCCTATTTCACTAGCCAGAACTTCCTCATGGGCCTACAACTTCTCTCAGTTGTTGTCACCGATGTTTGGGTTTATGGTACTATGTCGAGGTTCATTATGGGTTTAGAGTCTTAAACGTGGAGCTTGTTTATTCTATAGTAGGCTTCTTCCCTTGCGGGAAAACGATCAGGTTACTAATCCCTTTGTTAATGTACTTTAGGTTTAAAAGACGTTAAGTTTTGTTTACAAGAAACGGTGATGTGTAAGTTTTAAGGACGTATGAAGGTTTTGAGATATATAAAAGTGTAACAAAGTTTTGAGTTAGTCATAAAATGAAGTTTGCTTGAGTGACGAAAAATGAAATGAGACACAAGGGTTTCCCCTTATGTGCCAAGTTTATAAAATAATGAAGTTTGTAAAAAGACTTGTATGTCAATACATAGTTTTAAATGGGCTGTTAGTTCAAGGATCATGAAGTTTAAGGATGTATGAAAACTTTGAGATGTATAAAAGTGTAACAAAAGTTTTTGAGTTAATCATCAAATGAAATTTGGTTAAGTGCTAAGGAGGTAAGGTAAAAATACAAGGGTTACCTCTTAGGTGTCATATTTATAAAATAATGAAGCTTTATAGGAGAATTTGTAGTGTAATACATAGTTTTAAGGGTTATATTACAACGATCACGAAGTTTATTGGGTAGTATATATAAATATAAGTTTATGTATGTAGTTTTTAAGTATAATCTCGTAAGAATTTCTTCTTGAAGGTAACTCCTTTAGGTCATGACGAGTAAGCATGCAATCATGTGACAAGACGGGACTTAAGAATCATAGAATAAATGTTATAGAGGAAAGTTTTTGAATCATGAATTTATGAAGTGTATAGTATTTGAGATGGTACTCATTTAGTGCATATCACTAAGTAAGTACTTTGACATATCAAGAGAGATCTAAGCTCACTAATGTTTAGAGAAGTCGTGCATTCCTATAAGGTGATACTTATCCCAGGAATTCCCAGGAAAGCATATGGGTCCAACGGTTGATTTGGATTTGTACGAAATGCTTTCCTTGACAGAATTTCCCAGAATACAGGTATCCACCCTTCCGGTCCGCACGAGTTCTCCTACATTGTCCAGAACTTAAATACTTATAACGAGAGTTTAGTGGAGGATTAGGCTTGAAGCCTAAGAACGTATCCTCGATGTAGTAGACTCTTGTAACACGTAGGTAAGTAGAAACGTAGAATCTCCAAGCGTTCACGTATAAGATTTAAGAATAGAATGAGGAGAAAGTTCCTAGTAAAGGATATGAGATGTGAGGCCCCAAACCCGGGAGACCTCACTTATTGGATTTACTCATCAACACATAGCACTTTTAAACATAAGACATTCATTAACACAGCGGAAACATAACATGTCTAAACATAACTTGTCAAATACAACTGAAACTTGTCTTAATCAACATAAACAAAAGAAACATAAACAGGATGCCAGATGCTGATCTTCGGGTAACTCTTCTCGCCAAGCCAAGCATCCACTTCCATCTACTGCCACCTACACTTAACTGATGTGCATACTAAAAATCAGCAACGCTGAGTGAGTTCTAACGTTTACTTTAAATCAATTATACAAAAGATTTACTATTACATACATACATACTGCCCTCAAGGCAAAACTTTACATACTACACTTTTCAAAACATATATACTGCCATTAAGGCTAAACTTAACACACTTTACTTTTCAAACAGTTTAAAACGTATAATAAACCGTCACTTCCTCTTTACTGTACTGCCCTCATGGCTTACATCCATGAACCGACAAGTACCTGGTCAATGCCCCCATGATCAACGATCATGAACCGACAATACCGCTTATCCGTCAATTCCTTGTCACTACTGTACCGCCCCCATGGTCAACGACCATGAACCGACGAGTACCTGGTCAATGCCCCCATGGCTAACGTCCATGAACCGACAATACCCTGGTCAATGCCCCCATGGCTTATATCCATGAACCGACAATACCGCTTAACGCTAAAGGGAGGTTGCGTGGACCTCCCGAGCAACCGCCGTCACTCATCCCAGTTGTACAACCGTTAACGAACCCAAAGGTTCTTACTAATGGGTAGAACCCATATCTGACATCTTGTACAAGTAACATCTGTCCCAAGGACCTTTATAGCTGGTACATATTCCCGAAGGAAAACTGTTCACTTTACTGTTCATAAAACTTTCTGTAAATCTTGTTCATAACTTAACATATATCATGCCTTTGTTTATGTATATAAAAATATAGTAAACGCTTGCCAAATGATATATCTTTGCTTTTACTGAAATATATCTTAACACATATATCATGCCTTTGTTTATGTATATAAAAATATAGTAAACGCTTGCTAAATGATATATCTTTGCTTTTACTGAAACATAGCTTATCATAAAATACATCTTACTTTCTGAAACATAGCTTATCATAAAATACATCTTACTTTCTGAAACATAGCTTATCATATATATCATGCATTTGTTTATGTATATGAAAATATAGTAAACGCTTGCCAAATGATATATCTTACTTTACTGAAAACATACTAGCACATATATCATGCCTTTGTTTATGTATATGAAAATATAGTAAACGCTTGCCAAATGATATATCTTACTTTACTGAAAACATACTTTTGCCTCTTTTAAACCTTTCACTAAAACATAGCTTTTCTCTTCAGTTTATAATATATAAAATATAATAAACACTTTACACTAAGTATGCACACCACCCCTAAAGAAGGCAAAAAGGGGATTAGAACTCACCTGGTATCTAAGTTGCAACGGTCTACTGGATCTCACACAATCTGAACAATCATAACAATTTGACACTTATCAGACTTAACTCAACGCTAAACGGTTTAACCACTCTAACATACTGACTTTACTTAATCAGTCCTGATGCCTGCGCACTTAGCAAGTGCACAGACACTGCTTCCTGCGCACTTAGCAAGTGCGCAGACTTCCCTTCCTGCGCACTTAGCAAGTGCGCAGGTTCCTCTTCCTGCGCACTTAGCAAGTGCGCAGGCTCCTCTTCCTGCGCACTCTGCTCTGTGCGCACTTAGCAAGTGCGCACGACCTGTTCTTGGCGAAAAACCCTAACTTTCGCATTCGGGTCTGATCGCTTCAAGATCCCGAACCTGTTTGCATTCAAAACGTTCGTTTTCCTTTAAGGAACTCAAATCTATGCTTATCTTTCAGTTTCATCCGATTAAACAAAACCTTTTCACCCAAAACCCGAAAAACCCAAAAACGAACTAAAACTCAGATCTAGGAGAATCGGTTACCTGTAATCACTTCCTTTTCGTTGCTAAACACTCACGAGACTCTTGCTAACGATCCTTGAAGCTCTAATCCGAAAACCGGGACTTTCTCTCTCTAGACTCTCTCTCACTTTCTCTCTCTAGAATCAGAAAATATGGATGGAAATGGGGCTTTTGGGCAGGTCTTGAGGTTTATAAGGGCCCAAACTTGCCCCTTTCGGCCCATACACCCCGGCCCAAGCCCGCTTCCCTTTTCCTTATTAAAGTTTTAATTTTCTCGTGAATTCTTTCGCCTTCTAAAACTCGGGATGTTACATGAGATAACTCATGTTTGGGTTTCCTAAGTTGTCTAGGTCATGTGTCTAATAACCTAATTCCCTATAACCAAGGCTCTGATACCAATCTGTCACACCCCAACCGACGGCGGATTATACGTCGGGGCGGACGCGGTTGTTCAATAGCACAAGGTTGACTATTAAAGTTTCAATATTTCATTAATAATGGATTCAAAGGGCTCAATACAAAGGAAATAACAAGTATACAACATTTGTTTAATAAGTAGTCTAGGTTCGTAGCGTCCTATGTGATCACAAATAAGTCTCATGATGTAGAACCTGAAACATGTGAAAGAATCTGTCAACTACAAAATAGTTGGTGAGATACGAAAGTTTTGACACAGTTTAACAAGTGTTTGAAAAGAGTTACATATCACTATGATTTATGCATTCTATAATGTAAGTATGAGAAAACAAGCATGTTAGACATTGTGCATATATGATTTATGCATTCTATAATGTAAGTATGAGAAAACAAGCATGTTAGACATTGTGCATATCAACCCTCCAACCAAGTTTAGGCATAACCCGCAGGTTACCCTTATAAGTCTCAAGTTTAAAGTTTAATTCAGTAACAATCACCAAGGGCTCCCCCTGAAGGGGTCAATCAATCAAGGTAGATTGGTCAAATGCAATAGATCTATCATTGTTACCATAGGCTTGATCAAAGTTAATGAATATGTTAGTTTTAAGTTTAATCTAAGCATACAAGTCTCAAGTTTAACATAAGAATAAGCATCTAGTCATAGTTGTACAAGAATTGTATAAGTTTAATGTTTTTGAACATGTTTCACCCCAAAAGTATAGAAAGGAAAAGGGGCTAAGTATACTCACTTGGATTGATGAAGAGTATCCGACACGGATAAGTATTTGCAAGACTTTGAGGGAGAATATCCTCACGATAAGCCTAAGTATGCAAGTCTAAAGATTTAAGTAAAAGTTTAAGACAAAAGATCTAGGATTTCAAGATTCGACTAGGGTTCCAAATGGGAGACGGGAATGATTTCGTTTATAAAGTTTAAACCAAGTTTTAAATAGGGTTTTACAATGCTCAAGATTTATGGGATTATAGTTTAAAATAATTATTTGAAAGCTTTATAATTGTCAATTGTTCAAGTTAGATAGTAATAGTTTAAAGTAATTTTCCAAGTTTCTTATAATTAGAGTCGTAAGAATATATAAAAATAAATAATGATTAAGGATCAATAACAATTATTTAAAATAAATAATTATTAAGAATAAATAACAATTATTTAAGAATAAATATATTTCTAAGGATAAATAATAATTATTTAAGAATAGATAATTACTAAGGACAAATAATTATCCAAAAGAATAATTTCTTTCTCTAATAAATATAAATCATTCAAGATTTAAAGTATTAAGAATTAAGCATTTATTTTACAAAACCATTTGTAATTTAATAATGTTTAGAATGTGGTTATAAGTTTAAATAAGCATTTATAAGTTTATAAAGTGTTAATTAGAACTTCTTATAAAGTTTAAATTATAAGTTTAAAGTTTAAATAAAATTATAAGTTTATAGATGTCTTAAATAAAGTTTCTTATAAGCATTTAAAATAAAGTTTACAAGTGTCTTAAAGTTTCTACTTTATTTTATAAAGTTTATAAGTTTATCAACATAAAAAAATGAGTAAAGTATATTTATTTTCTCATGTTTTAAATTTATATAAACAAATGGATTTCTTTTATAAAATAATTTGTGATGAAAGTATAAGTTTTATAAAACTCAGAATTATTTTGATAGTTTTTAAGAATTTAAAAACTATTAATAGGGATTAATTAATTCCTCTTTTTTTTTTTTTGACTTTAACTAAGTTTAATTAGTTAAAAATAGTTTTCAGAATATAAAAGTAGGATTAAAATTCATTTTTCAGTTTATAAAAGTTTAACAGTATTTATAAAAATTATTAGAAAAATTAAAATCGAATAAAAAGCATAAAAAGAATGCAAAATTGTAAATGGGGGGTTCGGCCGGATCGAACTCGGGTTACGCCCGGGTCACCACACACACATGCACTTAACCATCCCGACTACGGGTTCGTTAAGTTAAAACATGGAACATGAAATTTATAATCAAAGACTCAAATCGAACCCAATTCCCTCATGAACCCTAGAACCAAGAATCCCCAAATACGATTTGATTAACCCCCTGTTAATGTAAATTGATAGGGGGCTAATGATTTATGAATGAAAACGAACAGGTTGGTCATCGGAATTACCTGAATTGATATTGAAACGAGTGAGAACGGGTTCGAGCTTCTGTGCAACTGACCACATATCCAAAACGGAAATGCAGGTGATGAACGCTTAAATTGGGTGTTTAGGAAGCTTGAGGGTGATGTCGCTAGTGGGTTTGGGTCGATATTTATAGCGGATTTCGCCATTAAATGCCCGATCGGTTGAGGGGTTTACGGTTGAGCCGAATAGATTCAAATTCGAACCCACGCGTTGTCACAGTCGAGGTCGGGCATTGATTGTCATAGGGTTAGGGTCGCATGCGCGATTCGAAGCTCGAGGTCCACTGAATTTGGACGTTTACGCGGTTTTTGGGTAAAAAGGACGGGAACCGGTCGTAGGGGGATTCGAACTCGGGACTGGTTTGGGTGCTGGGAGTTTGGCCCATTCACGACTTTAGTCCCTGTAGTTTGAAGCTATTATTGTTTTATGTTGAAACATATGTTTTAGTTTAAAATAAACTTTGATAAATGACAGTTTTAGTCCCCAGTTTTTGTAAAATAAATAAATTAGATTTATTTTATAAAATCTAATAAGTTTCATAAGTTTATATTTATTTTTATCATTTTATATTTATAAGATAATTTCTAGGGTTTATAATTTGCCATTTTAAAATAAGTTTATATTATATTATTTTCGTGATAATAGTTATAAACATGTAAAGTTTCAAGAATCTCTACATATATACATACTTTTAATGAGTTTTATATATATATATATATATATGTATAAATATAGTTGATATATATATATATATAGAGAGATTTAATTGACGTTTACTATTTAAGGAAATAGCTTTAATATGGATTTATGTTTTAACTTGGTAATATGAGCAAAGGTTTTGGAAAGAGACGTGTCAGAAAATTCTGGATATTACAGGATTGGTCCTCAAGGTTTGGATGAGTTAAGAACTTGACTGTTTGACTTTAAAAAGTCAACTGAATTGAAATTTGGGCAAATGACAGAACTAGTCCTTGTAGTTTAAGTTTGAAAATAGGCTGAATTAGACCCTAGGGTTTGAGATAAGTTAACTGGGTTACCATTTAACTAAGTTTGGTTAACATGGTTAATCTAAAAAGTTCGGATTGTCACAATTACACTTTCTTAAATCCAAACCAACTTCATTAAGGTATGTTACATAATCATCAAAATTAGTAGGTCTTTTGGACTGTGATGACCTACTAAGCTGATTTTCGAGTTCAACAAACTCATTAACATGTTGAGGGATTTGCTCATGTGTGTTTGATGTGCCTTAATTCTCATGAATGTTCAAAGCATTATTTTCAGAGGAAACGTGATGTGATGTAGTGTCATGTACAAGAGGTGTTAGAGGAGGTAATGATAACGATCCCATCCCCCCTCCTCTTCCACTTCTCGAAAATCAAAGGCTTGACTTTCACTGCTCACATTGACCTTTAAGTTCTCTACAACTCAACATGACGAGTTTCTATTATTCGAGTAACATGGGAAGGGCAATATAATTTATATCTTTTTGAACATTTGGGATATCCTATAAAGTAACAATTGATAGTCCTCATGTCAACTTTCTTTTGTAAAAGATTATAAAGTTTATCTTCGGCAATGAATCAACACTTTCATATTCCTTAAGTTTGTCTTCCGTCCTATCCAAATCTTAAAATGAGTTTTAGGGACAGATTTAAAATGACCCTATTTAGTATACGAACAACTATCTTTAAGGCCTTTGTTTATAAATAGTTAGGCTGATTTAAGTTTGCTAACATACTTCTAATCATATCCTCAAGGGTCATATTTTTTTTTATCTCAGCAACACCATTCCGCTGAGGAGTAGTTAAACAAGACGGACGTTTGGCGAGTTGGTCCGTGCACAGATTTCCCACCCACAAGACACGAGTTCAAACCCCCCGGTCGCTTAGGCTGCCGACAACAGCTTGAATTTGTATAATTTTTTTTATATATATATTTTTTAAACGTTCATTTATTTCATAATTTAACGACACCATCCTAGTGTTAACACTAGGGGTGCAAACGAGCCGAGCCGAGCCCGAGCTTGACTAGGCTCGAGCTCGGCTCGTTTAACTTACTGTGAGCTCGAGCTCGAGCTCGGCTCGATTCGAGCTCTAATTTTGAAGCTCGGGCTCGGCTCGTTGGTAGCTTTACAAGCTCGAGCTCGGCTCGGGCTCGGCTCGTTTATTATATATTAATTAATTTATATATATTTATAATTATTTTTATATAAATTTTATTATAGTTTTTATATATAACATAATACATATTATTTAATTATATTTATCTTAATTTTATATATACTAATTATTATTATTGTTTTATAAATATATATTAAATATATTAAAAACATTATATAAATAAAAGGCTCGTTAAGGCTCGCGAGCCGGCTCGAGCTCGATAAGTGAAGCTCGGGCTCGTTTAATAAACAAGCTTATTCTTAGGCTCGAGCTCGTTTAAGCTCGGCTCGTTTTGAGCTTTTTAACGAGCCGATCTCGAGTAGCTCGCGAGCAGCTCGGCTCTTTTGCACCCCTAGTTAACACTAATTTGATCTATTATTTTGTCCATGAAGGGCAAAATCGTCAAACACCGGATAAAAGGGCAAAATAGGGTAAGCTTGCACTTCGATCTACACCACGCCACTTTATCTCGCGAAAACTCCTCACATCTTCTTCCTCAACTCCACGGCGTCGATCCGAGGAGTTTGAGAAAACCCTAATCAAACGCTTCCGACTCTCTTCTTCAGCACAACCAGGTATCACAACACTCGATTCTCTTTCAAATCCTGATTACTCGATGCGTATACGTATTCATCTTTCTTTCTGCGTGCAATCGATGTTCATGTTATCGTTTTCTCATTAACCTTTTGAATAATAAACCTATGTCTATCTGTTATTGCGAGTGCACATATACGTTGTGTTATCTAGTCCTCTTATCGGTAGAGATGATGTTATGTTATGAGAATGTATAGTGAACACTGTAACATGGAACTACAATGGTTATTTCAGTGACAGATTAAGGGTTTACACTAAGTTATGCATCATCACAACATTTTGTTAAGGGACGAAAGAATTTTCAGCTTTATATTATTTTTAGGCATAATCTAGGTTTTGCATATTTTGGAGTTATAATGGATCACCTAATGAAAAATTGTTTGTGAATGAATGAAAGAGATAATTTTAACCACCAAAAAGTAGTTTTGGGTCTCATTACATGTAATTGTTCCGGCCGGATAGGAGTTTAAATCACCCTGAAAGGCTAATTAAATAACTGCAAAGTTTTTTCTTGTTGGTTGATTTCAGCTCTCATTGTACATGTATATGTCTTAAATTTGTTTTGTTTTGTTTATAATATAATGAGGCTTGTATGGTGGTTATTTCAGTGAGTCTCAAGGGACGCCATTTTTGTAAATATAACAGCTTTGGATGCTTTATTTAAAGTATAATTTTGTGCTATCGAATATTGTTTGTGGAAATTGGAATAAGGTTTATCCAGATGAAAGTTGATAGTTAATTAGGAGTAGAACTTTAATATTTGAAGTTGCTGTTTGGAAAGGTAAGCTGCATTTAATGGTTCTTTGGTTTATGAAGAGATAACTTAGTTTTCTTTTGACCTCTAGACTTGGATTAAAACCAAATTAAACTTAAATTAAAGCAACTTTATGTAAGAAGTTATCTATCCAAAATATATCTTTTTGCACGCTTTATTTAAAGTTACTACTGTTATCAACACCAACACCTATACACCCCCTACTAACAGAGATGAAATAATTATTTTTCTAATGAAGTTTACCTTCTGTTTGTGGAGTGTGAATTACCTTTGACATCCTAAATTTCAACTTAGTTTACTTGCATGATGTTGTACAACTACAGGTTATTGATTTTGGTCCACAAAATCCTTTGCAATTTGACTTATACTAAGTAGTTACAAACTTTTAAAGTACTTCATAACTTGTAGAGAGTAAAGTGCTACAATGCACTACTCTCTCATGATACTCACCATAGAATCAAAGTTCTGTCCAAGAAAGAATCATGTTGAATTGATTAAAATAATTATTGTTGTCTATTTACAGTCATGGCGGGCGTAGCACCAGAAGGATCTCAATTCGATGCTCGACAATTCGACTCCAAAATGAACGATTTGTAAGTTCCCAATATTTGATATTCTTTTTATCTTAGTGGCTACTTATTATTAACGTGACTCATTTTATTCAATGACGCAGGCTTTCAGCTGATGGACAGGATTTTTTCACATCATATGATGAGGTCTATGATAGCTTTGATGTATTGGCTCTACAGGAAAATCTTTTGAGGGGCATATACGCATATGGTAGGTCTGATAAATACTAAGAATAAAATGTTAGGCGTGGTCTATTATTTGACATTTCAACTTATAGTTTGGTTTTGATAAACAAATTTTTTTGATGCAGGTTTTGAGAAACCATCAGCAATTCAGCAAAGGGGAATTGTACCGTTCACCAAGGGTCTTGATGTAATTCAACAAGCACAATCTGGAACCGGAAAGACTGCCACTTTCTGCTCAGGCATTCTCCAACAACTTGATTATAACACAGTTGAATGCCAGGCTTTGGTTTTAGCACCAACTCGTGAACTTGCACAACAAATTGAGAAAGTCATGCGGGCCCTCGGGGACTACCTTGGTGTTAAGGTGCATGCTTGTGTTGGTGGGACCAGTGTCCGTGAGGATCAGCGCATCCTCTCAGCCGGGGTCCACGTTGTTGTTGGTACACCCGGGCGTGTTTTTGACATGTTGCGCAGACAGTCCCTTCGTTCTGATTACATCAAAATGTTTGTTCTTGATGAGGCTGATGAAATGCTTTCAAGAGGTTTTAAAGATCAGGTATATGATCAATTTACTTTTACTTGGAGATGTAATTATTTCTAACAAAAAAAAATTTATTGGTTTCAGATCTATGATATCTTCCAGTTGCTGCCATCAAAGGTTCAGGTTGGAGTGTTTTCTGCAACAATGCCACCAGAAGCCCTGGAAATTACTAGAAAGTTCATGAACAAGCCGGTTAGGATTCTTGTGAAGCGTGATGAACTCACTTTAGAAGGAATCAAACAATTCTACGTGAATGTGGAGAAAGAGGAGTGGAAGCTTGAAACACTTTGTGACCTTTACGAGACTTTGGCAATCACACAAAGTGTTATCTTTGTGAACACTCGGAGGAAGGTTGACTGGTTGACCGACAAGATGAGAAGCCGGGACCACACAGTCTCAGCCACACACGGTGACATGGACCAGAACACACGTGACATCATCATGCGGGAATTCCGTTCTGGCTCTTCTCGTGTTCTCATCACCACTGATTTGCTGGCACGTGGTATTGATGTTCAACAAGTTTCCCTTGTCATAAACTATGATCTTCCGACCCAACCCGAAAATTACCTTCACCGTATCGGGCGTAGTGGACGATTTGGAAGAAAAGGTGTGGCAATTAATTTTGTGACATCGGATGACGAGAAGATGCTTGGTGATATCCAGAAATTCTACAATGTTGTGGTCGAGGAGCTGCCATCCAACGTTGCTGATCTGATCTGAATGATTATTTGGTTTTGAATTTGATGGTTGTTTTTGTTTAAGTTTTTGAAAGATGGTTGGAGTTGGTCTTTTGGTAGTAGGATTTGAAACCATGTTTGTACCCTTGAGCTTTAATTTTCCTGGGACTGTATGGATTAGTTTATTTTCAATTCAATATTTCAGAATTCTTGCAATTTTGATCCAAAATTTTGTGTGCCGTAGGTAGAGGTGCACAAACCGGATTTTTTTCGGATCCGGATCCGTCAACGTTGGTCAACAACCGGACACGAAGGAACTGGTTCCTGATCGGATCCGGTTTTGGGAGTGGAGAGGTGGAACCTATTTGGAACCGGATCTTACTAAATATCCGATTTTATCCGATTGGATCCAGATTTTTTCCGGATTTTGTGTCTGATTTTTATCCGGTCCGCATAAATCCTTGGAACCGGTTCTAGATCCTGCGGATCCTACAATATCCGTTCTGGTTCTAGATCCTGCGGATCCTAAAAAATCCGGTCTGGTTCTTTTTTATCCGGTTAGGGTTGGATCCAGTTTCAGATTATCTTTCGGATCCGGATCAGGTTTGTTTGTGCACCTCTTGCCGTAGGATTGTTTTATATAAAAATGCGGAGGATATTGTTCTACATAAAAGATTGAAATATCTAGTCTGTTAACAGTTAGTAGGTTATGGACTAACGTTAAGCCATTTTACTTTTGATATGTAGAGATTGATTGTGACATGCACATGCAAATGTGTATCAATTTTGACTTGTAAAACTAGATTGTTGACCTTTAAACTTCTTGAAAAGTATGCAATAATGCAAGTTGTAATTAAGAAGTCAACGCCATATTGGTCTTATGATTGAATACGGAAGCTAAGAAGGAAATTTCTTGTTCTTTCTATCTACATGGCATCTGCTATGTATTGTAAAGATAGATAATTGATTATTAAATAGTTTTGTACAGCATCAGGAATCTTGATTCTAAGCTAGCTCAAGCCTCTATCAGTAATGGAAAACTATTCCTTTCTTTTGATCTTATTTGTTCTATCTTGTAACCTGCAGCCTCTTTCGTCACAAGATGAAGGAAACAGTTCCCAACCTATTTGTCCCACCTCTTTTTTCTGTTCAAACCTCGGCTACTTGCGCTTTCCGTTCTACGCTTCCAATGATTCTGCATGTGGATTGTGTGCGGTTGATTGCAACCAACTAGTTCCAAAGATTACACTGAAACAAGACTACCCATCCTATGATCTTGTGCGCGTCATGCCAGGAAGTAATGATTTTGTTCTTGTTCAAGATAACTATTTTGCAAATCAAATAAGTAGTAGTAGTTGTGAATCATTGACTTACACATTCCCCCCTAATTCACCCTCTCTGTCTTATTACATCACCCCCACCCTTCCCGTGTTAAGATGTGTAAAGAGTCAAGGGCTCGTTGGACAGATTGACGGGTATTTTAGTGCAGCTGGTGAATATTATGTCTTTGATAGGTGTGATGATTATAACTATTATTACACATATTCAAATGGCTATATTTCAGCCAACACCAATCTACCGCCTCCCTGCTCAGTCGTTGTTTTGCCAGGAAATCCTCCATCTACACTTCCAAAAGAAACAGATTTCAACAACCTGTTTCAACTGTTGACATCTGAGCTTAATCTTGTAGTTCAAGTATCTGACAGTTGTCAAGAATGCTATAGGAGAGGAGGGCGGTGTTCCGATCAGAACCAAGAGTTTTGGTGTGAGTACAGCAGCAGTAGCAACATGAAGAAAGGTATGTGATTTACCCTTGGTTGATTAGTGATTAGTTGGTTTTCTAAGATGATTAAAAAATCTTATTTGTTCTTGGTATGTATCTGAACTAAGAAGCAAAAACGCCTAAATATGATATGTGATCTTCATTACTTTTTAAAAGTTAGAGCTGATAACAACTTCTTTTGCAGAAAATCCAAGAAATACCATGATAAAATCTGCACTAGGTAAACTTGTCTTTCTGTCTATGATAATCGAGACTTATTTGATGAGGAAGCATTTTGAGTTTTGACACTGTAATTGTATCATTGTTGCTTGCAGTAACCATAGCGGTAGGGACAGTAATTATATTGATCTTACTAGTCATTTGCTATAGATTCAAGATCTTCTCTAAGCATGATGCTGAAAACTACTCCAACTTGGAAGCCATCATCAAGAATCACGAATCTCTTGCTCCAAAACGGTACTCTTATTCACATGTGAAAAAGATGACCGACTCCTTCAAAGTAAAAGTAGGCGAAGGAGGTTATGGTTCTGTATACCGAGGGAAGTTACAAAATGGCAACTTTGTTGCAGTCAAAGTTTTAAACGAATTAAAAGGTAACGGGGAAGATCTAGTCAATGAGCTTGCAAGCATCAGCAAGACTTGTCATGTTAACATAGTAAGTCTGTTGGGATTCTGTTTTGAGGGTCGTCACAGAGCTCTGATCTACGAGTATATGCCAAACGGGTCACTCGAGAAATTTATTTACGATCCAAGTTCAGCAACAAGCAGACAACTAGAATGGAAAAAGTTGTACGAGATTACAGTTGGCATTGGTAGAGGACTAGAGTACTTGCATCGTGGTTGTAACACGAGGATTGTGCATTTTGACATAAAGCCCCATAATATTCTTTTAGATCAAGATTTGTGTCCTAAGATATCTGATTTTGGGCTTGCCAAGCTATGTCCTGAAAAAAGAAGTGTTGTATCTATGTCGGGTATGAGAGGTACGCCTGGGTATATTGCACCCGAAGTATTTTCTAGGAACTTTGGAGGGGTGTCCCACAAATCAGATGTTTACAGCTACGGGATGATGGTGTTAGAATTGGTGGGAGGGCGAAGGAATGTGGTGGTTGAAGACGACGGTACTAGTAACATGTACTTTTTTGATACGGTGTATAAACAAGTTATATCGAACGAAAATCTTGGACTTAGTGGCATATTAGATGAGCAGGATAAAGAAGTAGCAAATAAGATGATTTTGGTAAGCTTATGGTGCATACAAAGTGATCCTTTAAGTAGACCATCAATGAGTAAGGTGTTGGATATGTTAGAAGGGGATTTGAAGTCCTTAAAAATTCCTCCTAAACCTTTCTTGTTTTCTACTGCAAGATCACCAAATTCCCACCACTGAATTGTATGTGTGTGTATATATATAAAAAAATGTAACTAGTTTTTTGTTTATAAATGTAATGGAAGATTTCATTAATTTCATAAAAAATACTGTTTTTAAACCCCATAAACCAGGGATAAATAAAAGAAAATGGTTTAATTGACTTACAGTTTAGTTTTGTTAGATACAAAGATTTTAGTGCATTATAGGCTGTTTAAAAGAATCAAATATTGCAGTAATTAAAATTTATGAAAAAGTTTTTTAAGAGAATTGATACATAATTATTCGTATCGAAGTATTTTTTTTTAACAAATATAAGACGTAATTAAAATCAACATTATACTTGTGGCATAAACTTTTCTTGAACTTTTATTAAACTATATAACACAAATAATCAATAAGAGTTCATATGATTTTTTTTCTTCCTTTTGAATTTTTGAAAAATCAATCGTTTTATCATTTAATCTGATTAAAAATAAAAAGGATTTACATAATAATTATTATGAAAGTATATTATTCATAAGCTCTGATACATTCTCTTACTCTTAATTTGTAACGCCGGTGTCCAATACGATATTTTTTTCTTCATTTCATATGCACTCCTTTCAATTTTCACATTTTTAAATAATACCCCTCAACTTTCTAAGAATTTAAATATACCTTTAAAAAATTAATTTGTTGTTTTGTTTAATATTTTATCTTTGCGTCCCCGTTTAAATTTTGTTATACTTATTTACAGGTGTCTACCACAACTCCCCTCTCAACTTTGTAAAATGTCAAAATTAGGTGTTTTCCCCATCGACACGCCACATGTCACCTATCTTTTGGGTCATAGTTTTCTTTGGGCTTTTTTACATTTCTTTTTATTGGACTAACCGAGTCGCCGTAACTTTATACATTTCTTATATGTACTTAATCACGTTTATTTTTTGTGCTTAGCCACGTTATTGTCACTACCTCAACCATTTAGAGGTCCGCTTCCCGCCGCAGAGCGCGAGGTGCTAATGCCACCGTACTTAACGACATTAAAGCCACAGCCGCAACACGTGTAGCGAGATTCACAAACACACGAACTTAATTATGTACTTAAACATGTTAATTTCACTGTACAACCCCGCCATAACGCGCTGGTCATGATTTGTAGTAACTTTAAAAAAGTATAACTATACAATAGTAACAAATCAATACCTTTAGTTTAGGCCCAAATCTAGGGCACATATGGATATGGTTAATGGTCCATTCAATCGTAGCCCAAAATCCCCCAAATCCCATGACCCATGATATCCGACTTGTCTTCCGGAGACCAACTTGTCTACGGCAGAACCACAAATGGCTCCCAAGTCGAAACCGAAACCGTCAGCCGCGCCGGCGCCGGCAATCGCAATCGAAGATCTTTTCACAACTCTTAATCGACATATACAGAGATCAGAATACGAGCAGGCCGTCAAAGTTGCAGATCAAGGTGAATACCTTTCTTCTAATTTCGGTATTTATTCAATTTGTTTATCGTGTAACTAAAGAAATGTTTTCCGGCAGTCCTGTCAGTTGCTCCTGGTGACGAAGATGCAATTCGATGCAAAATCGTATCTCAGATTAAAGCTGATAACATCGACGATGCTCTTAACACCATTGTTACCTTCTCGAAGAAGTACCCTCTCGATTTCGGTTTCTATAAGGTAAAACACTTACGAACTTTATAAATTGTGTGAATGAATTCAATTTGGTTTATCATTCATGTAAAATTTATCTCATTTGATGCATAATTAGCAGCTGTTTTGGAATGTTTAGGGTTAAAAAAATTAAAAAATAAATTAGCAGCTGTTGAGCATGTAAAATGTGCATTGGTATGAATATGATTAACATCTATAAATGCATCTCATTTTTTTATCTGTAAACAGGCTTACTGCCTATACAGACAAAATAAGTTAGATGAAGCTTTGGAATCCTTAAAGGGCCTAGAAAAAGACCCTGCAACAATGCTGTTAGAATCGCAGATTCTATTTCGTCAAGGAACGATGGATGCTTCTGTGGACATATATCAGAAGCTCCAGAAATCGAAAATAGAGTCACTGGAGATAAATCTTGTTGCTGGTTTGGTTTCTGCTGGTAGGGCTTCTGAAGTTCAAGGAGTGATGGATGCCATGAGAGTTAAAGCAACCAGCAGCTTTGAGTTGGCTTATAATACTGCATGTTCATTGATTGAAAGGAACAAGTTTTCAGATGCTGAGCAACTCCTACTATCAGCTAGAAGGTAAATTTTGTTGATTTCAAGATAAAGTTTGAATCACATTTCGATCGGGCAAGTTGCATGAAATATAAACAAATTTAACACCCTTTTCTCTATTTTAGCAAACCACATTAAATTAGGCGCAAAACAGAAATCATCTTATAATTTATTACTTACCGATTTTCGCAACCAACTGCATTTTAACTGATTTTACATGTATGGCACTACTTATGGCATGTCAGCCATCACATCAGATGTCACATATGCAAAAAGAATGCTTATGTGAAAAATATTTGTAAAACAAACTTATGTACAAAATTTTTAAAAAGGATTCTTTAAAAGTTATGTTCAAAAATAATTATCAAATGTCGTATAGCTTATAAGTAACTATTGAACGGTGAATTTCAAATATTCCATTCCTAAGCATCAAAATTTCATATATCATTCCCATCGATTCCTAAGCATCAAAATCACATAAATCCCATCCCATTCCTATGCATCAAAATTACATATTTTTCCTAACTAAACAATCCAAAAAATTAGTCATAATTAAAACATTAAAACTCTTAACTATAAATCAATAAAGTATTGACCATTATACATTTATACCCTCTTTCCCCAAAGCTGCAAATACACCCATGTTTTTTGTTATCATAAACCATTTCGATTCAACCTTCTATTCGCTGATTGTCTCTATTTACATTGGAAATTATGCGAGCTATATTTGTATGCTTGAAAGATCGCAAATTCTAAAATCACAATTGTTCATCCGATTGGTCTCTCTACAAACATATAGACATCGCATGGTTTGTTTCTTCTTTACCCTTTTCTTCAAACCCTTTCTTGTTGGTTAAGCATAGAATCATTTTTACTGTTTGAGACGATTACATCGTTTTAATTTATTTACCAGAGAGTCTAGCAATGGAGAAGGTCAGTGGATGACACACTTTGACTTCTAATAGTTTTGTTGTTAAGATCATTTAGTCCCATGTGGGAATACCTAGTTTATTTAAAAGTTTTAGAAAATTTTTGGGTCCAATTGAAGCTCCCTCTTCCCGTTTTTAAGCCATTCAATTACTTTTTCTCGACATATCTATTTTAATGCCTTACTGAAAAACAACCCTTAATTTGCTTAGTGTTATTGTTTTGGATTGATTAGTACCCATCCACGTCATCTGCACCTTTGATATGGTGTAGGTGGTGATGTGTTTTTCAGTTCAATTGAGAAGTGATCTAAATGGTATAGTTTGATTCGAAAGCTATTTTAGTTGTGCAAGTGTAGTTCGAAGGCTATTTGAGTGGCCTGTATGTAATAAGTTTAGCTTTGTTAGTTGGTGTAGAACTGATGTAAAATGAGAATATCTTTTAATTTGGAGGGTAAAATGGGAATTTATTGAAGTCGAATTGGTTTTAATAAGTTTTTCAAATAAAATGGGTAAGTATGAGAGTTTTAGGGTTTAGATTGCATATATGATCTTATGTTTAGTTGGGTAAATATGTAGTTTTGAAGTTTAAGAAGGCGATACATGGAATTCACCCTACACTAAATTGACCCACAGCATAATCTGAAAAATCAGTAAATAAAATACTTTCTACGCCATTTGTTGCTACAGTAGGTAATAAAATGTTGGTTTCTATTTTGCACATAATTTAAAGTTGATTGCTAAACCAGGAAAACATGAAAAGTCATTTCTATTTTTTTACAGTTTGCTCGATCTGGATGGCGTAAAACAACACATGGCAAAATAAGTTGAATCTGTAGCTTGTGGTTGTTGATTCGTGAAGTCATGTAAAGAAAATAAGCTTAATCATCATATTTCGTATATAGTCGCCAGTATCATTGACCTTTGGAATTTATTTGGGTCCTTTTGTCTCAGTTAGAAACTTAGAAGTAATTTAAGGTTTAAAAGTGTTCTTCATGCTATTTTTGTTTTCTTTATTTATGTGCATAAATATTGAAGGACCTTTTCGTTAAGGCACCTGATTGGTTCATTTGGTAAGAATAATTAAATAACTTTAGTTGCTTATTCTCGTATCGCACCTTCATTACTTCGTCCAATTATCCACATAAATTTACAATATAAATCACAAGATCAAATATAAATTCCTGACAGAATCGGTCAGGAGGCATTGATGGATGAAAATTTAGCTGATGATGAGATTGAGATCGAGCTGGCACCTATAGCTGTGCAGTTAGCCTATGTACAGCAGGTAATTATAAGCCTGTAAATTTCTTAATTATCATACTTTCTTCTATCTTAAGCTAATTTGACCTTTTTCAGCTGTTGGGTAACAAACAAGAAGCCATTGCATCTTACACAGACCTTATCAAGCGAAACCTGCCTGATGAGTCGTCAAATGCAGTAGCAATAAACAATCTAATTGCACTAAAAGGCCCTAAAGATATAACTGATGGCTTAAAAAAGCTTGATCGTTTAATACAAAAGAACAGTGGAGATAAAAGCTTCCAGCTTGTTCCTAGTTTAGAGTTGAAACTTTCACCAAAACAGAAGGAATCAATCTACATTAATCGAATGCTGTTGCTACTCCATTCTAACAAGATAGATCAGGTATAATTGCTTTTAATTTTTTCTTCAGTATAATTCTTTTTAGGAAGTCTGCTGAAAGTTTTGACCTTAAATTCAACAGGCACGTGAATTTGGTGATGCATTGCCACAAATGTTTCCTCACAGTGTGACACCTGTACTGCTTCAAGCTGCTGTATTTGTGAGAGAAAACAAAGCTGGAAAAGCTGAAGAATTGTTAGGAAAACATGCAGAAAAATTTCCCGAAATATCAAAAATCGTTTTACTGGCTAGGGCACAGATTGCTGCAGCAGCAGGGCATCCTCAAATTGCATCTGAGTCTTTATCAAAAATACCTGATATTCAGCACATGCCTGCTACTGTTGCAACTCTTGTTTCTCTAAAAGAGCGTTCTGGAGATATTGATGGTGCTAATGCTTTGTTTGATTCTGCTATTACTTATTGGTCAAACGCTATGACTGAAGATAATAATCTGAGTGTTATAATGCAAGAGGCTGCAGCTTTTAAGCTCCAACACGGGCAAAAAGAGGAAGCTTTAAAACTCTTTGAAAAGCTTGTGAAAAGCCATAATAATATCCAGGCTTTAGTAGGATTGATACAAACCGCTGCTTATACAGATGTCGAAAAGGCGGAAACTTATGAGAAGAAACTGAAACCGCTTCCTGGTTTGACATTTGTCGATGTTAACACTTTGGAGAAAACTTCTGGTGCAAAGCACGTTGAAAACGGGCCTCACTTGGGGACTAATAACATTGAACCTAATGAAACAAAAGTTTGCAAGGATAAAGCAAAGAAGAAAAGAAAGAGAAAGCCAAGGTACCCAAAAGGGTTTGACCCTGCTAACCCTGGTCCACCACCAGACCCAGAGAGATGGTTACCTAAAAGAGAGAGATCTAGCTACAGGCCCAAGCGGAAAGATAAACGAGCCGCTCAGATTAGGGGTTCTCAGGGTGCAGTGGCTAAAGAAGCTTCTAATTCCAATTCTGGAAACACAAAATCCAACCAGCCATCAAATGCAAAAGGATCTTCCAGCAGTGAAGCTGCAGTACAACCGAAGCCGTCTTCAAAGTCTTCCAGGAAGAAATCCAGAAAGTGAGGTAAGCTTTGAAATTTTGTATTGTTATGACAAAAAAAGGATTTTAATTTGAGAGTTGAATCTGTTACTTAGGTGTGTTTAAGTTGGGGACTTTTGTGGACTTTTTACATTGTTTAATGACTTATGCGAGAACCCAAATTGTTTAAAGACTTATACTGGGTTACTGTTTCATTGCAATATTTTCTAGGGGTTGTTTGGTTGGATAGAATTGGAATTGAGATTTCATTCCTTAGTGTGTTTGGTTTGGTTTGGTTTGAAAAGAAATGGGAATTGGAATTAATTCCGTCCAATTCCTTCGTGGAATTGAGAATTCTCCCATGTTTAAAAGGAAAGTATCTCAAGAATGTTTGTAAAGTTACCTAAATAACCCCAACCTTTATTACGTTCTAAAAGAAAATCATAAACTCGACCAGCAGCAGAGAACAAATGTTAGGTGTAGTTTTGTAATTCCAAAATTGTAGAGGGACTTATTTTGTCATTTCTGATTCTTGTATCTGTACAAGTATAGAGTTTATGGTTTGTTAAGTTTTCAATCAATAAAAGTTCTTCGTCTGATTCCTAATTCTGTTACGAATTCTCTTGGTGCCTGATTATCAATTGGTATCAGAGCTGCGTTAAGGAAGAACAACTCGTTATCGATCCGAAGGATTGGATCTGGATTCAAGGTTTGGCAGAAAATACAATCGGAGGTCGAAGACGAAGATGACCGTCGAAGGTGCAACTCCACCGGTGAATAACCAAATTGTGACAATCAGAGAAAATTCCACAATTCCCCTATAATGTCCAGTTCTTACCGCAATGAATTACACAAAACGGGCGGTCAAATTGAAGTCAATCTTCAATGTCCATGGCCTCTGGGAGGTAATAGAAGTCCAAGAATGGGTTGAAGTTGATTCCAAAAAGAACAATATGACGATTGCGTATCTGTACCAAGCAATGCCAGAGGAATGCGAAGTACACTAAGGCCAAAGAAATCTGGGATTCATTAAAGTCCAGATTTGTTGGGATCGACAGGGTTAAGAAAGCCAGATTACAAACCCTACGAAATGAATTTGAGGGATTGCGAATGAAGGAGGAAGAAAGCATTGATGATTTTGTCGGAAGGATAAGTGCAATATCATCAAAGGCTAGTGATCTTGGTGCTCCTTATGAGGAGACAACACTAGTTTGAAAATTTCTTGATTCACTACCTGAAAAATTCATACAAATTGTTGCCTCTGTTGAACAATTTGTAGATTTGGACACCATGTTACTTCCAGAAGCAATTGCCAGACTTAAGGTTTTTGAAGAGAGAACCTGTTTGAAGGCCAAGATTAGTCAAACAAAATCTGACCAGTTATTGCTCACATATGCTGAGTGGCTGGCAAGAACCAAGGATTCTGAAAGCAATAACAGATATAAGTCCAAGTCAGATCAAGGTGGAAAAGGATGGGTTAAGAACAAGGGGCGGTTTGTTCACAAGGGGAAGAGTGACAAATTCAAGAAACAAGGAAAAGATAAGTCAAAGATAAAATGCTTCAAATGTGACTTGTATGGGCATTATGCATCTGAATGTCCAACTAAAGCCAAAGATGTAGAAGCAAACTTAACCCAAACAGAATAAGAGGGCCCGTCACTTCTAATGACTGTTGCCAGAATTGAAGACCAAAGGGAAATGGTATTCTTAAATGAACACAAAGTAGTGCCAGCAAGATATGAATCTGAAGGAACTGACAAGTATCTATGGTATCTAGATAATGGTGCTTCAAACCACATGACAGGTGATGAATCTGTATTCTGTAGTCTTAATAAGAATGTTGGAGGAAAAGTGAGATTTGAAGATAATTCATGTGTGGTCATTGAAGGCAGAGGTTCAGTAGTGTTAGAGTGCAAGAATAAAGAACAAAGGCTGCTAACAGATGTGTATTACATCCCACATTTAAAGAGCAACATTCTAAGCCTTGGACAAGCAACAGAAGGGGGTTGTGAGGTAAGAATGAATGATGAGTTCTTGTGGATGTGTGAGAAAGATGGGAAATTGTTAATGAAAGTGAAAAGGTCTCTAAATAGACTGTATAAAATTCATCTGAACATTGGCATACCAATGTGTTTTCAAGCAAAAATAGCTGCTACATCTTGGTTATGGCATGGCAGGCTAGGGCATATGAACTTTGAAGCCCTGAAGAGTATGACAAGGAAACAGTTGGTCACTGGAGTTCCAGTGGTGGATCACCCCACACATGTGTGTGAGGCTTGTCTTGCTGGAAAGCACTCAAGAAAGCCATTCCCTGTAGCAACCTAGTACATGGCTGAACAGCCTTTACAGTTGGTGTCAATTGATCTATGTGGTCCAATCATGCCAACAACCCATGCATGTAATAAGTACTTCATGTTGATAGTAGATGATTGTACTAGATTCATGTGGGTTTACATGTTAAAGGGGAACGATCAAGCTTTTGAGGTTCTTGTTGGGTGTAGAAGATTTGAATAAGTGATTTTGGAATTAAGGAGGAGTATGTTAGGTGTAGTTTTGTAATTCCAAAATTGTAGAGGGACTTATTTTGTCATTTTTTATTCTTGTATCTGTATAAGTACGAAGTTTATGGTTTGTTAAGTTTGTTAAGTTTTCAATCAATAAAAGTTCTTCGTCTGATTCCTAATTCTATTACGAATTCTCTTGGTGCCTGATTATCAACAAAAACAACGGCTAAGGTAACCACGGTGACGGATCCAACAACGGCGACTCTGTTCAAGCTACACGAGTTAGGTGAAGAGGCAGGGGAACCGGTTGCAGAGATCGATGGAGATGAAGCGATGGGAGACGACAAAACTAGAGGAGGAGCTTCAGTCGGTGAAGTAGTAGGTTCGTCGAAATCTGAAATTGGAGCAGCCGTCAAGTAGAATAGTTTGGAAAATAGATGAAAATGGATTGGGGGTTTGTTTTCTGCCGTGCTCTTGAGCTTTAGCGTCGGCATATACTGGGATATGTTCCAGGAAAACATAAAAAGTATAAAATATTGTGATTAAATTATATAAAAGTAATAATATTTTTTATTTTGATTTTTTGGGTCGTGATACATACGGAAATTGACTATATCAATATATTTTTTTTCTTTGTAAAACAAGAAAATTTTGATTGATAATTTTAACAGTTATACAACAAAAAATTGAAAAAATATTTTTAGAAAATATGCAAGACAGATCTATCACGATGCATGATGAACGGTTGAAAAGGAGGCACCAACGGTGTTGGTGACGGTTGAGGACTTGAGGTGGTGGCGAGTAGTAGGTAGTGACGACATGCAATGGTGGGTGTTCACGCCCAACTTTGGACCCATGTTATATTAAGTAAGTTTTATAATTATGATCTACATTGACCCATTGTACAATTTGAGTAGACCAAATTAACTCATTTTATTACTCTAGTAGACTCAAATTGATAGGTAAGCAAATATTCTTTACCCAAATAGTTTATTAAGTCGGGGGTGGGGTGGATGGGTTTGGGTTTGGGTTAGGGTTAGGATTAGGGTTAGGGTTACGGGTGAGAGTGAGGTTACTAAAATAGTTTTTTTAAAGATATTTGAGTTTTCGATGTTTGTTTTATATTTGTTAATTTTAAGGGCAGTTTTGTATTTTTAGTTATTTTTATATTTCAGTTATGTTAACAAATGTATCAACCAAACAAATTTTGGATTTTCAAAGGAATCCCTTACATTCCAATTCAAATTCCATTTCTAATTTCAACGAATTCCACAAACCAAATGCACCCAGTGTTTTGATGAACATCAAGTCCAACTATCCAAGATCCCAGATGTTTTGTACTCGTTTCAGGTATAAGGGAGATTTTCATACATAACTTGTGTTGTATTACTGTTTTCATCACCTCTTCCGCCATCGCCTTCACCTTCACCAGATGTTTTGTACTGTTTCAGTTTGCTCAAAATCCAATCCATTTTGACTGTTACCTGACTCGACCTGCACATTTTTTCAGGCGTATATATAATACAAGTACTTGAAAGAAGCTCCAGTATATCAGGATGGTTCATGGTCTTGAACTATCATGTCACTTTTGGCCCATTAAGTAAGAGAACTTCGAGTCTTGTTGAACCATCACACCACTTATGTACAAATGAGATCATCGTAATTGATTTTTGCCATGCAAGCCGTTCCCGAGAAATTAAGTATCCGGCTCGACATAAGAAAAATGCCCCCATTCCCTCCTTAATATGCACGTATATAAAAAAAATTCAATAATACGGCGATAATTGTAATTACAATAATAAAGAAAATAAAAATACCATAGAAAAGTATCTAGTTAGTAGTTACATATCTAAATGAGTCGGGAGGCTCTCCTAGCATTTTGCGAGGCAAAGTTGTTGATCAAATCTTCATATTGCATGTTTTCTAGTATATCGCTCTCAATAGCAATCATTCCCAATCCATTAAGTCGTTCTTGGGATGGGCCATGGGATAAATAGATAAAGATTGGGCCATTTGGGTATTATTGGGTTGGGTATAACTATTAATTTGGGTATTATTGGGTTAGATTTCAATTAAAAAAAATTTGCCCCTAAAATTTATAAAATTTTACAGTTTTTATAAGTTATTTAAAAAAAACTTATAATATATATAATTTTTTTTTAATATGTCCCACTCGTAAACATGCCCCGGTGCCTGCACCACCCTCTAAGCCGCCCCTGTAGCCATGTCATTGTAACCAGACTGTTATGGCTAAATTTGCCAGGATAATTTACATTGTCAATAATCTTGTTTTAAACTTATTTTACATTCATGCAAAACTTTTTTAAGTATTCAAAAGCACTGAATTGGCATAACAAAGCTACATATCAATATCATCATTAACAAAAAAATCAATAAGAATGATCGAGGTCAAGTCTCTATGTACGAATCAACTCAAATCAATCGGCTCCAGATCAGATCGGAAGGAGAATATTTGATACGGGATATCCTTTAAATCCACCTTACTAATCATCTTACTACTGCCTTCTTGTTTAAATCTGTAAAACAGGAGCTTATCGCGATCCACCATAACGCTTGTATCTGAATCATACAACGCCTTGAGCGACTCCCGACCACCTTCGTTCCTTTTGCAAACGTATATCTTCTCCCACATTCGACCCGTCGTAACAACCCAAATCTCCCAACGACCATTTGGATTTGATGGCTTACAAGCCAACCCTAATCTGCCACCATACTTTACGAGCTCCACCAACGGCCTTGAAGTGTCGGATTCATCATCACATGGGATAGGAGACGAAAACACCTTCCATGTTTCTGAATACGCGTCAAACTTTAAAACGTCGTTATTCGTTAACAACATGTATATCGAACCGCTCTTTGTGATTGGTTGCGGGTTGGTCAAGAAAACACCATCGGCCAACTTTACGTGTTTTAGCGATCTCCATTCCCATGCCATTGAGTTGAATACATCACAACGATACGTCGTGTAGAACTTGCCCCATTGTTTCACAGCACTGCAACAAAATTTAATTTAATTTTAAAAGAAACACACGTGACTACATTATATATAATATAATTAAATATAATGTAGTCACGTGTGTTTCTTTTAAAAAGAAACACACATGATGACTACATTATATATAGTTATAGAGACATACTGGTGGTCACAAAATCTGATGATCTTGTAATGTAACGGCTTTAAACTCATCACCTCGATCGCAAACTTCCGAGGTGTATGATTTCCTTCGGGATTTGGCAATGTTAAAACCTGCTTAGTCGCGGGTTTACAAACATGATACAAATCTTTAAAAGTGAAGTCCACATAATCGCGGTTTTGAAACAACATGATTCCTTGCTTCGATGTTGCAAGGATTTGCGCATTAAGTGGTAGAAAACCAAGTTCAAGAGAGGTGGATTCAGGAGAAGGTGCAAACTCTTTGATGTACAAACAACCTCTTTTCAAATATTGTATGAGAAAACCGGACACGATCTTGTTTCGTTTCTTGTATAGATTGAAAAGATACGACTCATACGTTAGTGCGTTAAGTTCTTTGCTCGCACAACGCATGATGTCGAGTGTTTTTAACGATGTTCGTGATATGACCTCCATGATCATCTCGTTAGAAAGCTCAGAATCCATTCTAAAAACACAAGGTTAATTAACGGCTAATCGATCAAGGTTTGAAGGGAAGAATGAAGAAGATTGTTTTTAGAGGTTTAAGGTTTTAAATATGAACGTAGGTATTTAGGTTATCGATGCATGCTTATATGTATATATAGGGGACTTTAGCCCTTGGGGGCCAAGTTTCTTTTTAAAAATTTTATCAGCCGTTAACTTAAATAAGATTTATTTCCTTTAAATTTTGCGATTTTTTTGCTATTAGGTTTTTTCTTGATTTTATAATTTCACACCAAGTTACTTGTTTAAACATTGACGATCAACGGAGAGTTATGGTATAAAATTAATATTTCTTGTGGATATATAAACTAGATTTTATAAAAAATGGACCCTTGTCATATCCTAACCTTTGAGAATTTATATTAAAAATTGTCATTTTCCTATCTTGAAAATTATTGTTTTTAAAAAAAAATATATTTGTTTTTTAAAAACAGTTTATTAAAGAAAAATTAAAAATATAAAAAAGTTTTTATAAAAAATCAAGATAAACGTTTTAGAAAAACTAAATTAACATTTTTTTAAAACAGATTTTAAAAAGTAAATAAAAACGTATTTTTTAATAAGTAAAAAATATTTTTTATTAAAAAAAAAACATTATATAAGAACCTAACATTGCTGAGACCTAGATAAAGAGAGATGAATGTTATAATTTATTTAATTCAAATGTAATATATCTTATTAAAATAACTTGATTATCGTCTCCTATGTTATGCACATTTTTTTTTAAAATTAGTTTCTGTGTATAAACTATATATGGAAACGTTCTTTTGAGAATCAACTGAATGTTAAGAACCGAGAGTACCATCTAAGACTTGTGCATATCGTTTGAGTGAAAAACGTAAAACTGTAAAAAAAACAATGTTTTATTTAACTCTCAACTTTTAATTTGATTTTATCTCCTCCTGCTGAACTTAATATATATATATATAGGGTTAGGTTATAGTAAAAAAAGTGTAAAAATAAGAAGAATTATGGGCTTGACATGTGTCCTTTTATTGTTTTTAAAGGGATGTCATAATGGTCATTGTGTATTACACAATGAAGTTGTATTACACAATGAACTTGTATTACACAATGACCTGACTAATTACACAATGAACTTGTATTACACAATTACCTGACTAATTACACAATGACAAAATATTACACAATGACCAGACGTGGTATTACACAATGAACTTGTATTACACAATGACCAGATATATATATATATATATATATATATATATATATATATATATATATGTGTGTGTGTGTGTGTGTGTGTGTGTGAAGATATTCAAAATTTCAAACGACTATAAATGCCATATTTTTTAAAACCAAACCTTAAGAATATTAAAATTCACATGGATTCTAGTTAATATATATAAGAAATAGTATAACGTTTATTATGGTTCTTACGGTTTTTAACATACTATTGGTTTTCAAAATAACGCTTTCCTAATGTATATAATCTATAAGTTATTTATAAGGCTTGTCAAAATTTGTAGTTAAGTAATATGAATTTTAAGGTATAAAAATAGGAAAGTGGCAAATTGTATACATGACACTAGGTTAAAATCCTGTGTATTACACGGGTTAAATAAATAAAATGTTATATATTTAGTAATAAAAAAATTTTATTTTTAAAAACCCGTGTAATATACAGGTTGAATAAACCAGTGTATTGCATCGGTTAAATAAAATATAATTTAATTTGTTAACAAACACATTTGCCAAAATATGTTTTTAAAAAAATGTAATTTGTCGTGATACTTATAAGGTCTGTTAAGTTAGTTTTTAAAACATTTTTTTCAACTGAGTATTAAATTGGATTTATTTCCTTAAAAAAATTACGCTTTATTAAATTCTTTTTTCTTAGTTATAATAGAAAGAAAGTTAACATTCTAGATTTTTCGATCACCGACGTAAATAAGGGGGAAAAATCTCTATTATAATAAAAAAAACTAAATATTGTGTCACCTGTTAATAACATATTCATTCTTACATCCATCCCCCCCCCCAAAAAAAAAATTCATATTTACATTCTCCATCCAATATTTTCACATTTAACTCATTTTGTAAAACGGATGAAATTCATTTAGGAATTAATGATTTAGTAAACCCTAATAAATTTTAACAACACAAAATTTGGATAATAATGTTAAATTTGAAGGTTTAATTTGGGTTTGGATGTTTCATAATTGTTGATTTTTTTTATAATTATGTATGTTGTGAGTCTTTTTATAGCTGCCTTGATGGTGAAGTTTGGTCAAGATATGTGTCGAGAACTTGGTCTTGGAAATTTTATCCCTATTTCCTGCGTAGTGTAGTTCTTCTAAAGTTTTGTCATTTTCTGCATTTTAACCTAAAAAACCTTTATAATATGTTCACAAATATTCAGATTGGCCTTCTTTTTTCAGGTATCTCATGATCTAAAATACTTCAAGATTCAGATATGTAAGAGTTGATAAGTTTTTCGAATGTTTTTTGACTTGATATGTAAAACATAACATACAAGAGCTTAGGTGTATATGTCTCCATTGATAGTGAACATAAATATATAGACGTTTTCTGTTACTGTGTGCCATAATATTGCATATGTATAGGTTCGATTTTAGTAGTATGTTGTTTATACACTTTGCTAATAAGATTATTAAATGTACATTCCTGTATTGCAGTTAATGAAAGTCATATCTGTTAAAGATCTTTTTTTCTGTGCAGACTAGATTAAGAAGAGAATGGAATTGTTAAAGAAAATGAAGAGGGGAATCAGAAACAAACAAAGGAAAATGCAAAACCAGAGCCACCAAAAGATTACATTCATGTTAGAGAAAGAAGGGGTCAAGCTACTGACAGCCATGTTCTTGTAGAAAGTGTATTCCAATTCCATTCCATTCCATTACTCTTCTTTCAATTCCTATTTAAATGTTCATTTTCTCATTCCTGTCATTTGGTAATTTCATGTCAGAAGAGAAATGATCACAAACGAACGAAGTTCCTTCAAGATCTTGTCCTTGGTTGTGACAAGGTAATTTTTTTGGCACAATTATATATAATTTTGGTTGTTAAATTGAGATGAGAGGTAATTTTTTCAATCCTGTCATTTGGGAATTTCCTGTCATTTATAAACTAGGTACAGTTGTTTGCGGCTCATGATCAACGACGCCGAGCGACGAGCTGATTTTGCGGCTTTGCAATTCGAAGAGCACACTAGACAGTAGGGTTGTCCAAATCGCTCGCCGCTCGCTCGAATTTTGCTCGGAAAATTAATGCTCGGATAATGCTCGTTCGATTTTCCGCTCGGTTGTAAACGAACCGAGCACGAGCAAAGGTCCGCTCAGTTCGGTTCGGTTCATGAACATGAAACCCATTGACAACAATGATGCACCGTGGGCCAAACATGAAGTCATCACAAATTGATGGATATGAAGTAAGCTAATCTATACTAATGAAGAACGTCTTTTGGGACACGTGTCATCACCACATGCATTCTTTCATCAAATTTTCCTGCTTAAATTCACCACATATATTTTTTTAATGTATTTTTAAGTATTATTTTAGGTCAAATTTAGTCACATCCTCCATTCAAAATCACACAAAATCCGACAACGTTATTTTAGGTATTTATCAACTCATTAAATATGAATGAATTACTCAAATTCTCCGTTCAACCGATATCTTGATTTCCTATCCATATACGATTATCATTCATTCTTCCTAATCTAACCCGTGTAGTACACGGATAACTAACCTAGTCATGTTAATACGTTTTAACAACATGAACATTTAATTTAAAGTTTGAGTAAACTGTAAATTGTAATTTTCGTCCATTATAGTTTAGTTACATTTTACGATTTCGTCTAAAAAGTTTATTTTTCTTATGTGTATTTTCATCGAATCAATCAACTTCATTCATATTTCAACGTTAAATAAATGGTATTTGTGTCATTTTATATACTTATTTATTTTAACAAAGTTTTAAACTTGTAATACCCCCACCCCCAAAAAAAAATCTCCCTTTAAACCGTAAAAACACTAATTTATCAACAAGTCTTGGGTATGATTTGAACCCACAATGTTGTGGGACTCCACTTTTAACAATTACGATTGTCTTCGCGATGTAATTCAGACATGGGGACGATCTTAATTGTTATATTTGAGTTTTTACGGTTTAAAATAGGGATGGCGGGATAATTAATGGGTTTAAAATCTGATAAAATACAAAATATATATAAAAAGACACAACTACACCTCATTTAACATTAAAATATGGATAAAGATAACTAATAGAATGAAAATGGAAAGTTTTGTAAACCACGGGAATCAACAGAAGAAAAATAACCTTTTTCGATGAAATTTGGCAAAAAAATAACTAAATCAAAGGGACGAAAATGACATAATACTTATATAAGATTCATGTAGATTTAAATGGAATGAAATTAAGTAATATGAATTATAAAATATAAAACAAACTAATGCGAAAGTAAATAATTTGTCGGTAATCTTTCTATTATTATCGACGGATTCTAAAAACCCATGATGGTGAGATCAATACCGATAGACACCAACAACTGTAAATCATCATTTGGTCTTGATTTGTGGGAATGGTTTTTCGACGGTAACCCGTTAGTGATATTAAAGATAAGATTTCAGGTAAGATTTCTGGCTTTTTAACCAATATGTCTATGAGACCATTTTGCGATTCTATCGGTAATCCAATGCAAAATGTCATTATAAATATAGTCCAACCCTTGTTTTTAAATGCATTATATCATTTTTAAATGTATAAGTCTCGTGATATGTTATCTTCATTGAATACTAATACATACTATGTATACCATACTTTAAGTTGGAATCAGTGGCTTCAAAAGTTAAATTTGTCAAATGTGATGTTGAATATGTCACCTGAGCTTATTCAGTATTAGCGAGTTTGTTGAAATTGATGGTCTTGGAATTTAAATAAGGTCCACAAGCATACGTTTCAATCTAGCTATGCAGGAAATCCTTTGTTGACGAGCTAGTAAACTGAAACAGACCAAAGAATCAACATGATAATTAGTAGGATTTCACAAGTTTTGAGATGAGAGGTAGGGTTGTACCAGGAGTTGGTTTCCCATGTGTGCATGATTCTCCTATGTGCATACATTCTCTATTTTAGTTAAGCGACATTTTTTGTCTTAATATGTAAGATCTGAAAATGTTATGTAATTTATAGAAATGAAATTTAGTTTATCTGTTGGATATGAAAATGTGATATATTTATGTGTGACACTAAGCATGACAATGCCAATTAAGGCCTAAAAGTATTACCATTAATTATACACATGTTTTAACACAAACATTACTTGTTACAAACTAATATGGTTTTTTGTAACATAAAACAACACACTAACACATGTCAAGGCCCATTAAGGCCCAAAAGTGTATCATTAACCATGTATATGTCTTTAACACCAAAATGGCATGTTATGATCTAGCGTTACTTCTATAACCTAAACCGACCCTATAAACTAATGTGGGTTTCCATAACATAAACAACACACTAACACATGGCAATGCTCAACAGTGTACCAATGATCATGTACACGTGTCTTTAACACCAAAATAACATTATCTGACCTAACGTGACTTTGTGTGATCTAAACCAATCCACTAACACGCTGCAAAGGTCGATCCATTAAGGCCTAAAAATGTAGCATTAATTACACGTCTTTAACACCAAAATGATTTATTATAAACTAATGCTTCATTTGTAACATAAAACAACATACTAACACATGACAAGGTCCATTAATGCCAAAAAGCGTATCATTAATCATGTACGCATGTCTCCAACACCAAAATGGCATTTTATAACCTAACGTGACTTTGTTTGACCTAAACAACCCACTAAAACATGAGAAAGCCACGCGAAGGCCCAAAAGTGTATCATTAATCACACATGTTTTAACACTAAAATGACTTGTTATAAACTAATATTGTTTATTGTAACATAAATTAACAAACTATCACATGCAAAAGCCCATTAAGGCACAAAAGTATACTATTAAATATTAATCATGCACACGTCATTAACACCAAAATGATACGTTAATAATTACAAATAGTAAAGAAATAATCTCAATGTAAACATTTTTACTATCAAACAAGTCAGAAAAGAGTTGTAAGAAATAGAATTCATAAATGCTACAGATTTACACTTCTGTAAGTTACCAACTAATATCAAAGAAAGGTAGGGGTAAAAACGACAATTCCCCTCCACCAGCCCACCCTATAAAGAGATATGCTCGTTTGAAGGAGGTGGTTTCTTTGTTTATGGAAAAAAGATTTGAGTTTACCATTTACAAGACATGCAACTCCTTTAATGAACCCTTTCTTCATCATCAAAATTTAGAGACTCCATTCCCTTGAGAGTAGTTTCATACTTCTTTGTTGCAGCTACATTCTTGTTTCTTGGATCTGAGGATCCAGGTTGTGGTGAACTTCTCTGTCTTGCGTCAGGGACGCGGGACCAACTAGCGGGGTCCACGTCATTACTTCGCCTCATAGATCCACTTGCTCTCTACATACAGGATATATCTACATTTAGGTAACAGCTACAAAGTACATTTACTTGCATATAAAAACAGGACAATCAAGATTATCTTATCATAACTATAAAACAAACAACTTTTCATTCAGCGGTTTCATACTGTAACAAGATGAAGAAGAATATGAAAGTAAGTGGATTGCTAAGATAGTTTTCTTTTCTTTTTTTCTCTACTAAACAAGATTCAATTCCTTGGTCGAAGCATATATATATACGTACATCCACACAAAGTAAAGATGGCAATTTCAACTTGTTTGTATGGAAACGGGTTAGCTCAGGTTATGGTTTATTGGTAAGGAGTCAAATAAACAAAATTTAAAATGGGTCTGAACGAGTTAAATAAGTCAAACAGTTGCCACAATCTGTTTTATTTGAAAGCATTATACTACTAATTGGAGGTTTTTTGGAGCAGGGGGTCAACGGGACAGCCTCTCTATCCCCCGGGATAGAGGTAAGGCTTGCCCCGTCACACCCTCCGACCCTACCAATAGCTCTGCTATAAGTAGAAGTATATTGGGTACGTTTGTTTCTTTATATTACTAATTTATTATAATAGTTATGATCAAATTTAATACGCAAGTTAACTCCACAGAAGTGGACAAAAAGATGCCACCTGGCCCGTTTTGACTCTAACATAAAACTACCATGGTTGACAGTTGACTTGTTGCCCAACCAGGCTTATTATTCCAGTTTAACACAAAACCGTCTGAAAAGAGTTGGGTTTATATAAAATCGCATTATATTCACAGTAGTTAAAAAACTCACCATGGCATCTGTGCTCATTGTTGAATCATTAGCAACTGGACTTTTTTCCTTGTGTAGTAGATTACCAGAATTTGAGATCTGTGGAGAATTTCTTCTACGAGAAGAATCCATTGAAGATACGCCAGCCTGTCTCCCACTTTCCTCAACTACAATGATTAACAGTCAACAATGGCTATTCGAGAATCTATTGAAGTGTTAATTCTAACCTAATGAAAAAAAAACCCTTAAGCTAAAAAGTAAAGCCGCTGCAGAACTTTTACCCGTCTGCCTATCACCATTTGGAATAACAGGGGGCGTCCCAGAGCTTGGCCCAGCACCCATACCCTAACAGTTAAAATAGTTAGGTTTAATTTGTAAATCCAATGTCCAACACCAAATGCAAACAAAACATGTATGATGCTTACAAGACCACGAATAGGTGGAGCAGAAATCTGTGATTGCTGATACTTCAAAATAGTCCAATCAAAAACATAATCGAACTGAAACCCTGTAGAGAGATGGAAATATTAAAGAACGATTATATAATATCATCTGTAAATCATGAAACTTTTATACCTTCACGGATAAAGAGGTCGCGGAATATTCTCTTCAGATGAGCATAATCAGGTTTGTCCTCAAATCGTAGCGAACGACAATAATGAAAGTATGATGCAAATTCTGTTGGATAACCACGACATAAAGCCTGAGGGGAGTGGGAGGAAAATCATTACCCAAATGTCAATATAATTAATCTTTAAAACTGCAATAAACAATATTTAATACCTCAATTGATGTAGAAACTTTCTTCTCACTAATTTTCTCATACTTTTGTTTCTTGTTTCCTGCTTTTAGCCCTTGCCAAGGAAGGCTGGTTGTAAAACACAAACATCATTAAACTGATGAAAACACGAGTGGTTTGATAATGGAAAAGAAAGAAATTGGGTATCACCTTCCTCTTAAGAAATACATGAGTACATATCCAAGAGATTCTAAATCATCCCGCCTGCTTTGTTCTACATGGTTCAGATGAAAACAAAAAAACATACACAAGTCAATATTCACAAGACTACATAAGAGAGCATTTACTTGTTTTCATGCATATGAAGTAATGGATACCAATTCCAAGATGAGTGTTCATGCTTGCATATCTAGCAGTCCCAGTCAAGTTTTTGTTCTCTCTGCAGAACCAAGAGAAGAGCATGTAATAATCCCTCGAGTGTAAGAAAACTATAAATGAGTTGTTGCTAATCTCACCTGTATGGAATGTGATGGTGAGTTGTAGTATCCCTGTATTTCTTAACCAGACCAAAGTCAATGATGTAGACCTGCATGAGAGCATAAAAAGAAAATTACTTGGTTATCATTACCAAGGCTACAAATTGGTAGTAAAACAAATGGACAAAGTGAACTACTTGATTTGCATGTCGTCCCAATCCCATAAGAAAATTGTCTGGCTTGATATCACGATGTAGAAATGACTTACAATGAACAAATTCAATACGGTTGATCTGAAAGGAATAACAGTCCTCATGGGTGTTAAAAGATAAAGACCTAAAGCAATAACAAGTATATTCAAAAAATGATAACTAACTAACCATTTGATCTGCAAGCATGAGAACCGTTTTTAGAGAAAGTTTCCGGCTACAAAAATTGAATAAATCCTCAAGACTGGGCCCAAGCAAATCCATCACAAGAACATTATAATCTCCCTCCACGCCAAACCATTTCACATTTGGAACACCAGCTAAAATAATCAGATTGTGGAAATCAATAAAATGCTTCAATAAGAAATAAAAAAAATTTAAAAGATATAAATATATGTAATTGTATTGATGCAGGTCCATACTTCCTCCCTGTAATATTCTGTATAACTTGGACTCATACAGCAGCTGAGGATGTTTCGTCTTGACATTTTCCTGACAATTACAGAGTACCAAAAAAATCATGCTATCCATATGCGGAAAAACAACTCATATATGTACTTTTATAGTCCCCAAAGTATAACTTGTCCATGGAAAACATGATTAAAATTACGAACCATAAATTAAAAGGTGTATTTGACGTTAAGGTGACTCAAGAGATTCTGGATAATAAAGTTTAATTAAGAAGTTACAATTGAAAAAAACATGAGATCGTAACCAGCTAAATTTTCCTAATATATTTATTATTCGCAAATACTTGACGGTCAAGAACATAACTTAATGTTAATCCACTGTATTGATGTTCCAACGGGAGTCTTGCAAAAGAAAATGGCTGCATACTCAGAGAAAAATGCTAGTACACCAATCAACATTGATTTCTTAGACCCTTAATATAGAGTTTGGACGCTTTTATTACAAAGTTATCGCTCAAATAGCGAAACATAGGTATTTAACATCATACCAAAAGTGGAATGGGTTTCGGTTCAATTTAATATTCCTAGCTATAAAAAACTTATCCTAAACAAAAACTGGCATGGGATTCCTAATTTGCCCTACTTTCCATAACTAACATTCTTGCAACCCTCTACAGTCTACACCACCACTGAATTCTTACCTAAAATAATCAAATCACATTTAAGAACATAAAACATAGACTGGTGACAATTTCAGTTATTAACCTTTCACAATGTACCAAAAAGGTAATGTTCTTAAAAATCCCAATTCCTAACAAAACAATTATTCTCAATAACCCTAGAAATAACAACATTCAAAATTCAGCTTCTAATCAACCAATAACAAGCAATAATCTTCGTGTACAGAGATTTAATATGATAACGATGAAAACAATACTCACAAGCTTAATCGCAACTTCTTCATTCGTCTGAACATTAGTACCTGAAATCAAAATAAAACAATCCAAATCAACCAAAACACGTGACGGCACCACAATTTTTGGGCGTTTTCGTGAATTAAAACATGTAGAAATAAAATCTGGCGAAATTGACGATGAACAGACCTAAATAGATCTCTCCGAACGATCCACTGCCAATCTTTCGACCTAGACGAAACTTATTACCGACACGAGGCTCCATGAAGATCTAGGGTTTTGGAAATTGAAATTGGATTAGGAGTGAATTAGGTTGAAGAAAAGAAAGACGAAGGTGAGGTGAGGAGGCTTCTCTCTCTAATAATTAAATAAAAATAAATAGAAACGGGACCGTACCACTGAACCCAAACTGGTCTCCTTCTCTTGAACCGGATAGGTCAGATTCAAAGGCCGGTGTCAAGAGTCAACGGTCCATTGCGAAGCACTATGATTAAACTAATTACATAATCATTAATGTCCCTAATTATGGATTATCCATCTTTATAATATTAGAGATGTAAACATTGTTAAAATTATAAAACTTATACCATTTTTTTAAACGACCTAAGGGTGAAGGGGCACAACCCTCATCCTAAAACTATCATAATAAAAATATCCAATTAGGGCGTGTAACCTCATTTCTACCCAAATACTACCCTTAAAACTAAAACAAATAAAATTAATAAAAAAACTTCGTTAATTAAAAAAAAGTAGACTAAACTTTGTTTTTGCTCCCTGTGGTTTGGTCATTTTAACCGTTTTGCTCCAATAGTTTGAAAATGGTCAAAACACTCCTTGAGGTTACTATTTTGCTCCCTAACACTAACTCCGTTAAATATTTCAGTTAAAATTAAGAGCATTTAATGCTCTTAATTTTAACTGAAATATTTAACGAATTTAGTGTCACGGAGCAAAATGGCAACAAAATAGTAAGCTCAAGAAGTGTTTTTGTCATTTTCAAACTATTTAAGTAAAATGGTTAAAATGGTCAAACCACAGGAAGCAAAACCGAAGTTTACTCAAAAAAGTACATAAAAATAAATCTAGAAATCAAAAGGTCACCCGTATTTTATTTTTTTAAATTAAAACTAATATATATTTAAACTAATTTAATTTATTCAATAAAATAAAAACAACAATAAAAAAGTACTGCAACTTAAATGTGCTAATCAATATAAAATAAAAATATATTTCATCCCTTTTTTTAAGTTGAAGAAAATAAAGGAGAAAATGTGAAAAATGGGGTTTAAGTTTTAACACATAATATATTTAAACAAAAAATAGAAAGAATCAATTGTTTTGCCTTGAAGCGGAAAGCAAGAAACACGAGTACTTTTACTCGCAAATCTTACCCGAAAGCCTTACCCGCATCATCGACGCCGGTGACCCGACGAACCCGTGAACCCACAAACCACTAACTTAATTCAATAACTTAAAATTCAAATGTACGTAATTAATTAACTAAAGGTATATTGAATTTTAAGTTATTGCATCTACTTTTATTCAAGACAAACTGTTTGGGTTGGTTGTTTAGAAACTAAATTTTTAGTTATTGCATCTACTTTTCTTTTTTTGTTGTTTGAATGACATTATTGCATCTACTTTTATTCAAGATTTTTCTTTGGTTGACTCGGTTGTGTTTAAAATTTATTTGCAAATTATTTCTATTTTTCAAACTTGAGATTGTATATCTTACTTTTTGAATATATATTCTTCTAACCCATATGCTTAAAACGTGTCTTCTTTTGACTTCTTCTGGAGGAGTTATGAAAATTATATCTAACTAGCTTAAAAGACCCATAAGTTGTACGAATAATAGAAGTAACATATATTAGACTAGGTTAAAATCTCGTGTATTACACGGGTTGATAAAATGTAATATTATATACTTAGTAATAAATTTTTTGTATTTTAAAAAACATGTGTATTACACGGATTAATTAAATATAACGATATATACTTAGTAATAAAAAGTTTATATCTTTAAAAACTCGTATATTACACGGTTTGAATGTATTAATTTCTATTTAATATAATTTGACTTACATCAGTATTTAGTTAAAAACAAAAGTTACATAATTAAATTTTAAAGTTTCTTAAAATAAGAGATAATTTAAAATAAATGTGTTTTATTAATATAATTAATATTTTCCTTTAAATATAAATCATTATTAAAAAAGGGGCAATTTCATATATACCCTACAAACTTGAAAAATGTCATATATACCCAACAAAAACTAAAAATATCATATATACCCTTACAAACATGTAATAATATAATATATACCCATTTCATTCAAAGTCATTTAAAAGATGACCATTTTACTCTTATTTCTATAAACTTTAAAATTTCATATTTACCAATTTTTAACATTGAAATTTCATATTTACACATTTTCAACTTTAGAATTTTATATTTAACCATACAAAATAGTTTTCTCAAAATACTATTTTGAATTTTTCTCATTTTTTATAACTTTATCAATTTTCTTTTATAGCGTTAGCGTTTTGTAACTTTCTCGCAATCATTCCTTCTGAATCGATGTCTTCTAAATTCTGAATGGGTTTGAAGAATCGCGATAGTCGTCATCATGAATAGGAGAACGATTATTTTTTACGTATTGGATAAGACTAAAAAATTAGGTTATAAAAAATTATATAATGGATAAGAGTAGAATGGTCATAAAATAACAAATTATTTAAATTGGTTGTATATGATATTTTTAGTTTTTAGTGGGTATAGATGATTTTTATTTATTATAGAATAGATGTTATATTTATTAGAGTAAATTGTAATTTTCGTCCATGTGGTTTGCCCTACTAACAGGTTCAGTCTAGTCTTATGATGTAAGGTCAAATGTCTCATGTTTAAGAGTCTAGTTTTGTGTAGTTTTAATGGTTTTATCTTGTATATAGAGTCGGTTTTATGTGAGTATTTGCGTTTGAGTCTATTACAGGTAAAAGGTCCTAAATGATCGGATGACGAAGCATAATGCAGAAGGCACGAAAGCTCAGGGAGTTAAAATGTAAAAAGTTCATTTTTCTGGAAATTGGAGTCTTCGCGGTACGCGAAGACTGGGAAGAAACTTCTCGCGGTACGCGAGGAACTGAGAAAGGCTGCCCGACTACTTTGTCCTTCACGGTACGCGAAGGACTGGCCCTGGATCTTCACGGTACGCGAGGGCCGGCTGGATCAGGAAAAAACCCTAATTTCATTAAAAGAGACTACAGCCCCCATTTCGACCTATGTCTTCTTCCATCCGATTTTAGAGGGACCAAAGGTGATTTCCAGAGCCAAGGTCAGTTCCAGATCAAGGATTGAAGCTATGTTTGTGTGCCTGACTAGCATGCGTGGCTAATCTGCGTGTGGCTTCCTCTCAACAGGTGGTTCGTTTAGGTTTCTTGTTTTATTCAGTTGTTTGTATGTATGTATCTTGTTAGCTTCTGACAATAGCTTGATAGACTGATGTATTGGTTGAGTTAAACAGTTTATTTGAATGCTTTGAGTTTATTTGTTTTACAACTTGTGTTCGGTTGATGATAAAACCTTGTAGCCGGGTTGGGTGACTAAAGTGGGTAACTTGGTGTTAATAAATTGGGTATTTGAATTGTGCTAGCTATGACGAGTTAGTTGTATAGGTTGCTGACAACAGCTTATCTTCAATTACTGTGTCAACTGGTTTTCCAACACTATGTATACGTGGTGTCCATTGAATGACCGAGTATTGCGTGAGTCTAAAACATGAAGTTTGGGAAGGAGTTACATCTTTATTTGATATGTGTTTTCATTCTAACTTATCAACTAAGCAATTTCACTAACCACTGATTCCTCGTGGATACGATACTGTTCTTACCCTTACTAGTTAAGTGTTTAAGGATTGTTTTTGACCGACCAAACGACATCGTTCATCGTAACTCTTTGGGTCCCTGACGTTTGATGTTTTAACAGTATTAGTCCCTGAGGCTAACGACAGTTAACTTTTCAGTTAGTTTTTATGTGAAGTTACTAATATACCCCTACCATATAAATATAAGTATAGCTTTTGTCTCCCTCCGTTTTCGATTCCCGTGTCCACGAAGCATCCATCGGAGGTTTCATATCCCTCTCTTCACTTAACTCCTCCCCCTTCATCGACAGTCCTAATTTTTAATGCCTTCTTTTTAACTAATTTCATCCCCAAATTTCGATTTCTGTTACAAATCGAAAATACCAGCCATGGGCCAGGAAATCCTCGTTGTGCCTACCGCCGTCGGCAAGGCTCCGGCTGCCCCACCGCCGCCACCGACGTCTCTAGCACCTGGATTCCGGTTTCACCCCACCGATGAAGAGCTTGTTATGTACTATTTGAGACGGAAGCCGTCTCGGTTTCAGGCCGTGACGGAAATCGATGTTTATAAATCTGAGTCGTGGGAACTTGCCGGTATAAATCTCTGATTTTTTTTATTAGGGTTTCGTTAATTTCATTTCTATATGTCATTAGAAATTCATTTATTTTATTAATTTTGTTTACGTTATCTGATTGTCAACTTACTGTAAATTTCATCAATTTTTTATTTGGTTACTTAAAATTCAATCATTTCTGCAATTACTTTAAGAACAAGTTTTAGTTTCTAGCGAACTGATATAAAATGAATGAAAAAGATTCAAACTTGCTTGGATTTACACTTTGAACTTTGGTGGTGGTGGTGGTGGCTGGCGGCTGGGAGAAAGAGAGGGGTGTGGTGGTGGTGGTGGCAGGTGGTGGTGGGTATATTGGTAACTTCACACAAAAACTAAATGAAAAGTTAACTGTCGTTAGCCTCAGGATACTGTTAAAACATCAAACGTCAGGGACTCAAAGTGTTAAGACTGGACTGAAACTGTAATAGGGACAAACCACATGGACGAAAACTACAATTTACTGTATTTATTATACACGTAAGATAGTAATGTAATAAAAGGCTATGCCCATTTTATTAAATATTATGCGAGTATTCTTAACGAATTTTCTATTTAGTATTGTTATTGAATATAAATGTATCATGTCTTAACAGTTATGTTATTTAGGTTTCTATCTATTATAGAAGTTTAGACAATATAGACAAACCTGATGATTAACGATAACGTGTTTTCTCTAGCTACATTAATCTATGATATAATTAGTATGATTAAGAGCTAACAATATTGATTAAACAACATAATACATTGGCAACTCAATAATTTTGCAAATTAACTGAAATAGCATTGAAAAGATCAAAACCTAATATGGGTTTTTGATGAAATGCTATTTTAGCATCTTCAAACATTGCTACCATATTTCAGGTAAAGGTCATTGTTTTAATACATCACTTTTGAATTCATACACCACTTTGATATTGACATGACACATGTTACTTTTTTAATTTTTAATTTTTTTTATTTATAAGGTCATTGTTTTCATACACCACTTTTACTTTTTAATTTTTTTATTTATATATATTTAAATACGTTTTAGTATAATTTGAAATGTTTAATGAGAAAATGAATAAGAAATGCATTTAAAAAACCATTATATTCAAAACACGAACATTATCATTTACCATTTTTACCCATACACAAATATGCAGCTAAGTTTAAAATAAATTTATAAATATTCATTCTTTTAGGTAGCTAAATTTGAAATAATTTATTGTTACGTTTTTTTAATTTATATATAGATATTCAGCTTTAACATGGTCTAACTTTTGTTAGCTATTATGCAAATTAAAAAAATTTTATTGATACATTTTTTTTGTTTATATATAGATAACACTCATTTTGGTAAATAACTTTTACATCAACACCTATTTGAGAAAAAAAAAGTTGATAATATTTATCCGGTTACATTATTATCCAAAGATTTTACAGAGATTTGGATGAATGAGATGCCAGGTTTTGCGCCAGGGGAACATTGGATGATCATGCCAGAAGCTGGTTTCTTGATTGCGAACAGGTTTAATGTAATTGTTCATTTTATATATGAAGTGAGTAGAAACAGTTCGACGTGCTTCTCGCTTTGGAGAGACCCTGATCAGTTCCCACAAAAAAAGGTAATTACAATTGCACACGTAAATGGGGACCATTTTATAATGGTAGAGTTGCAAGGAGAGTATCCAATGGCTAGAACAAACAACCTGTGGACACTCAAAAGAGGAAGCAGTGCAGCTAGTTGGAAAAATGTATTCAAATCACGCCAGGATATGTATAGAGTTTGGGTTGCACAACCTGCTGAATTTGTAAAAATAGATTAAAACTCGATATGTATTCAAACGCTAATGATAATTATTGTTTTCTATTTGTTTTTATTACAAATATAAATAAATAATATTAGTTTACTTTAAATAATATTAAAAAGACAAACCGTAAAATGGTAATTAATATTCAAAAATTTGAAATGTTAAAAAATATTAGTTTCCTTTAAATAATATTAAAAGGATAAAAGTTAAAAATTATTAAAAAATATCAAAAAGATAAAAAATAAAAATATTTATTTTATTTTAAATATAATCTAATACTAAAAACGTAAAGAAAAGTAAAACAAAACAAATATAATTAATATATGTGATAATGATTATGTCACTATTAACACTACTTTATAGGTGGTGTGTAAATTACATATATGTGGTGTATGAAACCACTACCCCTTCAGGTAATCATATGCAATTTTTATGAAAACGTTTATTTAAAGTCACATAACTTTCATTTTAGGTTCTAGTGTTAGTATAATTTTTTATAAATTTTTTTCTAGTACTTACTTTAAAATAAAATAAAAAGTTAAAATGATTTTAAGAGGATAATAATAACAATAACGGTATATCGTTCAAGAATTATCATTTTCTTCAAAAATTATAACGTGTAAATTCAAAACCCAAATGGACTATTGAACATCGACAGTTGAAGGGTCAATCATCACATGGCCTGTCAGCCTCTGCCCATTTATCGGTGGTCCTGGGTCTTGACCCAAGTCTACTCGGCCCTTGTGCACTTTCATGTTTTTTTTTTTAAGAATAAACTGTTATTTTCGTCTTCATGATTTAAACATTTTGTTGGTTTTATTTAAAAATTTTATTTAGTTGTTATGATATACAGAAGAAAAATAAACATTTTAAATAAAATTATCAAAAATAATTAAACCACCGGAACGAAAATAAGAGTTTACTCTTTTATATATAATCCACTAAACAATTCTCACACTCGGTTGTCATAATTATTAATGATAAAATAATAGCAGAAGACAGATTAATCAAAATGGTATTTGACGACCGATGTTAATTGTCTTTATTTCAGAATATCTTAAAACTTGTACATGATACTTGGCTACTAATTGCATCGAATATTAACGAAGAAATTTCTTTATTTGTTATTAATTTATCAACTTTGTTTACAAAGAGACGAAATAATCGACTTAAAAAAAACCCAACTGCCAAAAACAAGCAGCGATCAAAACCGGGTACAACAAAATAATACATGTCAATCACAATAAAAAAATGAACCAATAAGTCATATGTGGGTCATCTCCTCATTTACATAATACGTTCAAAATGAAAACTTGATTATCTTAGCTAGTGGTAGCCACGGGAGTCCTAGGGCTTGGGAGTCCCAGGTACGAAAGCCTTGGTGAGAGCCGAACCTTTGGGCTCGGTCTTGGTGACGGGACGGGTCCGTAACTCGCAAAGTTTGTACGTACGACACGAGGAGATAAGTTGACTTGTTCAAGAGCCCGGGATTGGAGCTCAGCTGGATAATCCCGAACACACCCGATACGGGGCCCGGTTCCTGATGTCCATTTGCACGACAAACGGTCAGCCAAACGGTTTACACTTGCACGGTCAGCACGAGTAGGTGTACGGAGAACGTCAACCGCACTAAGACGTGGTATAACAAGCGGTTTGGGTTTTAATTCGGTTTGAGGCACCTTAAACGTAAACCCGACGCTGACATCATCATCGTCAACCGAACATCTCTGCAATTAAATTTACAATCAGAATTCGAATATTGAATAAACTCTAACTAATATAATCTCTATATGATAATAATAATAATAATAATAATAATAATAATAATAATAATATTATTATTATTATTTATATTGTAATGTACCTTGACATTTGTGAGATCAACATGGTTTTCCTCCAAGAAACAAATGAATTCTCTAAAGTTTTCTTCAGTGGGGAGGTAATGACCACTATACGGCCATATAGCCTCCAGGACTCCGTCGTGGGCGACTAATCGTCCCGCGGCGGTGGTGGCGGCACCCGCCAGAAAACTAGAATGTTGGAAAAGGCCTTTCTTTTTCTGGCCAACGTAGAGGTTACTCGACGTGCTTAAAACAAAGATCCATTTCGATCCTTCGGTTGTCTCCAAAAGCAAACCGCTTTGTCGGAAAACCAGCTTCCCGTTTTCGACAATCACTTCGTATGATTCCCTTTCGTTCTGTTGAAACAAAATTATTAAAACTAAGAATTTTCGTTCTGTAGAATTTTTGATGCATTGATGAAAATGAGGTTGAAAGTTGAAAATGCGACTTACCGGTCCTAAATATTTGATGCATTGACGTTGTAGATTTGGCCTCGGACACTTTTCAACGTTTACTTCTTTGCCATCTCCGACATCCAACCTTTGTATTTCAAGAAATGAAACAACATTAAAATTTGACTGAAATTAAGAATTTTTGTTGTCAAAATTCAAAAATATTGATAACCGGTTCTTACCAGTAGAAGAAAGGCTGACTGCTTTCACTTTCGAACCAGATATCATAGTACATATGCAAGTTGTGACCGTAACGATGGCGCGGGTCAATCTGCGAGTCGAAAAAAAGAATTATTGTGAGCAAAACAACTAAGAAACACTATCGGAAAACATTCCCTTTTCCGACCACAGTTTTGGTGTGGAATTTGTCGGAAAAGGTTTGTTTCGGCCAATTTCCGACAAAAATAATTTTGTCGAAAAACAGTGGTTGAAAAACTAGTCCGACAAGCTTTTACTTTTATTCTTTATTTTTTTATTTTCCAATCATTTGTCGGAAAATGGTGGGAATTATCCGGCTAACTTTTATCAGAAAATTGTCAGTTTTCTAGTAGTGATACAAGAAATTTTCTCATAAGATGAAGCCAAAAAGGGTTTTTTGGTGCTTACAGCCTCGAGCCAATGTTGCAGGGCTAGTTTTTGAGCCTTTTCATTCTTTGACAAGCCCTTTCCAACTTTAGCAGCCCGGGTCCGAGCCCGAGCCCATCTTGAAACTGCGGTTTCGTGCTTCTCGACGTTGAAAAACGAAACCGAGCTCCGATCCAAAGCTGCAAAATCCAAAGCCTTCCACCTACAAAACATCATACAATTTAGAAAAACAATTTTCTTTGAATTTTCAAGGCAAACTATATATTTTTCGGGCTTAAACTAACCATAGCTCTTCAACAACAACCGCACAATCGGCTAAATTTCTTCGTGTTCGATAACTCTTGTATATTTTCTGAACCGTAGTAGCTGCAGCATTGAGTTCACTAACGGGCCGAGGCGAAAAGAACACAACGGGTTCAGGAAGAAGACTTGTGGATCCCGGAAGGCCCGTTTCAAGATTCGGGTTTTCGGGCTCGGGTTTTCTAATCTCCTGGACTAAGTTCTTGAATGAAAGGGTGGTTTCAAGCATTATCTTTAACGGTTCACTGCTGCTTAAACTGATTGAGTTTCTTCTTTTACTAGTAGGACTAGAATCTTGTGAATCCGATTTCTTGAAACTTTCGGATCTTAATCGGTTTTCGAGGTTTTCGAGATCGTAAGGTAGATCTAAGAACCCATGTCTCAAGATTACTTCCCAGGCTGATGATAATAGGGACAAGGATAAGCCCATAACAGTTAAATAAATACCTCCTGCAAAATCATGATTAAATTAGCTTAAACTAGGAAGATTAAATCATAAATTATTGTTTAATTATGATCCAATTTCAAAACACTCACCTTGAATCAAGATTCCAAAAATGGAGTTGAATGTCTTTGTGTTTGTTGCTTGTAGAACTTATGATGATGATTGATGAAAATAATGGTGATGATGAATCTCAGCCTATTTATACAAAAAGCCTTGTGGAAAATATTAAATACACGTCTTTGAAATCTTTTTTACTTGTGTAAAAGGATTGACCAACTAGATTTTTCAAAAAAAAAAAAAGGTTTGATATATTTTGATTTTGATGATTCAAAGCTTGAAGTTGAAATATTGGAATGTTTTGTGGAAAGTTGGTATTTATGTGTGTATGAATTTGAAGATAATTATATAGCAAAATATGTGAATATATATGGTGTATAGAGAGATAGGATGGTCAAAGAAGTGAAGCTGGGTTTGGGGTTCCATGAAAAATCATAAAAACTATTTAAATTTATGTGGGGTTATGCGTTCAATTTTACGTATTTATTGTGGATATTATTTCTCTGAATATAATAACCATGTACTATTAAGCATATAATGATTTTTTCTGTAAAACTGGTGTAGGATTAGATACTATTTATTATTTTATAAAATTACCAAAATAGTCATGTTGACAAGATTATTTTTTCATTTTTAAACATAAAAATTTAACCTACAAAATCATAGTCATCCTCTTTCTAGGCTATTCTAAGAGCGTCACGTCAGCCAACACGGTTAAGGCTTAGTTGTCGCTTTTGGCCGCTAAAAGACATGAAAAATACCACGGGATCCACTTTCTGATCACTCAGACAGGGACACGTGTCACTCTTATGCTAAACTTAGCCTACCAATCCACTTGTAGGGTTAGCAGATGTTTTTTTTAGCCAACGAGTACATCTAGGCTAAAAAACGTCGGCTAAGCCTACGAGATAGACTGAGCCGTAATTTTCATGTTTTTCAACGCCCAAAAACGCATACCAAGCCTTCACCGACTTGGCTCACATGACGCTCTCAGATGATAATTACTTTAAACTGGACGCTAAATTTCAATGTCTACAAATAAAAAACATCTTGTAAACATGACTATTTTGGTAATTTTTCCTTGTAAAAAAGTTGTTTAATAAAAAGATAAATGTGTACTATTATTTAGCTCGAAAATATATGTGAATAAAACTGTTGGAAAAGCTTTAAAAAGTAAATATTTGACTTTAAAACTATAAAAATACAATGAAGCCATGGATTTAATATAAAAATAAGTATGAAGTATGAACGGTTAACAAGTGGATCGATGAACCGAGTATGAATATAAAATTTGTTGATAATTAATATTATATGTATGTATATGTTACAATGGACTATAAAGTTGATCTTGATTGGGATACTAGTATATTACGGATGATGTTGAAAGGTTGAGGTTCCTCATCAATGGCGGAAACTGATGAGTCGCATCCTGTTTGCTAGCATGAGGACAAATATATTTGGACAGGTTATGGTTTTCCAATTTTAACTTTTAATATGTATAACTATTTTTTAGCGTCCTATCACCGATCCTCATCAACTTTCAGTCTTAAAACAGCTTCCCCATTTTCCTCAAATCGTGTTAATTTATTTTAACCTTAAATAATTTATTTAACTACTTTTTTTTTATAATTAAGTTGATTAAAAAACAACATATAATGAAAATAAAATTCAATTACTTAAAAAAGTATACAAAACAAAAATACAAGGAAAAATAATTAATTTCCAAACATTTGACTGTCATGACGGTTATCATTCGTTTCATTGCATCTATTCTATACTTCTATCCCTATAAATATAATGACTTTGGTTAGTTACACAAACACAATTTCTAACAGATTTTACATTTTCGTGTTTTGGATCTATGATTCTTATCCGATTAAATATTCGAATACACATTCGAAATAATTGAATCTGAAAGTGAACACACGATTATCAGAGAGTACATGTTACGACAAAGTCAACATTCCTACCATTGTTCTTAACACTCCTTTCAAACTAATACATTAATTGTACACGTCATTTAGTTTATATTTTTTAATTATTATTATTTCGTGACGATATACAATTAAATTGTTTTTATGCCTATTATTTATAACTAGTAATTTTATCCGTCGCGCGTTGCGGCGTTATCGAAACGTAGTCTAATTAGAATTCCCGTTATTCGCGGCGTGAAGCGGATCTTAAACTGTTGAGATGGTTAAAAAAGAAACATAATTAGGTACATAAAAAACGTATGAGGTTATGGCTACTCGTTTAACTCTGGACCAAAAATGTAAAAAAAACAAAAGAAAAATAATATTTTGGCGTTGATACTAACGTAATTAAGTAAATAAAAGTAACGTACGAATTTGAGGCGGGTTGATTTTGAAGACAGAACCATAGATATAAAAATGTATTATGCTTCTCACATTGCGCGTAATAATTAAAAAATAATAATCAAAAGAAAAAAAAAACCAAAAAAATTGTTGATTGGGCATGGGTTTCATACCCATGACCTTTATGCAAGATAAGTTCAAGAAACCACTTCACTACCATGTTTTTTTGTGTAAGTAATGAAAAGTTTGATATAGATAGTCACTTTCTGGGTGGCAATGGCTTCTTTCCAATTGGTCGCCGACCATACGGATTAAGGGTGTTAGTAATTAGGTTTTACTTATGATACAGTATATAGTTGTATTGTGCTCCTGATAAAAAAATAATGATAATAAGGAATTGGACGATATAGTTGTATCAAACGTATTGTACTTTATTTGACCAATAATTGAGGTCTATGTTTCGTGTATAAAGAATTGGATGGGGTGGACTTTTTTTTTTTTTGAAGGTAGAATTGGAATTAGCAAGCAAATAGAGTACATGAACCTGGAAATATAAGAACAAAAATATACAGCAAAGGTAACTTAAAATCTAAACTCGCACCATTTAACTCAATCCAGGTTATTAGCTTTTGTCCTATTTTTAGCACATAAAAAGCTTGAGCTTTTTAAATTTTCAAAGAGCCAATTGGATGGGGTGGACTAATGTGAACAATTACATTAACCCAATATTAATATTTATAAGTTATAACGATGTTTTGTTTATACTCAATAAATAAATTAAGAAAAATATTTGTGAAAGTTGTGTTGGTGGGGTGGTTGGGGTAGCGGAGAGGTGGGGGTGTGGATGTGACGATGATGAGTGGTCTGAGATTCTAACTGTTGTATACTGTTAAATTTCTTACACAATTTGAAATAACTCTTGATATCTTACTTGAATGAATTTGTAAGAATTAATTTCTATTTGTTTCTCAACCACGCACGTTAAAAATGTAATTCAGATCCAAAACCTAAAAATTATGCAAATCAAACACATTTACAAATGAGATTCAAATTCCAGTTCTATTAAATTTTATGAACTGAACGCACCCTAAGTATTAAAATTATTTCAATAAAGTCACTCATAATTAAACAAATGATTATAAAATTTGGTTATTTTTACTTAAAAAAAAATTCATTGTTACCTTCTACTTCAAGTTAAACTTGAAAAAATAATCATTAATTAATCGCCAAGTTTTTAATATATTTTATTTAATTCACTTCATTTAAATTATTTTAATATTTATTAAAAAATCACGAAGTAATTGAATAGCATTGAAACTTTGTTGGTTCTTTTGGTTAAAAAAAATCTCTATTCTAATAAAAAACTAAATTTTTTTGTTACTTGTCACTCTCACATTCAATTTCACACTTTTTTTCCCACATCTCTCTCTTATTAAATACATCTATCTTTTTTTTAATAATTATTTATATTTAAATGAAAATTATTAATTATACTAATAAAACACATTTATTTTAAAAAACTTTAAAATTTAATTATGTAACTTTTTTTTTCTAACTAAATAGTAATGTATTTCAAATTATATTAAATAGAAATTAATGTATTCAAATCGTGTAATATACGAGTTTTTAAAGATATATAAACGTATTATTACTAAGTATATAGCGCTATAATTTATCAATCCGTGTAATAAATGGGTTTTTTAAAATACAAAATTTTTATTACTAAATATATGATATTATATTTTATCGGGGAATGATCAAGAGAAAACCACAAAGTTAGGCGAAAACCGAGAAAACCACTAAAAAATGTGTAATACTGTGGGTTACGTATACGTAACCGCAATTTTTTGTTTTCTGTTTATGTATACGTAACACTATGGGTTACGTATACGTAAGCCAACATTCAAATGATTTTTTAGTAAAAGTGTATAATATTACATTGATACTCTTATAAAAAAATACAAATAAAATAAAAAACAAATATCATTATATTATTAGTTAAAATTGATTTTTTTAGTGGTTTTCTCGGTTTTCGTCTAACTATGTGGTTTTCTCTGAAACCCTCCCCATATTTTATCAACCCGTGTAATACACGGGATTTTAACCTAGTGAGTTTAATAAAACAGTGAATAAATTTTCATATCTTTAATCGATTATAGTTCCTTTTTTGGGTTTATTATGGAATTCCAAATTTACACGTCTGGGTGATGAATTTTTCTGTATGAGATTTCACAAGATATCTTTTTATATTGCACCAAATTTATATATTCTGAAACATAGAAAGGTTAAAATAAAAGAGTTTTTATTTTACAAAGTCTATGAAAGAATTTGGATTTTTATCAGGAAAATTAATGATTGAGATGACACAGTAATATTAAATTTTTTGTTTTACCCTTGTAATACCCCTAAGCTAAGTTATTTTATATAAAGAGAAATATAAAAGGAGACAAGAAAGATAACAGATTAGAAAGATAGTTACTCAAAATAGCAAATCTTAGTTCTTTTAAATCTACTCAAATAAAAGTTTTGAATATAAAATATTGAAAGAACTAATATTCCTTTGCTAGAAAAACTGGCAATGGGTTATAGAATGGTTTTTTTGTCATTTTCATTTACTTTTGATACTTTTTACCTCTTATATAAAATACATACAAATAAATTAAGAAAAACGTCTTCTAAGAAGTTACACTGTTTGAATATTCAAATGAAACACGTGTGGACAAAAAATGTATTCCACCAAACCTTATACTTTGTTGTGTCACAAAACTAATGGGCTGTTTGATAGTCTTTTAATGATATTAAAAGATTATTTTTTAATGGTTTAAAGATTCTTAATGGTTAACATGAAATGGGTCATGTAATTTGTGATGACTTACCATTATGTTACATCTTAACTATTCAGACTTAAGGCTACCTGTTAACTATTAAGAGGCTTTGAAACCATTAATAGTTAGCCTCTTAATAACCATTAAGAGGCTACCAAACATGGATCTAATTTTACTTTTTTATTACAATTAATTAAGAATAAATTAAAATGTAAAAGTTCATTATTTTTTTGGAGAATTAATCTGGAACTCATTGGTTGTAGCGTACATATGTGATTATCTTATTATGTCGTTGAGCCATAAAATTTAAAAAGTATAACTTTATTTAGATACTTATTATTTGATTTGTTGAGCCATAAAAATTAAAAAGGATGACTAATTTATGAATATTCAGGTTTATTTTATTTTAGGAAACAAAAGTTTCAAAAAATCATTTTATCTGGAAGAATAGTTCATTTAAAATTATCATAATTTACCTTTTTTTTAACGGCGAACATTGAATGTTGTGACGTCGCTCCCACCGTCACATGGGAGAGCCTCGTCCAACTCCGGCCAATATGTTGTCTTAACCGGGCCCACTTGGCGTCAGAGTTGGAGAGCATCCAAGGAAAAAATCTCACCCAATACGGCCCCTTCCGGGCTTAAAGGAGAGCCGAGGCTCGAACCCTGGATCGGCGTGGGTAAAACCCTGGTGCATCAGCCTAAGAACTAGGCCTCATTTGCATGCCTCATAAATTAATAGTGGTGGCGGCATGGATTGAACCCGGGTCCCTTGGGACTTCAGACCTCAACTACTACATCACAACCTCTTTGGTTATTATAATTTACCTAAAACAGTTTATAACGAGATGTGTATATTTTTAATAAAGTTATGTTTATTACCCACTATCCGTACCACTTTAGTGGGAATAACACACTAGGTGCCACTAAGCCAAGAGGTCATCGACTTATGAAGCTTCTTTTAATGTGGCCAAGTGCTTCGTTGACGTATATTATTCTATTATTTGTATACTTGTTTTTCTTAAATACCATAAATGTTTTTTTCTCTCTTCTTTTCTTAAATACCATAAATGTTTTTTTCTCTCTTCATTTAATACACCAACTTTAACCTAATACATATACCAGTTCATCACTCTCCAACAAGACGGTCAACATTGAAGAAATCTTCGCGGATGTTAAGTATTTCTTCTTTTGGTTTAAGTATAGATCTAAATATAAGTTCATCTCTTGGTCTAAGGGTGAAAGGGGCACCCTCGGGTAAGGGTGTCGGGTACACGGGTTCACACGGGTACACCGCCGCCGTCACTGCGGGTACCCCTTGCGGGTATAAGTACCCGTGTTCTTAGGTAGAAGAGCAAACAATGATTGGATTGATCAAGTGGAGCAGAGGGTTAGGGTATTAGGGATGTGCCCCTAACCATTTAGGGTATTGGGGTTGGATTTGGGTAAAAGTGAGTGACACACCCTCATTAGGTATTTTTGTTAGGGTAGTTTTTGGATAAGGTTTGTGCCCCTTCACCGTAGATGGTGTAAAATTTGTTTTTGTGTAGCTCTGTTTGGTTAGGGTGACTTTGTTAATAAAGTCTGCCTTAAAAAAAACTAGATTTCCACTTTATAGGTCATAAATTCGCTATAAAAAGGCGTTAACCTAACATTATGAATTTTGTGAGTACATACATATCGGTCATAAAAGACCTTATTATGTCCTTGATACGTGAATATCAAGTAATTCATGAGTCAAACTTGTGCATCTCATAAATATAAAACTATAAGTTAACTTGACACGATTATTAATGTTTATTAAAAGCCAAAGAGGTTGTGGTGTAGTGGTTGAGGTGAGTCCAGAAGTCCCAAGGGACCTGGGTTCAATCTCTACCACCACCATTAATTTCTGAGGCATGCAAATGAGGCCTAGTTCTTAGGCTGATGCACCAGGGTTTTACCCACGCCGATCCAGATTTCGAGCCTCGGCTCTCCCTCAAGCCCGGTAGGGGCCGTATTGGGTGGGATTTTTCCTTGTATGCTCTCTAACTCTGACGCCAAGTGAGCCCTGGTTAAGACAATATATTGGCCGGAGTTGGACGAGGCTCTCCCATATGACGGGAGGGTGCGACGTCACAACATTCAATGTTCGCCGTTAAAAAAAATTAATGTTTATTAAAAAAAATATGATTTTTTCTATTTATTGTATATGACTTAACCGAATCGGCCATTTGGACCCCTCGTTGGTTCGTGTGTATTGAACCATCACTCGTTCGACCAGTCGGGGATTGACTAGTAATTGAAATATTGGTTTAGTGGTTTGACCAAGATCGAGTATTTTTTATGAAATATTTGGTTAAAAGATTTAACTTGGGACGTTTGTTTGTCAACTAATCTAATTGTGTCAATTTTCTAGATATTTACATTAATTATTCTTTCAAGTTTTCAACTCTTTTAAACTAATTTTATCAGACAAAAAAATATTTTTTTACAAATGATGAGATTTGAGCTTCTAATGTTATATTTCTAGCTATCCGTATTAAATATTCTCCTCTAAAAAAATATTTTTTGTAGTTTTGTTTTTTAACGTTTAGACAAAATAATTTATATACTTTTATTCTTTTAATTATAACTCATAGAGTACGACTTCCTGGCTTCCACACGGTTTCCTGGAGTGTCAATTTTCCATCCTGTAGACTTTTTATTCAAAGTCTCCTCCATCTTAAACTGGTAAATCACACGCAACTCTTTTTATTTCTACGTATCAATTGATTTTTCATTTTTCATTTTTCATTTTTTTATGAAATATTCCGTTGTTTAAAAGAAAGATCTGTAAACATTCTCTTTTCAATAATAATAATAATAATTATTATTATTATTATCATTGTTATTATCATTATTGTTACTATTATTATTATTATTTCAAATTATGTTAAAGAACATCAGTTTTTAAAACTAAAATTATTAACTTTTGTAAAGATTCATAAAATATTTTAACTAGGCCCACTTGATTACACAAATATTAATTTACGTTTGTCCGTAGGGGTCCTTGATAACAAGATAAACAATATTTATTCATTATGATACGTCATTACGTCCATCCGTAAGATTAATATGTATTGACCATGAATTTAAGTATTAACGTTTTTGTACAAGATGCTTGTCACTTGATATTCGGGCATTTTTGTCATTTCGATATAAATAAACAACGTTGTCCGACAGGCGACAACCACCTCTCAATCTCATGCAAGTTAAGATAAGCACGTAATAAATACGGGGTTAAATCGAGTACAATAAAAGTTTGGTGGCAGCTATAAAATAAATACAACTTATCCTTTCCAGCGGTACCGAGCCCTACGACTTTCCATGCTTACGATGACATTTAACATTTTTTTAAACGACAGCAATAACAATCCAGATTAAGACATATTAATATAAATAGAAGTTTGACATGTCCAATTATTTATGAACATTGTTGTAAAAATCGAGATTAATCGATAATCGGGGATTCGGGGGTCTACCGATGCGATTTCATCTCATCGGACCAAAATACAGATAGGCGATACTAGGCTGTCTAAATCAGCCCAACGAATTTATTTTTTATTTTTCATTTATCACTTATTCTTTAATAATGTTATAAGTTTCGTATCATCTTTTATCAGATTGGCCTGAATCATGGTTGTGTCGTATTAGTGCATAATAATTATCGCCGTTTTAATGAATATTTTTAAATACATAAAATTTATACTTTATGTGTTATTTTTTCTACTTGCACATGGTATCTGACAGAGGCACTCTTCAAAAACACCCTTCTCTAGACGTGAAAGATAGCTCCTCCCGCATCTATTAGTGGCGATGAATATGACTATGGATATCGTTGTTTCACAATCATTGTGTTACATAGGGGAGACCATGGTATTGATTAAATCGATATTATAATTATTATAATTTAAAAACTAAAAGTATTTGATTCATCAAAAATGTTTTGTTGTTGGTCGCCATATGTCATCTTCAAATACTACATACAGAGTTTATTTAATAATAAAACAAATTGTTGTATTTCTTTTACTGATGGGTGATTCTAACTACATACGGAATATTGATAATTGGACCCGTCGTCACACTATACGCCCTCGTATAGGGCAATACGAGGGCGTATAGAGTTCAGTCACTAACAACAGAATGGCACGTGTCATTCTCTGTCTGGCGGCTGGTCCAAATAGAGACGTATTGATCTATATGCAGCATATGAGGCACAGGTTATATTTTTGCTTCAAAAGTTTTCCTCCCGTTCTTTTGATATAAATGCATGAGCGACGCAAAACGACTGGTATGTGGAGGTCACACCGACCACTTGGACAAATGGAAGTTTATACATGTTTGTTTTGTACATCGCGTCGATCATCAACACGTATGGGAATGCACGCCACATCTCGTACGATTTCAAATGAACAAAGAATATCTCCTCCACAATATTTGTGGCAGGATCTTCCCGAGTATAGTAGACGTATTTTTTAGAAGAAAGCAGGTTTTCCAGAATTTGCATTGGAGTTTCACCGACTCTCGTTTTGTTTTTTATCTTTTGTATCGCATTATAAATGTCCTTTTTAATGCAACTACTCTCTGAGTTTTGTTCCCTTATATTTGCCAGAATGTTTCGTGGCAACATGTTTTGCGAATACAACTTCCCCACCAAAAGCTGTTCTGACTGAGACAGTCTCCTCGCAAACGAGTGCGCCTCAAGATGTTGACTAGGATCGTGATTATGACTGTCATACTTCACCGTTAATTTCCAATCACCAGTATTTTCTTGGTACTCTCCTTCTAATTTAAAGGGACAACCTATTTTCTTGCTACCGGCACGTCTAACTGTGTCAGTAGACACATGTTCGCCGTGACGGTCACACATAAGCCACACATTGATAAACGGTTCTGTCGGATCGTCGCATTTTCTCCTCGATCGTCGGGTGACAAGGACGTAACCATTCTCACGTCCTCTCCGGACCCAATCCACCAACTGTTCACGAGACTGAAAATTCTGGTCAGTTTTATACGACACGTTTTGATGGTTTTGTTCCTCATCGTCGGTTTGTTGTGTCGGATTAGAAACTTCATCGTATACGTATTCGTTCGTGGGTTGTGTAAGGTAAGACGGTTCACCGTATATGAACTCGGGATTGCTCAGTGGCTCATTCAAATTTGGAAGCCTTACCCGTTGATGAGAATAAACGTAGGACGAGACCTCCCCCCGGTTCACCTCTTGAACGCCAGAACTTTGCGGGTTGTTTTTCACCGACTCGAATATACATGAAAACCGTAGTTATCATCCACCACCAAGACATGTTTATAATTTTTTTTGAAAGCATATGTTCGGTTCGAATGAGAATTCTGCATTGTTAAATACACAAAATTTGGGCCCTATACGCATCGTATAGCCCAATACGATGCGTATAGGGTACGAGGTGATGTGACTAGTGGCAGAAGGTACATCGTACCCTAAACTGCAACGTATTGCCCTATACGATGCGTATACGAGGTTTGAATGACCAGGTTGTAAGAGAATGTCGGACATGGGAAATTGTGAAGGGCTATACGCATCGTATTGCCCTATACGATGCGTATATGGCCAAGTCCGATTAGCATTCTCCGTGTGTGGTTAGTAGTCCCTTATTTTAAATCTATTTATTAGTTTGGACTTTTGGTATATCAATATAATATTACTAAAACATATAAAAATAAAATAAAATTGAAACCAGGGGGCAGCGGCCATGGTTAGGTATAGAGGTGCACAAAAGGCGGTTTTTGAACCGAACCGGTTTCGAACCGGCCCGAACCGGTTTGGTCAACGCAAACACTAAACCGGTTTTGACCCAAACCGGTTCGGGTTAAACCGGTTTTGCAAGTATAAAATGTCGAACCTATTGAACCGGTTCAGGTCGGTTCTGGACCGGTTCGGGTTGGTGAACCGGTTTAAACCGGTTTTTTTTATAAAAATTTTTTTTTAAAATAAATTAAAAAATATTACAACATTACAATACGAGAAAAAGAAAAACATATAGTTCAACGTTTATTCATATTGTAGGGGTTCGGAAATCACAAAACATTACAATATTAAACATTACAATACGAGAAAAAAATATATATATTTTTATTTTTTGGAGTTTTTTTGTTTAATATTAGCCGTCATTCTCGGAGTTACTAGTGGATCCTCGTAGTCTATCATCTTCGGCGAGTTCTTCATTTGTAAGTGGGCTCGCCAATCCTTGGTTAACCTCAGATTCGTGTATGAGTTCTTCAACTTCAATTTCTTCTTCAAGCGAAGCCCTATCTTGTCTCCTATCAACCGCATCCAAATGGTCTTTCAAGCAAATGCACATTTCCATTGCCGCGGGAGTGAGTCTAGTTCTTCGAATAGATAAAACCCTGCCACTAAGAGAAAAAACGGATTCCGAAGCTACCGTGGAAGCTTGGACGGTTAGTAAATCACGGGCCATGGCGGAAAGGACCGGAAAAGTAGATTCGTTTCCTTTCCACCAAGCCAAAATATCAAAGTCCTCAAAAACATCCGGACTCATAAATGATAAAAAGTTTGTTCCCGTATACCTTCCGAGTTCGCTACTCGGGATGGACCCTCTAGCCCGTTTAGTAAATTCATTTCTCATTTCGTTATACAAATTTAAGTTCACATTCCTCGAGCTGCTACTTGATGCGCCCGCGCCCATCGTATCATGTGGGGTTTGTGTTGTACCATATTTATGTAAATAAATATCAAACAAATCTTGCAAACATTTGTTAAAATAAGTTTTTGTTACGGTTGAAAAATGAATATCTTCGGAATTCAAATCCAAATCGTAAGTTATTTTATCAATCAAGGTTTCAACACCGTAAACATTAATTGTAGGGTTTAATGCGGCGGCACAAGTTATAACCGGAGGCATTTCTTTAAAATATTTAACAAATTTTTCTTTCATCGGTTTTATCATTGTCGTAAAAAGAGTATTTTTATTTTCAAGTTCGGCTAATTTGTTACACATTAGAAATATTTGTTTAAGAGCCAAGGGACTTGTGGGGTAATAAACCCCGGATAAAAAAGTAGTGGCGGTTTTGAAAACTTCGAGCAATTCGGTTAAATTTTCAAGAATGTCCCAACTCGTAGACGGAAAACTTTGAATTTTACGACGCGGTTTTGAGGAAAGCATATCATGAAAAATTGATAAAGTATCTTTTTGACGTATAGCACTATGAAACATTTTATAAGTTGAATTCCATCTTGTTGGGAGGTCCCAATTGGGACCTAAGCAAATCAAACCCGTATCGTTACATAATCTAATATATTCATGGTATCTTTTTTTACTACTACTAAAAACGTCTTTAAGCATGACTCGAAATGCATTACTTATTTCAATAACGGGTTCAACCCCAAGCCCGTCTTGCACGGCTAAGTTGATGATGTGTGCAATACATCGATTATGGAAAAAAGCGCCGTTGCAAATCGGATTATATTTTAATATTAATTTTTGAACCGCATTTGTATTATTTGAGGCATTATCAAAAGATATTGAAAATAATTTATTTTGTAATTTAAAATCGGTTATCACATCATCTAAAATGTGAAATAAATTTTGACCCGTGTTCGGATATTCAAACATATCAAACGCGATTGTACGTTTCATCATTTGCCACGTATTGGGATCAACCCAATGAGCGGTAACGCAAATATATGAGTCGGGAATACCATGTGGAGCCGACCAAACGTCGGTGGTTAAGTTCACACCGGTTTCCAATTTTTCAAAACCTAAAATTAATTCTTTTTTTGCTTTTTTCCACATTTTTAGACAATCACGTCTAAGAGTACTACGACTTACTTGATGATAACGTGGTTGAAGAGCTTCTTGAATCATCCTTGTCGTGAGCGGGTTGTCGAAATGGTTGAACGGCAAACCTCTTTGAATAACTAATTTCGCCATTCTATCTCGAACAATATTTGGATCGAAGTTCCAAATTCCACCCTCGCTTGTCATAGATGCTTGACCCTCACCTGGAATATTCTTCAAACTCTGACACGATTTTTCCAGATGAGTTTTTAGAGTAGAATTTGATTCCTTTTTAAAAAAACCACCACATTTTTTGCAACGAGCACGTTCCAACCCGTTAGACAACTCACATAGATCGTAGTTTGACCAAATTGCGGGGTTCCTCGTTGTTGGTATTATTTTCACAACGCTAACTTCGTTAGAGGAAACACCATAACTTGAAGAACCTGCCATTGCGTTTTTTGAAATTTTTTGAGCGTTTTTTGAGCGTTTGAGAAGTGTGATTTAACCAAAACACCCACTACCTATTTATAATGTGTTTGGGGGTTAAAATGGGTCAAAAAACGGTCAAAAAACGGTCAAAAATTGGTCCCAACGGCTATATAGCCGTTTCCAACGGCTATTTTTTTTTTTTACCGTTAAACCGGTTCAAACCGGTTTACCAAACCGGTTTCTCAAACCGGTTCACAAAAAACCGGTTTTAAACCGCTCGTCGCACAAATAGGTTAAACCGGTTGTAAACTGGCGGTTCGTATCGGTTTGAAACCGGTTCACACAAAACCGGTTATGGGGCGGTTCGGGTTCCGGTTCGGAACCGGTTTGGATTTCCAAACCGGTTTTTTTGTGCACCTCTAGTTAGGTAGGCCAACTTAATGTCGATTGGGCTAGGATGGGCCGGCTATTAAATGCCTATAATAAGCTGCTGGTCCACATGGCCCACATTTCTTCATTAATATATTTTGTTTCTCTTCAGCCTTCATGGAATGTAGTTTTGTGATATAGCAGAGAGATTATTAGTACTAAAATAATTCATTATTATAAAATGGATAATGTATGGTAGCTTATGTTTTTAGTGGATTTTTTTAAGATATTATTAAAAATAAATATTTTTTATTTATAATAACCTAATATTTTTAATAGATGAGTTTCTAACCTAATATTTTTAACAAAGATATACTTGTTGCTTGATGTGGCGTCAAATATTGGCTATCATGTCACATGTGGAGGAAATATCTAGATGAAAAAAGTTTGGCTTATTTTGTGAGATCGGTCAACATGCATTCTTGATGTTCGACTTTTCCTATGCGAGTTTTCTATGATTCTTTGTTTTCTCACCTTATTAAAATTCTTAATCTTTTAACACAAAATTCTAGTTACGCACGTGTGCAGTTGCGAAATTTGAAAAAAAAACACGCAGGGGGGCCTGGATTTTTTTTCCTATCAGGGGACTGGAACTATAAAATTTTCGGCCGAATACGTATAAATTAACACTGTTGAGTGAAAAATTGGGGGGGGGGGGGGGGCGGGGCGCCCGGGCCCTAAAAAAGCTTCGCCCATGCGCGTGTGGTACACTTTTTATCGCGAAGCACCATTTTACTAAACTTGATCTTGGCATCTCTGGTTTCAATTTTCTAGCATCGATTTGACATTCGCGGGATCAGGGGAAGTGGAGTTGGGGTTTAAGACATCATTTATAACTTATTATGACATGTGATGATAAGAGACAATGCGTGTGTCGAACACACATGTTTTAAAATTTATAAATCCGTTAATAGTACTAGTTGTATTCAACACATGATTCGACAATGTACCTAGTCGTGTAGTATAGTCTAGTGATAAGATTCAGGGATGATAACAAGGAACACAAACGTTGTCGATTTATCAATCAATAAGGAAAGGAAGTTTAGTTTTAAGTTAAATTAAATAGACAAAACTAAGTTAGAAATGAATAGTAATTACATATATTATAGACTTGAACATTAGAGTCATCTTCAAATTTCTTACACTATGACAGTTAAGACAGTTACTAACACAAGGTTGTTTATCAATAAAAATACCTAAAAGCATTCATAAACCAAACACCAACACCCCATGAGATGATATATAGCAATATTGCTATCATATTTAAACTTTTAAGTGTATACATTGAGCAATTTAACTTACCAAATATCAACTTAGTGAGCCATGAATTTTCTGTCATCTTACACAATTTAACACATTATACATCACATACAAATCTAATTCATATTTGAACTGAGTTAACAATGTTTTAAGCATTCAACAGAATCCAAAGGACTGACACATTCTCAATTTCTCATGATCACTGGATCAGTATGAGTGTAAGACAATCAAATAGAACTTGTCAATAGTCATCATACAATCATTTACTGAGAGATAAAGAATTCAAGTTGAACAGATAGAACACAATGCACAATACTAAAGAATTTGAATATCTGATAAAAAGTTGGCAATCAACAAGCATTTGTTTTATTCAGACTTATTCTTTCTACAATATGCACAAACTTCCCAACAAATCAATGTTCTCTAAACTGATTTACATTCCCTTTGCAGGGCAGCTAGCAGATGAAATCATGAACAACAATATACAACAAGAAAGGTATCTTACCATGCATTTACAAATGCAACTATTTCAGTTGAAATTTACCCTAAACCCTACGCGATCATATGGTTCAAACTTTCTGTTATTTGATGGTGAAGACAAAGGTAAAACCGGAGGCATACTAAGAATAGGATTAGCATGACGACCAGAACCATAGTTTACCACACGATTGTACCTTTGTGTTGGCCGGTTGTTGGCATCAACCACAAGCCTAGTGTACTCCCTGGCCACAGATGATGCAAACCCACTGTACACCGCGATCCATTTAGTCTTTTGTCCCGGTTCATCCACAAACCTCAGCGCCTCCATTTCCTCCCTTGAGTATGCACTTTTCTTTGATCCAACATCTGTGGTTTCAGATACATTTTCATCTTCTGCTTCATTTTGGGATGTTAATTCTAACCCATCATCCTTCTCATTTACAGTTTCTGTTTCTACCAAATTGATGGTGGATTCTTTTTCATCCCCAATTGGAACCTTCAAATTCACATCAGTTTCTACTAATTTGATGGTGGATTCTTTCTCATCCCCAACTGGAACCTTCAAATTCACATCAGTTTCTACCAATTTGATGGTGGATTCTTTTTCATCCCCAATTGAAACCTTCAAATTCACATCAGTTTCTTGAATGATCCCACCAACAATCTTTTCAATTACATTCTTGGTATCCTTCTTTTGGTAAACATATTTCACTTTAGCAGACATTTTTCTATACCCAGATGTAATTTTATCTTCAACCACTTGAGCCTTTGATTTCTTCTCACTCAGGCATTTCATCGAACACCTTTGCCCCTGTTTCTTGAACCCTTTATTTCTCTTCTTCTTGCCATCGTTTTCTTCCTTATGAATCCTCGAACCACCCGTATCTCCTTTCGATTCCTTCCGATAACGATTCTTAAATCTAGTAACAGCAGCAGTGGCCTCGATTAGAGCCGTATCATCAATGACTTCAACCTCCAATGCACATTTAGCATCTTCGACATTTTGTTGCGTCATCCGTTCTCTACGTACCACCAGTTTCTCCAAACACCTCCTCTTATGATCTTGATTTACGTCAGTCATCTCTGGGCAAAGAATTCGAGTTGAATCCTTCTTCTTCGGTACAAAAGATTTCGACAACTCTTTAGGTCGACGATCGGATTTCTTCTGAAGGGTAACTGATGATTGATCCGCCATGAATTCCGTTGGAAATAAGCGTGAGAGAGAAGGATGATGGGTGTTTGATTATGGCAATCGGTTGAGATGAATCAAGAAGTGGTTTATAGTTTTATACTCATGAGAACTGGCCGGGTTTTTTTTTAACAATTTGAATAAAAATTATTTAAAGAGTAAATTACACTTTTAGCTTTTAACTGTATAGTAAATTTCAGATATCGTTTTTAACGAAGAGAATAACAAAAAAAACATCCTTTCTGTTGTAAATTGTTTGCAAGTTTTATCCTTAAGCTTAACTTCCGTAAGCACATAAATGGAGAGAGGGTAAAACACGTAAGAAGCACATAAATGTATAATACATCGGTTATGGACGAGAGTCTGTACTCTGTAGGGGTGAGTATGAGTCGGTTTGGTTATGAGCAAAACTGAATCTATTCCAAAGCTTTAGTTTGTAATTTTTCATAATAGTTAGGTTTCGATTATAAATAGTTTACTGAACCGTCAACTTTGGATGCTAGTGGATTCAAACTAATTTCAATTGAAAAATTCAATTATGTATTCGATCAAATAAAATACTAACGATCCTTTTAATTTATAAAGGAAATTAGGCGACGAACTAGTATGTTAGTTATAAAACAATACAAAAACCTCTTATTGTGTATAGTATATTATTTATAAAAAAGAATAAAAAAAATTATAAAAGCCCGTTTTAATATCGATTCCGTTTAGATATATCGGTTAATTATACATATATAATCATAGTTGGGGATTAAATAAGAAGTAGATATTCCTAAGTAGCCTAAAAGTAATCTTGATTTTCATTTTTATAATCAATTGTTGAAATCAAAGTGTAGGAAAAAAGAGAGAAGTGTGGGTATTTTAAAGATAACCACTTTTGTTAACTTTTTTTTTAAATTTCCCCTCTTTTTTAAACGTCTATAACTTTTTAATACAACATTGTTTTTCAAAAAAAAGTTGCACCATAAAATCGATAATTTTTTTATCTTTAATTTGAATACCATAATATTATATAAAAAATAATAACTAAAAAAAATACAAAAAGTGGGTTTTTTTTCTATGTTAGTACAACATTTTTGTAGTAGATTTTGTGTTATATTTTTTTGTGCTGGATTTTTTATACTAATTTTTTTGTATTGAAATTTTTGTACTTGATTTTTATGCTAAATTTTTGTATTGATTTTTTTATGCTGGATTATTTGTACTGTATTTTTTGTATTGGATTTTTGGTGTTGTAATTTGAGACAATAAGTGGGTGAAAGTTTGAGTTCTAGAACCTAAATACCCTTAAATCTTATTTATGAGAAGTGACACATGTCATCTTCATAATCTTTTTTAGGCTAATTAGACAAACTCTACTTTTTAAAGGATCCTCCCTCTATAATCATAATCATAATCCAATTATAAAGATCTATTATAAATAAGTTATAAAAAAACATATGTGAGAGCATTCCTATCAACTATTCTCATCTCTATAATTACATTAAAAATTACCAACTTTTCTCTATTCTTTGTAATTAAATAATACATTTTTATACCTTTATCATTACCTTTTCTCTATTATACTAACACAACTATTTTAAAAAAAATATTAAAAAATCAATACAGATAAACAGTGATATCCTCTGGTTACAACTAACCACTTTAAGGGCATGTTTGAGATTACTTTTTGAGCTTTTTATTTTATAAAAGTTTGTTTAGGTAAATCTAAAGGAGATAGAAAAAAAGCAAATAATAAGTTTTCAATAACTCCCTCCCAGTTACAAACCCACTCACAGATATATACAAACAGAACCTGGTGTGAATGCTCGAGGATTAGAGATTTGTAGAGATCGCTTTATCTTGTAATCCACTCTACTTGTGCGCTCTGAAGATATCATCGGAAGCTCCAAAAACCCAATGGATAAATCGTCAGGTACTCGTCTCTCTGTTTTAACTTGATTGTTCGTTCATACAGTTGCTTATTCAATTATAATGTATCCACAACACCCACTAAACCATTTTCATCCTACCTCTTACTATGTTTGTTGGATGATTCTAACTTCTTTTCAAGTGTTTTCCCAAATCCACGCTTCGGAGCCCTCCAACTGTTTGTGGAAATGCCAATATCAGACTAGGAACCTATAAAATGATTCAAACAAGTAAACAACACAAGGGGTTTTCAATTTCAAAAGTAGTGCTGATTGATGCATTTGAGACTAAAGATTTTTTTAATTATAAAATATAAGCATGTGATTGATGATTTTGAGACTAAAGATTTGTTATTTTCATCCAAAAATTGACTCCAGTTTTTTCTTGCAAAATAATTGATTTCTATGCACATTATTTTGATTCTTTAAATTGAAAGAAATTATAATTCCCAATTCTCTACAACGTCTAGACGATTAAAAAATTTCAGGAACATGCAAATCAGAATTATTTTTGTCTCTATTTAGAGTTTTCTGTGCAAAATTATTCTTAGCGACATTTTTGGGGTCTCGGTGTCTTTGATTACTTTGGTGCTTACTTTTACAAACCAATGAAATACCTATGATTTGATACATAAAAAAACTGTCAGTCATTTAGGGTTTGTAGAATCATGGAACATCTAGATCAGAAATCTAAACATGGACCAAAAATATCCCTAATTTAAAATAGTACTGTTTTAAAATATAAGCACATATAGAGTCCTATATGTTTACTGCACCACTTGAATTGATGTCAGACAAGGGGGTGGAAGCATCCATCATATTGGAGAAACACCCAACACATAACAGGGAAACCCATGGAACGCGTGAGGATATCGATGTGAATACACCAATCAGTGATGTCAAAGGTCCAAATGTGTTTGAAAGAGTAAAGGAGGAGTTTGAAGCAATAGTGGAAGCAGTTCATCATCATAAAGAAGATAAAAACCAAGATTCGCCTTCTGGTACATCATCCTGTTTTATTTGATCAAGCATTCAAGGTAACTGGATTTTCTTGATGTTGCTGATGGCAGCAGACCATAGGGGGGGAGTCCTAGTCCTAGCCACCATAAGGAGACTCATGGGAGGGGGAGGATATTGATGCAGATATCCCAATCAGTGAATTTAAAGGTCCTAGCATCCTTCATCGTGCTAAAGAAGAGATTGAATCCATTGTTGACACAATTAATTCAAAAAAAGTTACACAGAAGTTGTAATCACGATTGAGGTGAGTTACAAGTCATGATTCTTTTGCACACGCAATGTGCAAAAAAAATAAAATTTAATTGAAGCATGGAGAATGCAGCAATTCAGTCGTTCTCAAAGATTGGATAACATTCAAGAGACCTATGTTGTTTTCAATTATAACTGCCTTATATTCATAAGTTACTATCAGATTGTTATCTGTACAGGACATGAAAAACCAAGTTTTGGAGAGAAGAAATTTCACCAAGAACAAGCTAAAGATTACAAAGAAAAGCAAAGAGATCAATTCATTATAATTTTCCGCACATCATTAAGCTTACAGAACTGTGATCATCTTCAAGTGGGCTTACTGATACATGAAGAGAAAACAATGTATTACTCTCTGGTTCAATGTATTATTTCTTATGGGTAATGAAGTCTACTAAGAGTGTCTTGCTTTAATTGAGTTCTTAGCATGCATTCTTTTGTTTTTTGTGTGACCGTGAGAACCCGTTACTAGAAAACTCCCGTTGACTCCACTAGTACTCTACTACTTAACCAATGAAATCAGGTAAAACGCAGCTTGTGTGCTTCAAGAGAGTTAAAGCAGAAAACAGTGGAATCTTAGGTTCTTAGCTTGCATTCTTGTACTGAACTCAAACGCCTTTCTGTGTCTCATGTGTGCTTCTTGTTGTTTCTAATACAATCCAGCCCATTCTAGGGCGGTATTGTCTGTTTTGGTACCTCTACCTCACGGGTTTGTTCCTGGATCAGGGTTCACACATGACACACCAACCCACGAGACGCCCAACTAGTCAAGGTATTGATAATTGGGAGTTTCTCCCCATTTTGTGGGGGGTTTCTTGGTATCAAATAGCATCATCAATGGCGTGAACTTTGTCTTTGGAACTCTGGCATTATTAATTTTTTGCTTAGTCAGACTCATACAATAAGCAAATTAGAAGGTGAGAGAAAACTAGATTTACGTAATAACATGAAAGGAAAAGAAACAAAAAAATACCCGGATTATAGCAGTGAAGCATCCTGCTGTTGGGATTCAACATTGTAAACTGAATACTTGTTTTGCTATGGCCACTCAATTTTAACCTTTCAGTATAAAGAAATTATTTTTTAACATGCCCCTTCTTAAAATACATCATAAATAGTAAACCGACAGGGCCGGTCTTTAGATTCCTCAAAATATTTTGGGCCCGGGACATTTAAAAAAAAAGGCCCCATAATATAAACTCATAATAGCATAATAAAAAACTATAACAAACGAATAACGATTATTTTATTATTTTTTAATAAGTTTGAAAATCTTGTAGGCTTTTTTTAATTTCTAAATGGGTTAATAAGATAAACGAATAATACAAGTAGTGGACATTTTTTATTTTCTAAGTGGGTTAATAGTACATAAAATAAACGTATGAAGTTGGCACGACTCGGTCATGGAGTTCGAAAAATAGATAAATTGTGGCGCGAATAGGGGTTAACATTGAAACGATAAATTCGTTAAACTTGAGATGGTAAAATTAACAATTTACAAAGCTAGGGGTGAGTTTTGCCATTTTACCAAAGTAGGGGGAGAAGTGTCAAATTACCAATTTATAAAGTTACGGGTTAGTTATGCCATTTTCGCAAAGTCAGGGGTGTCAGATTAATAATTACAAAGTTGTGAGTGACTTTTGTAATTTAACTAAAGTTAGGGGGAACAATGATCTATTTTAAAAAGAAGAAAAATTAAAAGGAGGGTTGCAACTCATCTAACTCAAACTTTTGTAATATTCTAAAACATGAAATATGTAACTGGTGGAGACAATCTAAAAGGTCAAACTCAAGTAATTTTTTTAAAAAACTACGCGCCCTTTAAGAGACCGGGCCCCGGACGGTCGTCCTCCCGCCCCTGTAAACCAATATATTTTTTGCTATAATGATAAAATAATACAATTATAATTGGTAAACCAACACACTGGAACATATAATAGTATTGTATTTTGTGACTCCTCACCCATAAAACCAGCAATGTACACATGATTTATTCTATCATTCTTAGATAAAATCCTATTTTTTGAGTGTTATATAACTTCAAAATAAACTATTATCTAAAATATGAAGAAAAAAAATTGAACCACAAATACCATACACCTGAGTATAAAACTTGTAGATGCAACAGCCTCTGTCAATTGCGCATCTAAAATTTTTTAAAAAAATATGCAAACTTAAGGTTGATATGTGTAAATATGACAAGGAGGGAAAAACGAGAAAGCAGACGCTTAAACCCTAAAATCAAACTCCCTCTCAAAAGAGGGGAAAAAGAAAGTGGTTAGGTTTGTGTTTAAACCCTATAGCATTGTTTATTCGTGTCCTTTTGACACTGATTCATCGGTAGTATACGAGAATGGCTAGGCTGCTTCGAAGCATATCGGTTCTAAAACGCTCCTCATGTTACTTTGAGGTGATGAAACACCTCACTTTTCTTCCTCGATTTCTCATGTTTTATTTCTGATTTTATGTTTATTTGGAGCCATGGTTGCCTAAACTGAAATAAATTGGTGATTTTGTGTGTGTTTGGGGTTATCTGTTGCAGATTTTGATGGTCCTTCTTGTTTGTTGTTGTTAATGATTTCTACTTGGTTGTTGATGTGCAGGATTCTAAGAGATGTTTACTGGGATCATCATTTCAGATGAACAGTTTTGCTACTAAAGGTATGATTCAGTATTTGAACAAATTAGACCATCGGATTTAACAAATCTGACTAGAGATGATGAGAATGTATTGTATTTTAGTGTTTAAAAGTTAACAATTTAAAAAATATTTTTTTACTATTTTTTAATAATGAACAAGTATCATACTTGATGCGCACGCATTGCGCGTTGGCTTTTGGGATCAAAACGCATCGGAGCGCCACACACTTTCAAAACCAAGGTAATGGCTGATGGGTTAAGTGTAAGAAAATGCTGATTCGGGCACTTGCTTCATCTGGAGTCCTGTTATAACATTACCATAAAAATATGAATGGTGCTTAGATAGTTAGATGGATTTGATATGATTAAAAGAGGGCATTATTAGTAAGTCAATGTTATTCAACATTTAGGCAAAAAGAAATCAAAGTCTGATGGAAGTGATTCTGGTGAAGAGAATATGTCTAAGAAAGATCTAGCTCTAAAGCAAGCAATTGATCAAATCAATACTTCTCATGGAAAGGGCTCTATCATGTTTCTTGGTCAGTGTGCTTCTCCCCGACAAGTCCCTGTGGTATCTACAGGATCTTTTGCATTAGATATAGCACTTGGTGTAGGCGGGTTTCCAAAGGTATTTTGTTATATATTTGCTTAATTGCTTCTAGACACACGATCTTCTTTATAGTCGTTAAGTACTTTTCACTGATGCAGGGACGTGTAGTGGAGATATATGGTCCAGAAGCTTCTGGAAAGACAACTCTTGCTCTTCATGTAATTGCTGAAGCACAGAAGCAAGGAGGTTAATTTCTAAGTCTCCCAGAAAGTAAATTATGTGTTTGGCTACCGCACTTTCTGTAGAAAATCATTTTTCTTTTGTGATATTTTATAGGTTATTGTGTATTTGTTGACGCTGAGCATGCTCTTGATCCGTCATTAGCCAAAGCCATAGGTGTTAACACACGGGATTTGCTTCTGTCACAACCAGATTGTGGTGAACAGGCTTTAAGTCTTGTAGATACTATTATCAGAAGTGGTTCAGTTGATGTTGTTGTTGTGGATAGTGTAAGTAAGGTCTCTCATTTTCTATTTATTATTTTTTAGGAGTGTTTGGTTCAGGTTTAGCAGTCCATGTCCCATATGACACATTTGCTTTTTTTTTCTTTCCATTTCTTTCTGATAGCAAGTTTTTCCTAATTTTTTTGTTAGGTTATTACTCTTGTATATTTTTAGGATTCCTCCCTTGTTATTCATTCAGAAATTATCACAATACATCTTGTATTTACTTTCTTCTTATGGTTTGTTAATGCACCACCAGGTTGCTGCCCTTGTCCCTAAAAGTGAACTTGATGGTGAAATGGGTGATGCACATATGGCAATGCAAGCTAGACTTATGAGCCAGGCACTTCGTAAATTGAGCCATTCATTATCGTCATCACAGACTATTTTGATATTCATTAATCAGGTGAAAATATGATCTTCCTTGATCATTTACTTGTTTTTAACCATTCTAAGTTTCTTCATAATATGTTTGATAGTTGCATTGATATTGCTTGCATGCTACTCAGGTAAGGTCAAAGTTGGCTACTTTTGGATTTGGGGCTCCCTCTGAAGTGACATGTGGTGGAAATGCTTTGAAGTTTTATGCGTCAATCCGCTTAAATATTCGGAGAATAGGACTTGTCAAGAAGGGGGAAGAGGTACTTCTTTCCACTGACAATTTGAATCTTTTTTTTTTGGTTGCAAATTCTGAGTATAAATTATTGCATAATCATCACAGAATAGATAACCTGGAAGGTGAAATTCTCTTGTAGCCTTTTAATCAGAAGTCTTGATCTTAAAATGTTTTGGAAGCTCAGTCAAGTTTCAGATCATTGCCTTCTGTTCGTGTGTGATTTAATTGAAGTTATTAAATACCGATGTGAAAAGAGTGCACTTTATGCTCTCTCTTTGACAGTAGGGGTGGGTATGACGGGTTGGGTAATGGGTCAAAGCGGGTTTGGTTGGTGATGAATATTCTCAGTACACATCGAAATAGGCAGGTCGGGTTGGGTTGACATGCACATATTCTTGTCCATAACAAACGCCTTCGTTACAATAAATAAACTTTTATGATAATAATTGAAATATTTGAATATGACAATTTAGGAGATTGTGCGCCTCCGCCTTATAAAAATAGACTTTAGGAGGCTTTCAACACAATCGACTCATTACCTATAAAGTTGATTGTTTTGAACCATTTGACACGTTTGAAATGCAACACAATTCAAACAACCTGTTGTAAATCGGTCGAAATAGCTACATCAGAATTGAAATAATATTTTTGTTGGTTTCTTTTAAGCTAAATCTTATATTATTGAAAGCTTTTCCCAAAAATCCAGATTAATGAACAAGATCCTTTTTTTTTCTTTTCACTTTGTATTTACAGACACTAGGAAGTCAAGTTCTAGTCAAGATTATGAAGAACAAGCTTGCTCCACCTTACAGAACCGCCCAATTTGAGCTGGAGTTTGGCAAGGGCATATGTCGTGAATCAGAGCTCATTGAGTTAGGTCTTAAACACAAATTCATCATGAAAGCTGGAGGTGCATATTACAGCATGGGAGATATGAAGTTTTGTGGCAAAGATGCTATAAAACGTTACTTAGCTGAGAATTTAACCGTGCGCGATGAACTAGAGACCAAATTAAGGGAAAAGCTTGTTGATGAACCAAAAAAGGAAAAGGGGGTTGAAACAACAGATACTGAAGATGTTATTGCCCTTGATTCAACTGATGAAGAGGTAGCTGCAGTAGAGGCCTGATTCGGAAATGACTGATTTAACCTCCTATTGTAACTTGTCCTCCCTTAATTTTCTGGTCTAAATGTGATTATACAAGTCATTAGTCTTTAAAGGGAGATCTTTACATGTTGCAATTTCAGACTTGTAAATACCATATTTTTGTTAGGTGTAATATCATGTATCATGGTGTTGAAAATATTCAAGTTTTGAAGAAAAAAATAACTGACATCTCCATCTCTAAATTGCAGCTTATTTGTTTTTTATTCTTATGTGCTTCTAGTCATAGAGAATCCAAGGAGATCCCATCTAAAATAACACGAAAATAATCAAGTTTGGGTTGTCATATCTAACTTATTGTGTTTAGATAGGCTGTTTTGCACGCTTAATTAAATAGTCAACCCGTCACCATTTAACCTATTTTTTACAAGCCATCAACCCGTTTAACCCACTTAGTACAACCTGTCAACCCTGACTTTGGGTTACACGATTTAAATTGTCTGCGTTAAGGTTCAGCGATTCAACCTGATAACCTAACACGATCAACACCTTGGATGCTAGTGACTACAAACCGAGTTCTTTTATACAAGGATTCCAAGTACAATATCATCTAACGTTTTCAAACCTGAATGTGTATATCAACACACAAATACTGAAGTACACATGTTATGATGTGTTAAGGATCATATCACTCGAGTTTCGTTTACATGCTACAAAAACTTTTAGATATCATGATTCGTGTAGAGTTCGTTCGGCTCTACTCACTATCTTTGTATGTTTCAAGGTATGCTTCTTCATCCTGTAACGACACATAAGAAACCACATGCTTATCGACAACATCAACGCAAGTAAATTATTCAAAACATTTAGCACGTGCTTGATTTCAATATTACCTCCTCGGCTGCACGGCCATCATCTGAATCCGATTCCGAACCTGAATCATCTTCTATCCTTGATCTCAATGTCTCTTCATCAACTTCATCAATTATCTTCAAGTCCTCCTGCAAATCCAAATACCCAACAATTCATACTCATTTGTTTACCAAAATACCCTTGTACGCCATTGAAAATGAAATTAAGAGAATTCCATAAATCATACAAGTTCCGATTTCAGCTTCACAATCCTTTTCGACAACTCCATGATATGATACTTCAGAGCCTGTATGTATTCAAAAAAACAATGATAAAGGTCATTTGCCTAATCTTTCAACTATAATCGCGCCGTGGTGTAAACACACATTTTTATGTGAGGTGACTTCTAATCAAGTAATCAGAGGTGGCAACCGTTTATAAGTGAATTGGTTGATTCGGGTTATATTTTATCTCTAACAACTCAACAGTTCACAGTCATTTATTGTAATCATATTTATCATGTAAAATATTTCTAAATTCGATAAAGAACAGACAAAAAGGTGTTTGCAGGTCGCCCCAAGTAGCCAACCCGACCCAACCCATTTTGACTTGTTACCCAACCAATTCATTTTGCCACTTCTACATCTAATGATTTATTCCCCCCAGAAACAGTATCAAATATAGCCCTACCTCGCGTCTTTGCAATTCAATTGCACGCGCTAAAGCTTTCCTTCTAGTCAAAAGATTTTTCGGCCTTGTTGCTTTCGGTCGCTCATAATTCTTTCCACGATAGACTATAATGGCATAGCCTTTGGTGGTTTTGTCAACAGATACCAAAACTCCACCACTTTCTGCCTCGAGAGAAATAGCCACATGTTTCACCAGTGTAAAGCTTTTTCGCTCCACCATTATCTTGACTAGCTCCCTATACTTCCAATGTAGGTGCATATTTTCAATCGTGCCATCAAAAACACCCCGCCTCCCTAAACATCCCAGTCTTTGTTAAACTTTCTTTTTCAAAATAATCTAAAAAGGATTAAATGAAATAATTCAGAGGTGAAAATTTATTACCTAACTCCAAGTATGGTCTCATACTTAATCCTATCTTACGAAGCGAAAACCTCTCCTCATCGGTTAAGGTTTCCAAATCGGTAGGAAGTTGTGATGGTCGTAAATATTCTTGAACTTTTGCTAGCGCCTTTTCAGCATTTTTTATCTTTCTGTTTGCCTGCAATCACGTGAAATATGTTAAATGACTAAAATGCCCTTGGCCATAAAGGAATCTTCACAACCCAAACTGATCATCTGATATAATCAATCTTTATAGCAATGAGAATGTACAAAGAGGTAAGTTCGTGGAGGGAATGAAACAACTGAAATACCCTTGGGCCATGAGATGGGGAATCTTCAGGATCCCATCTCATGACCCAAATGGGTAATCGATCTTTATAACTATGACAAGGGGCAAATAGGTAATATACTAATATTACCGGAGGGATGGGGACGTTTTTGTAACTTACAAGGGCTAGCTTGTTTTCAAGAAGTTTGACAAGAGAAGTGTGTCGTGCAACGGCTGCTTCCCTCCTCATTCTCTCAATCTCCTCGCTGCCAGGCTCGGTTCCCCATCTTGAGGTAGCCGCCATGGTTTCCGCTAGGGTCCCAGCAACTAACGGGCCTTTAACAGCGTTTTTAGTAGTCATATCAATGAAAGTTGAAGCCTTTTCTCGAGCTTTGTCTTCATCTTCTTGGCGGTTAATACTTAGCTCTTGTGCTTTAGTCAATGTCATTGTGACATTAGGGGGTAAAAAGTCGTTACCCCTGTAAAAGACAATATAGTCCTTGTTCCTAGAGACTAGAGTCCCACCTGCCAGTCTCTAAATTAAACGATCCAATAGGCATTTTAGTCATTTTTAACAAAAGAAAACACAAACAAAAAAGGAAGAAAAAATATATTTCAAAGATCTAACCTTGAGCTCTTCTGCCATTCTTTCATTACAAGTGTTGTCCACACCACGCTTGATGGCTATCTTTGCAATGGCACTTCTTTCCCATAGCTTTGCCATTGCAACCGCAAGGCCTTGCAAATCTCTATTTCTTCCTTTATGGCAATCAAGCAGAAAAAGAAATTTATTTACACAAGGGTAATTTAGTCTTTTCACAAACAATAAAAGATAGCAAACTCATCAAGAATCAATAACAAACAAGGAACCATAACCATAAATTAGACTTTCAACAAAATGCTCCAAATTTGGTAGGTTATAATAGAATGGAAGATTAGTACATACCAAGTGCAAAATGCGGAGGCATTGTTCTTGCAGTCCTACGAATAAAGGTCATCTCTTTATCCCGTAAGCCGGGTCTTGTCCCATACGGGAGAAGTCTAAAAGGACGTTTATACCCTTCAATCAAAGAAGGAAGCAAATCTGCATCTACAGGTAGTGGCTCACGGCCTGACCAATCCTTGAACCGTGGACCCAATCCATCTAAAACGAGATTGAGCTCTTTTAAATCTAGTAATTCTTCTTCAGAAAGATCCTTAACATATTGACCCGCATAATTTATTGATGATTCGTTTTCTGTATGCTTTGATTTATGTTCTGTAAATGATTGTACACAGGGAAGCTTATAAGCCATTCCTCTGAATAATACAACTGAACTGCCTGATCTCCATATCACTAAGCCACCCGTTCTACTCTGTTAGAAAGCAAAAGACGACGCAGTTAAGAAACCTTTGAAGAATCCATCAGAAGAAAAAAAGAAGCTTCGACTTATTGAAGGTCATAGGGAGTAAGCATCAAGTCCAATCTTAGTTGAACTGTTTTTGAATTTTGAACAAATATAACTAAGAACATGATCCTTGGTTGAAACTATGAACAGAATATTGTTAGTGTTAAATTTGTAATGAAGTCTATATATATTTGAGTTTGAATTGTCAAGATTTGACCTCAAAAGTGAAAATATAACATCTTTCTTAAACAAGGGAGCAATTTAAATATGTAATCATGAAAGTTCCATTTCTTCATTAGATTACACAAGTTCGCAACTGCGCATCTTCGGATCAATTTTTTTTGTTATTATCCTAATTCAAAAGAAAATAGATCAAGAACTTGTACATCTAGAATGCAATATACATAATGCTGAAATGGGGAGTCAAAAGTATACACAAAATGAGGCTGAAATGTTTTCGATGTTAAATGCAAATTCGAAAAGGACCAGTGTAAATAGATCCTTCTTCGACCACGAAACAAGGTAATCAGGTGCTTAAAGCTAAGGATAATCGGTATTCTTACAACAATTCTCGCATATTTTTTTAAAATCTAATTATTTTGTCCCTAAATTATCAGAACATCATAATATGATCGGTTTAAAACCACATTCAAACACTCCCTTAGTGAAACTGACCCTTAATGTTTCTAGCAATTAAAAACCTACAACTTTATTTGCATATGTTCCGAGTTCTTAATGTTCAAGTGCCTACAGCATAATATTTGTCATTTTATCTATAAGTATACAAATCAACCAAACAGAAGGCGAAGGCTAACACCGAGTTACTGACCTCTAAACTTTCATGGATCCTTTTCATATTCATGGTAGAAAGCCCTTTAAATTTCAACTTCACAACCTCATCAATTTTCCATTTCTCATGTATTGAATCCACTAACTCCTGTGTAATCCCAGCTGCTCCAACCCTAAATCTTTCTACCATTCTCCCTGATTTGTTCCTCAACCTCTTCAACTCGAATTCCGGTATCAATTTCTCTGCCAGTGGTGTATTGCTACTACTCTGAAACAAATCTTTCTCTCTTTCCCATGGAACCCTCTCAACCCTTTGACTTTCTTGACCATTATTTGAAACATCATCAAAAACCCTTTCAAGATTTCCTTTCTGTACAGAAACCCCATCAGCAGCTGTGCCTCCATCATCACTCACCGAGTCACCCAGAAACGAGTCACTAACCGTTCTTGACTCGGACAAAACAAACCCACCATCAATTTTACCATCTTTTTGGGAATTCCCATCTTCAAAATCAAAACTTTGTTTCTGGGGTTTAGTTTTCTGAACCCAAGGAGCAAGCTTTACACTTTTTATAGAATCAAAACTCACTGAGTCACCGATTCTTGACTCGTCTAAAACCCTTTCTTCAACATCATCATCTTCTTCTTTGTCGTTTTCTATGAACTTGATTGCAATTTTTCCCTCTTGTTGTCGCATTTCTTCTTTCTGCCATGGGAATTTGTCTCCTAATGAAGTGGGTTTCCGAGACCATTTTTCAAGAACCTGTTGGGAAAAACTGGGTCTGGGTTTTCTTTGATTTTTCCTTTTGGGGATAATTTGTTGGGTTTCAAGTTTAATTGTTTGATTACTACAAAACAATTTGAAATTTGAAGATGAAGTAGTATTTGAATGGGGTAAGATGAAATTAAGTGAAAATGGTGAAGATGAAGAAGCCATTGATGAGGTTATCATGTATTGTGCTCCGTAGAGATGCTTACATTTGATTCATTTTAAGTTGTACCATATGCAGTAGAAACTGTATCATGATGAATCTTTAATGGGTTATAGTCCATATACAACATTTGATATGGGCTACAAGTTTGTAATGGCCCAAAAGCCCAGCTAACATGTTTTATAGTTTATAAATATAACTAGCTTAGACCCCGTGTAATACACACGGGTGAAAAATATCAATACATAAATTTCTTAAATTTTTTTTATGTATTTTACAGGTATAAAAATGTATTACTGTATATTAAGGATATAAAACAAAATTCAAAATATGTAAAAAATAATTTGTAATTGGGTTTCGAAAATACGTCAATTACTATTTAATGTAATTTGACTTTCATTTATTATTTGATTGAAAATAAAAATTAAATAATTACATTTTAAAGTTTTTTTTATAATAAAGAATAATTTAAAAATAAATGTGTTTTATTAGTATATTATTAATTTATTAAAAGATAGGGATGCATTTAATAAGAGAGAGATGTGGGAAAACAATGATGAAATTGAATATGGTGACGATACGTGGCATACAAAAACCTTTCTTTATTATATAGTATAGATATAGATGTAATAACCTAACTTTTTAGATATTAAAATATTAATTAATAACTAGGTTATATACTCATCTATACTATATAATAAATAAAGGTTTTTGTATGCTACATGTCGCCTCTATATTCAATCACATCATTCTTTTTCTGCCTCTCTCTCCTATTAAAGCACCCATATCTTTTAATAAGTTGCTAATTATACCAATAAAACACATTGATTTTAAATGAATCATCTATTATAAAAAAAACTTTGAAATCTAATTATATAGCTTTTATTTTTCAATCAAATAGTAAATTAAAGTAAAATTACATTAAATAGTAATTGACGTAAATTATATATTATTTTTTTCATATTTTGAGTTTTGTTTTTTATCCTTAGTATTTGTAATACATTTTTACATCTGTAAAATATATAAATAAAATTTAAGAAACTTATGTATTGATATTTTTCACCCCGTGTGTATTACACGGGGTCTAAGCTAGTGTATTATATATGATTGTTTAATATAAAAATAAAAATACAATAATGTTTAAAAATTTGAAATAATATGTAAAACAAGAAATATATTTATTTGTTTCCTTAATTAAGTAATAATTAAAATTCAAATTTTATGTTATCTTTTTTAAAAATTAAAAACATTAACATAATTAAATTTTTAAATTCAAACTTACTTAAAATAGAGAAAATTAGAAGATTTTGATGAGATAAAATTTGATGATGACATGTGCCATTATTTGAAATCATTTATTAGAATAAGCATATTAATTACGAAAAAGTAAGGATGATTTCAGCAAAGGAAAGGCCGGCGCGGTCAGTTGTTGAACCGACGAGGGGAGGGGAGGGACTGGGATCCGAACCTACATAGGGATGGTGAAGGAAAATTTACTGCCCACTATTGTTTAATACCTGATTCACATTGTACATTGTATATATATATATATATAAAAAGACATAATTTAAAGATAAAACAAACAAAAACAAAATGCCATGTTAGAAAATGAAAGAATAAGTCACCATTCACATTTAATATAGTTCGTAAAGTGTTATATTTAATTGGGGAGTTGATTATACACCATAAAATTATTCATATACAATAAACAACATAAATACAATTTAAAAAAGAAGCAAAACGTTCTTGATTAGTGGTATTCGAACCCTGGCAACTTGCCTGAGGGGACTAACAACGTGGTCCTTGTTAATCTCTCCGAATCAAAATATATATAATTACAAAACAAAAATTAAAAAGATATTAAAAAAAACCCATTGTTCATACATCATACCACGTATCTCTTCATCTTCATCCATCTTCCAAGATCTACAACCACGTCGCACGAATCTCTGGTCTTCATCAATCTTCCTTCTCCGTCTTACAACGTCAGTTTCATCGCTGGTTATTCGCACTCCGGCCAAGCTTCGTCACCACCAGTCTAACCGCACGGTTTCCGGTTCAACCACCGGTTCCCGGCCCAACCGGCCGGGTCGCTGCAGACCCGTTTCAACACCCATAACCGGACCGCTCAAGTCTCCGGTTCCCGGTCCGACCGGTCTGACCAGCCGGTCCGATCCGGGTTTAAAAACATTGTTATTTCATTAACTTAATTTACGTGTCGTTGGCACCGACCAATCTCCCCCTCTACTTTATTGAAATGGTAAAAGTCATCTTCAACTTTGTAAAATGTTATTTTGACCCCTCAAGTTTCTAAAATTTTAAGTTACCTCGTGTAGTATATATAATTTGATTTTTCCTTAATAACTTTCACGTTTGTTTTGTTTTTTTCTAGTTGTTTGTTTTGTTTTTTTTCTAGTTGTATACATTTTATAAACTAACGTAGTTGGAAAATAAGGTAGTAAAATACATATAAATAAAAGATACATTCTTTTAAAAATCATAATACTTTTTTATAATTTAGTAATTAAAATTTCAAATATTTACAAGACGATATGGTGGTATAAATCTATATACCCAATTATGTATTACTTTTTTGATATTTTGAATTTTGTTTTCTATCTTTAGTATACATGATAATATGTTTTTACATATGTAAAGTATATACATAAAATTTTAAAAAAATTATACTGATATTTTTCACCCCGTATGTAGATACGGGTTCTAAACTAGTGTATTATATAAAATTGATTGGTATAATGGTATTCTCAACCCCAGCATCGTCTTTTCACCGATCTAATAAATATGAATCTTGCTATGTCTTCTCACTGATCTAATCTAATAAATATGAAACTTGCCTTTTCTTTTCATTTTTCATTGCCCTAATAAATATGAATCTTCAAACTTCACAATTCTTCGGTCTTTCACATATACACCAACTAACTTACTTTATTTTCATATGTGAAATCAAAGAGAGTAAATTACTTTTTTTTTCATAATATTATGGGTTTCATCTATGGGTTAAGATTTTTACGGCCTTACGGGTTAAATCCCTTTGACATAGTTTGACGATGGTAACTTGGCTTACAGACAGTTAATTTTCCAGTTAAGTACGTATAAAATTACCGTTTTATCTTTAATCTTTATAAAAAAATAATGGATTAGCTTAACTTCTCAAGTAAACTCCTTGAATGATTTGTTTTACGACTTGGTAAAGTTTGTCGCACTGGATGTTTCGATACATGTGAGAAAATTCGTCTATTTAAACATTTGGATATGCTTTTTTTGAGTAAAAGGTGTAATTTAATTTTTTTGGCTTTTTAATCCATCTTCAATTAAGGTTTAAAACATATATTTAAACCTAGATGAGTATTCGATGTGAATTTCTAAACTTGTTGTTCGTAACCGAGTTCAAAAATCAAATTCTAGGTCCAAGCCTGAAAACTATCACAACTTACAAGCCTGTCTCATAACGATTAGTAATTTAGTATATTGTTCACCACCACCATCATTTTTTGTGTATTTTACATTTTAGTACTCTATATGCATATAGAGAACTTTCGATTCATTATCACAGCGACGTAAAAGCCATCGAAAGCCGTCAAAGTTGTTTCAAAGTTTCATTTTTTATGATTTTTTTTGTTTTTATCTTACAAACCTTAAAATATGATAGTTATATAAAATTCAGGATTTCCTGTTTCTACGTGCTTATTTTTATCAACGTTTTAACGTGAATTTTTTTCACGAGATAAATACCAGTATATAAGTCGTTAAAACCGAGTCTTACAAATTTTGTCACTATGCTGAGCAAGATTCTGAAGCACCGTTATTTAATTAAAAACTATTTTTATGTCATATGCCCTCTTCAATGGAGGGATGTAGTAAATAATAGAGGCTCGTAGAAACTAATGAAGTTTCCCATTACGTACAAGTTCAGTGAATTCGTCGGTACATTAGTAAATGTACATGACTTAATTGGCCTATCACATTCAACGATTATTTTAAATAAGGAGATAATGCATCCAAAATTTATGAGATTTTAATATAGTCAATTTCACACCTAATGTGGATTAATTACCATTAGAAATGGCTAGCGAATAATATAAGTCTGGTCATCCGGATAAATTTATTGGCGAAAAGCCATTAACGTCCACGAACGTAGACAACACTAGTGATCCTACACACCCACCAATCTGAGGGAAACTCACCGCCCAAATGTCCACTGTGGTAAAACCACTGACACACATGAGTATATTGCATCAAGTGAGTTTACGTGATATTAAAAATAATTGAGGTGTCTGATCCCAACCAATTGATCTGAGGCTTATTGGTTGGAATAATGTTATGTGATATTAAAAATAATTGAGTAAATTACACCGATGGTCCTTGTGTTTTGGGACAAATTTGGATATAGTCCCTAAAGTTTGAAAATTTTATGTATAGTCCCCAACCGCTTAATTTGTTTTTATCCTTGGTCCCTAGGTCAAAGTAATATTACTATTTTATCATTTTTAAAAGTTACACTTTAACCATTTTCGCCTTTTACTATTCTAAAATTTATAATTTAACCCTTGTTCTTTGCTATTACTATTATTATTAATATTAATACGTTATTTTTTTACTTTTCAACAAGAGAGTTATTTGTAATTTACTCTTTATCATATTTTTAGCTTGTTAAAGTTATTAGAAACTTTAAATAATTAAAATTTTAGAATTTGAATGATTGTACTTAAGATTTTACATATTTCAAGTTGAGTTTAAAAGATGATAATGTAAATCAAATCGGGTAGTTTTAACCACCTAAGATGTAAAATATATTAGATCTCACCAAGAAGTAAGAAAACACATCAACCAGCAGTTATTTTTACTTTTCAACAAGAGAGTTATTTGAAATATTGTTTTACAGTTAAATATGAGACTAAGAATATTAAAACCCACCCCAACCTCTAATGATATACCATCGTGCCTTCTTTAATTGAAGACGACAACAACAAAAACAACATGTCCAACAAAATCTCATCAAATTGATATGATTTATGAGAGGATTAGATGTAAATAAAACATACCTTTATCCTAATTCCCAAAGCATATACATCTCTTTAATTGAAGAGTACACACATCTTACCAATTTTTTTTATTTTTTTTATAGGTGGCTGAGTTTTTTTTAACAAAAGGCATAAGCATAAAGTTGTCAATAATTCAAAAGATTGTTGGTGTGTAAAACATCTTTTTAGTGATGTATGTTTTTTATTAATAAATTAATTTCATATGATAATTAATATTGTGTCCGATAAACGATAGATTAACCTTAACCGATAACCGAACCATCATTGAACCGAATTAACCAATAACCAAGATTAAACGACAGTTATAGTTAAAGTTTTTTGATTAACCGATAAGACAGTTATAGTTAAGGATATCCTATAACCGAACTTTAACCATACCAAACTGATATTGTGATTGTTGTAAGCCATACCACCAAAATAGGTGGGGATTAAAATATATATAATGGAGAAATTACAACATTGGTACACCAAGTATAAACCTTTACAAAACATATACAAAGTAGCTCTTTTACTCTAACAGATGCATATGTAATTTAACAAAAATAAATAAATCAAGTAATAACATTAAAACCAAAATACAGTCGAAGGAAGGTGGGATTTTCTTTCTGCTTCATCTGTTATTTGACAATTTTATATAGTTTATATTAAGCACAATTGAATATTCATTCTATTTAATCCTATATATTCTTTACTTTTTTTGAAGAATAAGTTCTAACTCAACCTATTCTAGGAACTTAAATTTAAGACTATGTTGATATGAGTTTACTAAATACTTGATGCATCTTATCATTCATGTACCATTGTCATCATTGATATTGGTTTATAGTTTTGTTCCAAAAAAAATGTAGTTTAATAAATCATGTAAGGATCACTTGTGCGGTCTATATACATACATTGGACAATTGATCGAAACTAGCTCATAACCAATTACCAAAGGTTAACTGACTCGTGCTTAACCGATCATCAGTTATGGCTATGGTTAAGCCTCCATAACCGAACCGCTTTTGCACACCCCTATTTTATCTATACTCTCTAATAAGTAATGTTTTGGTGTGACAATGTAGGTCATGCATCTCTGATGTTAATATTGTTTTTAGTTGTTTTTAGATATTTGATGGTTTTCTTTATTTGTTCTAAATCACAGTATGTTCGGATTTGATTCTTGGCGCGAAAAACAAGAAAATATCAAGAAATAAAAAACGATTTGTAATTCGTAATTATTTATTTTTGAAAAAAGTTAATGATATAAATTTCATTTAATACAAAAGTCGAACATATTAAATTCTAATCTCATTTTAAAAGTTAATAATATAAATTTCATTTAAGGTAAAAAAATCTCATTTTTTAAGTCAAATATATTAAAAACACCATATATAATTTAAAATCAATATCATTTACTAAAAATAAGGGAACAAAAATATGGAATATAATGAAAAGAATAATTATATTTTTAGTAAATAATGAAACGCATAATATAGAGTTATTATCTAAAACAGTTTTAATAAATTAAATTAAAGTCATCATAATTGATTTTTATTTTCATTTTAAATACACGGGTTCTAACACTAGATAATTAAAAATCAATAGCAGTTGAATGTTTTGATTTCAAATTAATCAGAATGAAGTAATTAAAATTTACCATAAATAATTTTAACCAATATTAGTTGCTAAAATGAATATTTTTAAACAATATCAGTTGCTAAAATGAATGACATTAAAATATGAAAATTAATGATACGAAAAATTTTAAAAAATATCAAGAAATAAAAAACGGTTTGAAATTCGTAATCATTTATTTTTGGAAAAAGTTAATGATATAGATTTCATTTAATACAAAAGTCAAAAATATTAAATTTTAATCTCATTTTAAAAGTTAATAATATAAATTTCATTTAAGGTAAAAAATCTCACTGTATTAAAAACACCATATATAATTTAAAATCAATATCAGTTACTAAAAATAAGGAAACAAAAATATGGAATATAATAAAAATAATAATTGTATTTTTGGTAAATAATGAAACGCATAATATAGAGTTATTATCTAAAATAGTTTTAAATAAATTAAATTAAAGAAATCATAATTGATTTTTGTTTTCATTTTAAATACACGGGTTCTAACACTAGATAATTAAAAACCAATAGTAGTGAGATGTTTTGATTTCAAATTAATCAGAACGAACTAATTAAAATTTACCATAAATAATTTTTAAACAATATCAGTTGCTAAAATAAATGGCATTAAAATATGAAAATTAATGATACGAAAAATTGAAAAAAATATCAAGAAATAAAAAACGGTTTGTAATTTGTAATCATTTATTTTTGGAAAAAGTTAATTATATAAATTTCATTTAATACAAAAGTCAAACATATTAAATTTTAATCGCATTTTAAAAGTTAATAATAAAAATTTCATTTAAGGTAAAAAATCTCACTTTTTAATATAATCAATTCCCAAATGGGAGACGGGAATGATTGTGTTTATAAAGTTTAAAACAAGTTTTCTTAAGTGTTTATAAGTTTAATAAGTTTAGAATAATTATTACTCAAAATAATTATTTAGAAACCTTATAATTATTAATTACACAATACTCTAAGATAGTTTTCTTAAGTGTTTATAAGTGGAGTTGTAATAATAATCAAGTGAAAGACTAATTAGTTATCAAGGGTTTATGATCACTTTTTAAAGATTAACAATAATTATTTAAAGGATATATAGTTAATAAGGGTTAAAAATAATTATTTCATAGATCGGTAGTAATCAAAAATTAAAAATATGGATTAAAGGTTAATAATAATTATTTAAATAAGTTTAAAGAATAGTAATAATTGTTTAAGCGAGTCTAAAGATTAATAATAATTATTTCAAGAGTAAAATAATTATTAAATACAAAGTATTTAAAGTATATATGGATTTATAAAAGTTTAATTACTTTATTTAATCAATATAAATCATTTACGATTTATTAAAATATTCAAGTATTAAGCATTTATCTTACTATTTAATTTATAAATAAATAATGTTTAAAAATGTGGTTTAAATAACAATAAGCACTTATAAGTTTGTAAAATGTTAAATAGGGTTTCTTATAAAGTTTATATTTTTAATTATAAGTTTATAAATATTTTTAAAGTTTAAATGAAACTATAAGTTTATAATGTGCTAAATAAAGTTTCTTTTTAAATTATAAGTATTTTGTATTTATAAGTTTATAAATGTTTTAAATTAAAGTTTCCATTTAAGTTTTATAAAATTTATAAATAAATAAAGTATATTTATTTTCTTGTTCTAATTTAATTAAATAAAAAATCTTGAGTTAAATAAATATAAATTTTATATAAATACAAAGTTTATAAATCTATGTTTTCTAAATAATATGTAAGTGTTATAATCTTCTTTGATTTTATAAAATTTATATAAGCTATTTCTGTTTTATTAAAGTTTTTATTTATTTTTTTTAAGTTTTAAAAATAGAAAAAATATAAAAATAGTAACAAATTAAACTTTCAAAGTCTATAAATTATTTCCTGTTTAGTATATAAGTTTTTATAAAATTTAAAAGTATTTCTATAATTTCTAAAGATTTAAAATTAGTTTTTAAAGATTAATTCTTTATAAGTTTCAAATAAGTTTAATTAATTAAAATAATTCCAGAATATAAAGATGTAATTAAAAAACATTTTTAAGTTTATAAAAGTTTAATATATTTTATAAAAATTGTTTAAAAAGACTAAAAAATGGAAAGGTCAAAACTCGGGTTGGCCGGATCGAACCCGGGCCAACCGAGTCACACACACACGCCTAACCATCCGACTACGGGCCTCATTTGGGTTATAACACAGAAAAAGAATTTAATGAACACAAACCCAAATCTTTCCATATTTCCTTACGAACCCTAGGATCTAAGTCTCCTAAATACGAATCGATTCACCCTCTGTCATTGCAAATTGACAGAGGGCTTTTGATTAAGGATTGAAAACGAAGGATGTGGCCATGAGAATTACCTGAAATGATGATGAAACGAGTGAGAACGGTTCTGAGCTTTCGGTCGGCTGTCCACAGGTTCGAATGGCGAATACAGGTCCGATTTGGATGAATTGATAGTTTAGAGAGTTTTGGTGTGGTGTCCTCAGCGTGCCTCAACCCGAATTTATACTAAATTTCGCGATTTAATGCTAGATTAGTTGGGAGGTTTACGGTTGAGTTAAACAGATTGAAATTCGAAATTATGCGTGGTTTAAGTTGATTTCGGGCATAAAGGTTTCTTGGGTTTAGGTCGCATGCGCGAGTCAGAGCTCGAGGAGCCTTCAATTCGGGCGTTTAACGCGTTTTTGAATAATCGAGCCTAAAACCGGTAAAGTGGGTCTCGAACTAGCTATCGGTTCTAGTTCCAGGAGTTTGGCTAGTTTACACAAACAGTCCCTGAAGTTTGAATTTAAAAATAAGTTTAAAAAATGGTCAATTATGGTCCCCGAACTTTTATAAAATAATTATTTTTTATTTTTATAAAACCAATAAGTTTTATAAATTTATAATCTTATAAATTAATTTATAAGGTTTTTCAATTTATAAGTTTGAATATTTAAGATTTACAAGTTTGATATCCGTATTATTTATATAAAATAAAGGTAGATTTATAATGTTTTAAGATTATGGGAATACATATATATATTTTTTTAAATAAGTCCCATACCTATATGCATTTATATGTATGACTCAAGTATAAATCGATTTTTAAGAATATAGATTTTAAAGTTTTAAATCAATCATACGTGCAAAGGTTTTAAGAAAGGTAGGTCGAAAAACCCTGAATATTACAGTCTCCACTACTTTAAGAAATTTCGTCCCGAAATTAAAGTAGAAGGATCTAGTCCCGGATTCTAGTCTATAGTACGCACAAGGATAATGAGAAAAATAACTCACGTCCACCAGTAAACTATGGGTTACGTTTGGAATTCTAAATGGAATGTAATGACAGGAATAAGATTTTTGCTTGAGTTTCTAAGTTTTCACAGCCCATGATTGTCAGAAGTTTCTCTAAAAAACATATAGTTTCATCGAAGTATATGAGGATTTAGTTTTCAGAAGTGTACTCAAAGTTAATTCAAAATTACTTAAAATAGGGAAAATTAGAGATTTTAATGAGAAAAAAATATGGTGTTGCCACGTGTCATTAAATGAAATTGTTTATTAAAAGTAGGACATTGAAATGATATCATTGTAATTTATCTAAAATTTTAAGACACCTAACAAAAGTTATTGTATATTGTAATATCCGAGACTTTCCGACCTATCTAAAACCCTTGCACGTGTCCTAAGACTTTAAAAAAAACTCAATTCCGTATTTTCCTAAAACAATAAATATTAATTTTAAATTAATATATGATTTAGGAAAAATAATGTATACTTAAAACATATACGTATGTATATATGTGAGGATTACTTTTAAAATATATATATATATATATATATAAATATGTATATAAAATTCTCAAAAACTTACAAATTGTAACCATTTAAACTTGTTATATTAACTTATAATACATTTTATAAAGCATTTTATAAAATTTATAAAATCATTTGAGAAAACTTATTAAAATTTTAAACATATATATATTTGATTTTATAAAAGTCCCGGGGACCAAAATCGTCAAATGTTGAAACTTGTTTTAAAACTAAAACTATACTTTAACCTAAAACGTTAAACTCCAGAAACATCAGGGACCTGTTCTGCCACAAGCTTAAACTTCCAGAATTCAAAAACCGGTCCTAGGTTCGATCCCAGCTAACCCCGTTTCCCACCCGCGATTATTCAAAAACGCGAATCCCGTCCGGATCATGCGACCCGTCCCCTAGGTGCATTAACTTCCAATTTCGATCGAGGCCGCGCATAGAGTCGGAATTAACTCCGACCGGCTCAACCACCCATCCACAACCCGTTCGATCATTAAATGCTCAAATTAGCTATAAATAGCGACTGCAAAACCACACCAAAACTACATGCACTCTCAATTTACCGAACTAGAACCTGCAAGTATCGATTCAAACCCGTGACCGCCGAAGCCAAAGCTAAACTCGAAATCGATCAATCCGACACCATTTCAGGTAATTCGAAAAGCCAAACCTTCGTTTTCATGTGAGGATCAAAAGCCCTCTGTTTAAACGCATAAACATAGGGTGATTCGATTCGTATTTGAGAGATTTCGATTCTAGGGTTCATACGATTTGGAGGATGCCTTGGGTTTGTGTTTAAGAAATTTCTTTTTCATGTTTTAAACTAATGAACCAGTAGTCGGGATGGTCAGTGTGCTTGGGTGTGGGTGCGACCCGGACAAGAACACGAGTTCAAGTCCGGGTAAACCGATTTTGCCCATTTTATTTGTTTTAGCCTTTTAAAAACAGTTTTTAAACTTTTATAATTTTTATAAATTATGTTATACACTTATAAACTTAAATCCAATTTTTTTTTACACTTTTACATTCAGGAACATTTTTAATTAAATAAAACTTAGTTAAACCTATAATTAATTAAATCTTTAATTTTGGTTTTAAATCCATAAAAACTAAAAATACTTTTAAAACCTTTATAAAACTCATAATTTCACATAAGTATTTTTTTAAAAACAATAAACTTACTTTATTATTTGTACTCTAAATTAAAAAGGATTCTTTTATCCAAATCATTAATTTAAATTATAAACTTTTAAACTCAGAAAAGTTTATAAAATTTATTTATAAATTTACACACTTTATAAAATTCATATAAACATAAACCTATTGTTTATATAAAACATGAGAAAATAAATATGCTTTAAACTTTTGTAAACCTACAAACTTTATAAAGACTTTAAAACATTTATAAACTTATACTTTTAAAGCATAAACTTTAAATTAAATATTTATACTTATAAACTTACCATTTGAAGGAAACATTATAAACTTATAATTTTATAATCAAAATTCAAATTTGAAAAAGAAAAAAAAATACTTTATTTGTTTTTTAATCATTTATAAACTTACATTTAAAGATATAAACTTTATGAGAAATTCTATTTAAACATTTTTCACACTTATAAATACTTATTATTTACTTAAACTTATAAACATTTCACTTTAGTGTGTAAAGAAAATGTTTAATACTTAAGTTCTTTAACAAATCCTTAAAGATTTATATTGCTAAGATAAACAAGTTCTTCTTGTAAATAATTATTTATCCTTAACAATTATATACCCTTTAAATGAAAATTATTTATCCCTAATAACTATTTTAATCTTGGAATAGTTGTTATTATCATTTATTCTTTAAATAATTATCATTTACTTTTAGAAATCAGTTACTCTCTGAATAATTATTATCTACCATTGATAATTATTTAACCGATAGATAATTGTTTTAAACTATAAACTTACTAAACTTTGGTATTCAAGTCTTGCATTATGCATTCAAAACTTTATTTGAAACTTGATTCAAACTTTATGAAACACAATCATTCCCGTCTCCCATTTTGAACCCTAGTCAAATCCTGAAATCTTAAAAGTCTTGTCCTAGTCTTATAAGATCATACTTGAAACTATAGACTTATATTCCTAGGCTTATTGTGAGGATATTCTCCCTCTCGAAGTCTTGCAAACTTACTCTTATCGGATACTCTTCATCAATCCAAGTGAGTATACTTAGCCCCTTTTTCCTTTCTATACTTTTGGGGTGAAACATGTTCAAAAACATTAAACTTGTACAATTCTTGTACAACTATGACTAGATGCTTATTCTTATGTTAAACTTGAGACTTGTATGCTTAGATTAAACTAAAACTAGCATATTAATTAACTTTGATCAAGCCTATGGTAACAATGATAGATCTATTGCATTTGATCAATTCACCTTGATTGATTGACCCTTCGGGGGGAGCCCTTGGTGATTGTTACTGAATTAAACTTTTAAACTTGAGACTTATAAGGGTAACCTGCGGGTTATGCCTAAACTTGGTTGGAGGGTTGATATGCACAATGTTTAAGATACTTGTTCTCATACTTATATTATAGAATGCATATATCATAGTGAATTGTAATTCTTTCCAAATACTTGTTAAACTGCGTCAAAACCTTTGTATCTCACCAACTATTTTGTAGTTGACAGATTCTTTCACATGTTTCAGATTATACATCATGAGACTTGTTTGTGATCACATAGGACGCTTTGGACCTAGACTACTTATTAAATAAACGTTGTATACTTGTTATTTCCTTTGTATTGAACATTTGAATCTATTTATTAATGAAATATTGAAACTTTAATAGTCAACCTTGTACTATTGAACAATCGCGTCCGTCCCGACGTATAATCCGCTGTCGGTTGGGGTGTGATATATATAGAGTACAATAGTACATCTTAGTATGTTACTAATGCATAATGAATTACCATTTAACTCATCTCTACAATAAAGCCCAACATTAAATTACCATTTAACTCATCTCTATAATTAAAGTCCAACATTCAAATAGCCATTTAACTCATCTCTAATATTAGTCGGGTCGGATCAGACAACAACAATAATAATAATAATAACCAAATATAATCAAAAGTTTTCTAATGTTACCTAATATTTTTCATCATTTTTTGATATATATTTTTTTGAACGGCGACTTTCATTTTTTAGTGGCAGTCGCATCTCCGACAAGTCGGAGACCCACCACCCCTCAATGCCTGACCACTACGTTGTCTGAACCGGGCCCGCGGGTTCAAAGAAAGGGGTTAGGCGTTCCCCGGGAAACCATGGAGCCTGCTGCCCCTTGACAGCAGTTGCGTCGCTATACGAGTCAAGACCCGCTATCGTAACGCACTCCGGACTAAAACCCGGGTTAATTTAAATAATATAGTATAACTAACCACACGAAAGCCTTAATTAATTTAAATAATTATAACCTAAAATAAAACTTGCTGATAAAATACACACAAATAAGTTCATATTATTTTAGAAATATACACTATTTTTAAGACACTAGCTACTACTAGCCGTTCTAACTTCTAAAAAAAAAAAACTAGTGACCGATAATAAAGAACATGTGATTATGACAGTGCATACAGTAAACGACAAGGGCAGATTAGTCATCTTCTCCGGCAGCTTTAAACTTAATCGCAGTATTTTCCGATCAACTTCTAGCTACTCCGGTTCAGCATTTCCTTGTACCTCACAAGCGACTCAAGCCGTTGTAATTTCAGCTGCTGCTTAAACCTGCTGATGAAATCATCGGCTCTTGCGTCGACTTCTTCGTCAACGTCATGACTCCGCCTTTCCCTGGCTGTCGCCGGCCGCCGCAAGTCAACGTCCTCGTCCTCTTCGTCGCTTGGCGCCATCCTCATCTCGCTACGTGACTTCTTCATCTCCGCCAATGACTTCTTCTTCTTCGCCGATGCCCTCTCGGACTTGCTTCTGATCACGTGATGCTCCGGATTATCGATGGTTTCCGGTTCGGTAGAAGCAGATCCCGAATCGAATGGTGAAGAGATTCTAAACGATTTGACTCGGTCTAAGAACGAGAGTTGACCAGGTGAGTTATCGGAAGAGAACTTTATTGACCTAACTCGTTGAAGCAGAGAAGGAGCAGGAGCGGGTTGACTCAGTGATTGTGTTTCCGGTTCCGATGGAAACAACTCGTCGGCCGGTGGAGTTAGGTAATCCGAAGAGGAATGGATTGACTGAGCGAGTCGACTCGATGAGCTGTACGTCGGAGTTTCGGATTGTGACGGATACTGGTGTTTGTTCATAGATCTGGCTCGATCGAGGAACGAAGAAACCCTAGAGATTGGAGTGAGTGAATGATCTCCGTGAGCATGGTCATGATGCTTGTTGTTCTTGTTGTTGTTTGAAGTTATGAAAATGGTGGCGATTATGAGATTGGTAGCGCAGAAAAGAACAGTGGGTGTAAACCAAGCAGCCATTGAAGCCCAAATGGAAGCTATCGCCATCTCTCTTTTCGGGCAGATGATAATGTAGAAAACGGAGGGGGTGTTGATATATATTGATTCTCACAGAATAAATCTGTTATTTGTAGTTAAAATTTTAACGTGTGGCCCCTCAACGTTAATGTCCGTCAGTTTTTTTTTAGATTAAACTAGTTAATTTAGTCCGATCATTATTGATTTGGCTGGTTTAGAGGGATAAAGCTTAAGTTGAAACGCATATTCGTTATAGCATATGATAAAAAAAAATATTCAATAGGTCTCATGTTTGTGTGTTTATAAGTAATGTAATAACATCACATGGATATGCATTTTATTTGAGGGCATATTTATAATTTTATATTTTCTTTTTTATTTACTATAATAAAACACAAATACCCAATGTCTAGCACATTGTTGTGGGTAGACGATTTACCTCTTTAAAACATAAATACCCATTGTTACATTCTCGATTTCTTCATGTTCGTAAGTACTTTTTTTAAATAAATGAACGTAAGTATAGGATGTGGGTTGGACGACTTTTGAAATATTGATGGTGTGATGAGGGATGTCGGACGACGAAGTGGATTAGACGAACGGAAGGAAGTCTAACGACAATCAGAAGAGAAAATGAGTATTTTATTATGGTAGGCAATTTGGAAAAACTGAATTGCACTCATGTGGATGGCAAATGGGGTCATTTTTCGTTATCTTCCACAAAACCACGATGGGAAATGGGTATTTTATTTCCACTCTACTCACCGGTCCAGTCATCTTTCTCTGGACATGCCTGAACCATATCAATCTCTCATTCCTTATCTTTTTCAAAATCGACGCTACACTTAATCTATCTCTAAAAACTTCATTACTAACCCGGTCCAACATTGTCTTCCCACACATCCATCTCAACATCCTCATCTTTGCTATATCCAGTTTTCACTCATGTGTCTTCTTAATTAACCAGCAATTGGTTCTGTATAACAAAGCCAGTCGAACCACAACCCTTTAGAACGAGCGAGGGAGGTCAACGATAAGGTGTTGGTGGTGCAGTGGTTTTGATGGTGAGAGATTGGCGGTGTGGTTGTTGTAGTCGACGATGTTTAAGGGGGTGGGTCGTCAATAGTGGAGAAACAGGAAGCTGGCAAGAGAAGTGGGGGGGGGGTCGAGGTACTTATTTCTTTCTTTTTTTATTTATTTTATTATGTTTTTTGAATAAAAGGTTAGGCCCACTAGGTTTTAATATTTTTCTTTCCTTTTAAATAAAGGATTGTAATAGTCGATTTACACCAATTTAACAAAATCATTTAATGGACATTCATGTTAGTGACGAAAAACGTGATGACTTCGCAAGCAGTATGGATAATATCTGTAATTTAGAAAAAAAAATGTCAAATTTTATAAAAACATTAGGACGATACATGTAATTTACTATCAAAAAATAAGAAAAACTCTTTCAGACGATAAATCATAGAATAATTTTTTTTATACAAGCCCCAAAATTAAATAAAATCTATTTAAAGTACTATGATATTAATTAAAACGGGCATTCACACCGTGATCCTTCCATTGATTTTTCAAGTCAACCCAAAAGATTCCATATGTACAGGGTTTTTTTTTTGTTTTTTTTTTATTTTTTATCTTTTGTAATTTCATAAATATAAAACTTTAAAACGCGTTCATACACAAAAGACAAAGTTGGTAACAAGAGAGGTGGAGCGTGGACTCTGGGAATAGTTAGATTCAATTATTCAAAGAATCACTATCTTACTTTAGTGATAAAAGTGTATGTCTAAGACTATCAAAATGGTAAGGTTTTGAATTTAAGTCTCACTTTAACAACAAAAAGAGGGGTCCAAGTTAAGTCAGGGGATTTTCTCACCAATGACGGGTTTCCTCCTGTGGGGTGAAGATGATCGGGTGAACCGGTGGTCGTCAGTAATCCAAATTACCGTTAAAAAAAGATTCAATTATTCAAAGGCATAATAATGAGTATAATTACAAAAAATATAATGATTTATTTGTGAATATTTAATACAATGACTCACTCCTTGTTTTTATAGAGCTACTTAATAATATATTTTTTTAATATTTAAATTACCACCTGTTAAAAGAAATACCATGATAACGTAATTAACGTTTGGCATATCCAATTTATATGCATAACTAGCAGGCGAACCCGTGCGTTAAAGCGAGAGTGTTAAAATCTGTATATCGTGGTTTCAATGACTTGTACATTAGTATTCACCCCGTAAAAAAAATTCCAAGTCTAAACGTTGTTAAAAATATGCATAACGCAATGACGAAACCATAATTTTATTAAACATCATCTATTAAGTATTGTATACGGAAAAGAACCGTAAAAAAATGAAACTTTAAGCAGTTGTGACAGCATGTACGTTTGTGCTTCTCGACGATTTATGCATTATCACGAATCTATGAAATAGCTTTGATGACATGTATGTTTGTGTTTCGAGTAAAATTTACGTCAAAACGTATAAGCACGTCATAACAATTTACTCGTTTACGTCGAAACGTATAAGCATTTCACAAGGCATACTCAGAATTAAAAAAAATATATTTTAAAAGCAAAAAAAAAAAATAAGAAACCTCGAAATAGTATTGATAGATTGGTTATGCTTCGATGGCTTGTACATTATCATTCACAACCCGAGTTTGAATAAAAATGTATCGATAAAAATAAGTACGTCGCAACGTTACAGTTTGAAATTTTTTAAAACATCACATTTAAAAAGTTACAAGAGAAAAAAAAAATACTATAGCCAAGTGTCATAAATAATAAGAGTGGTTAAAAACACCGGTACCCAAAAATACCAAAGCATTCAAAACATGCTCTAACTACTCTAGAGCAAGAAACAATAATCAGATAAATTAAGATGAGAGTCCAACAAACATTTGCACACTTCAACAAAGCATTAAGCTTTAATGTCCTTATTTTCAATGTGATGATAGGAGCCTGGGGGTCCAACCTATTTCGGATTCTAATCACAAAAATATAATTTAAAATATTAAAAAAAAAATTAACACAAATGTTTTCCTTTTGTTCGGCTTTAGGACCGATAACGACAAACCATATAATTTATAGTTGATGTGGTTATGTATATAAAGATGAAATTTATTTTCTAGCTTTATTGAATCCAAATCAATAATTAAAATCTTTGTAATCTATTTATAGTGACAAACTTTTTTGAGTTGATAAAATAGTTTATCTCTTTGACAAAGTAAATCTTAAAATAGATATAAACAAATTTAATTAATGATTATATATTTTTTTTCTGAAAGGAAATTAATGTTTATATTATAAACACATTAGTCACTAAAAAGTAGTACACATAGGGCTGTAAACGAATCGAACCGAACGAAGCCTTGTTCGTGTTCGTTTGTTAAACATTGAACTTGTTCACGAACGGTTCATGAACACTAACCGAACGAAATTTCATGTTCGTGTTCGTTCATTAAGGAAATGAGTTTGTTCACGGACGTTATCGAACGGAGCGTTGTTTAGGACTTTTGATGTTAACCCTAATGCTTACATGATTTAGGATTGAGGGAAGCTTACATTATTTAGAATTGAGAACTTAGAATCCCTAATCGAGTAATAGTGGATAGGGAAATGACGCATAAAAATTTTAAAAATTAAAGAATAGGTAAAATAAAATAGAATTATACAAAAACTTAATGAACATCTTAAACAAACGAAAATGAACAAACCTAAACGAACGTTCACGAACAGCTTACCGAACGTTCATGAACAGATTACCGAACGTTCACGAAAACAATTGAACGAAAGAGAACTCTGATCATGTTTGTTCATTTATTAAACGAACGAACGTAAACGAACTTCCAATCAAACAGTTCATGAATTGTTCGCTGAACGTTCGGTTCGTTTACAACCCTAAGTACACATAATATGGATGGCACTATGGCAGTTGTATATGGTCTGACTAGACAATCACTTCTACCCAATCAAAAGCCATTGCGTTTGTTTGTTGTTTGTAGGGTGTGATTGGTTGATGTTTTGGTTTGAAAGATATTGTTTGGGATTTTATCCATTAATGGTTATCCAGTTTTCAAATCGATCCATATGATTTTACTTATCGGCCCAATTTAGCCCAAATTAAAAAGCTACTTGGGCCGCCGCTGTATTTGAGCTCAAATCTCCTCCGGTTTCCGTCAAGGATTTTGCACCCCTTCCCCTTGGCCAACTAAATAAACTATTCAAGCGTGTTTCATCGGAATATCCGTATACTCTCACAATCATAATTTATGTTCGTATGCGTGCATATTGATGTTATGATTAAATTTTACTAACTTTGCAGTTTGTTTTGTGTTTTTAGGTTAATAAATCAACTCATCCATTTGATGTCTTATTCTTCACGTGTCAGTTTTTCCGGGCTCTCCTCATCATTTGGAGGGCTGACGGACTAGTAGGTCGGAAGATTATCCCTTTACCAACTTACTTCATCATCAGTGACAATGAACCAGATAAAATGTTGTATTGTATTGATTGTATGTTATAAACTAAGTTTACAGAGGAGTCTTACATATAGAAAACAATATTATACTTCAATACCCTCTAGTCTATTACATTATTACAATAACATAATTAGTCTAATATTCACCCGCAAGTCTAATATTTAGTGATTTGTTGTTAATTTTGGATTTCCTTTTTTATTTTTTCTCCAATTATTTAACAAAAGATATTTAACAAACAACATTTTTAAACGCTAAATCTGAGTAGTCGACGACTATACATTGTTTTATCTTTTCGTTTAACGATTTTTTAAGTTCGCTTTTGTATTTCTTAACATTCATTTTTTAACGACGTAATTTTTTCGTGATTTACAAGTATACCGAAGTTACGTGTTTTTTAATCCCGCCGCAACGCGCAGTATATTCTGCTACTTTAGACTTAAGAATGGATTTATGAATATTAGAAAAATATTTAACTAACTCCGGATGTTACTTTTTCTGAAAAACAAACTCACACACATACTCCTAAATCACACCACTTTGTCAACAATATGATTTAACACCTTAATACCAATGAGCTGCAACCCTTTGGTACCAGATATAGTATATCATGTTGCAATTTTAGTCTTTCCAACATTGGCACCAAAACATTAAAAGGTGCAAAAGTTTATGCAAAACGTCTTTGAACAAAACCCTAAAATAGTTTGACCTTTCGGTGTAATTGTGTAACTCTAGTTTTTAACTCCCGCGTTTCGCGGCGGGAGTCTGGTCGTTATTGGTTTGACTCGTTTGCGCGGATAAAACTTAAATCGAATCGTAGACTCGTTATAGTGTATGATACGAAAAAAACACTCGAATTTGAATATAACTCCGTTTTCAATAAAATTTAAAGCAGAACTTTGTCAATTTTAAAACGTAAGTGAAATGATAAAAATAATATTAATCAAAGAGAAACATAAAACTAAATAATAAAAAAATAATAATGGATCGGGTCGTCGAAAACCATAAAAGCGAATACCGATATGGTTTCCAATAATATGAATATCGAAAATGATGTTGTTCGCACATAACAGGTTCGACTCGTCACGGTACGACAACGGTAACGGCTCTCCCTATAGGTAACGATAAAAAAACCCTTAGATTTTGAATACAACTCCGTTTAAAAAAAATTATATCGGAACGTTGACAAAAAAAATCAAAAACCACCGCGCCCCTTCGTATTTTGAAAAAAGTTAACGAACGAAAGTTGTTAAAGGAAAACAAAATTAATAGAAAATGAAACGGGCTAAAAACGTATATAATATAGTATGAGGGTTGAAAATGAAAATGTTGAAAAAGTAAAAAAAAAACAAAAGTTTGGTGGTAGAAATGAAAAGAATAAAAAGTTAACTATTACTTCTTACTTCTTTCAAAGTATGAAAAAAAAACTTTAGTGATCAAATTTGAAAAAATGGAAACTACACTATTCCCTCAAGTTTCATTTTAATTTTAGTTTATAATTATAATTCTTAGGGGTGTTCAAAGTCAGATATCCGAAATTTTCGGATAGAGGATTTCACTATCCGAATCCGAAATTTCGGATACGGATTCGGATATCCGAAAATCAAAAAAATAAAAAAATATTAAAATATAAATTATATAAACAATTAAAAACCTTATAAAACATAAAAAAATATACATATAAAAATATATAAATATAATATATCGGGTTTTGATTCAAACTTTCTTATTTTTAAATAATAAATTTTTTTTTAAAAAGTATATAAATATAATATTTCGGATATCGGATATCCGAATTATCCGAAATATCCGAAAATCACTATCCGAATCCGAATATGAAATTTAGAATATCCAAATTTTCGTATAATTCGGATTTAGATTCAGATTTTAGGATAGTTTGGGTTCAGTTTTGGATTTTTTGAACACCCCTAATAATTCTATTCCAGCAAGGTTCATCATCATCATCATCATCGTCATCGTCATCGTCATCGTCTTTTGGGGGAACCAAATAAACTTCACTGAACTAATAGAATTTAGTAATGTCAAATTATCTATATTAGAGAATTCGGCATTTGAATTAGAATTAATTTTATTTAAAATTAGAAATTTTGCTCCGCGCTTCGCGGCGAGAGACGGATCTTAAATGGTTTAGACAGTGTCATTAACGTGGTTAAGTAAAAAAAAGTTTCGAGGTTAAATACATAAAATAAATGTATGAAGTTACGGCGACTCAATTGTAGAGATCGAAACATATATAAAAGACGGTTATATAACGGTATTAATGTTTTTCAATTGGTGTCGGTCTCATTTTTCACGGTACTGCAGGGCAGTACGATTAAAAGACACATATGGAGTTACTATGGATCGGTTATGAAGATTGAAAAATTTATAAAATACATTATTATGTCGCAAACGTCGTGGTATAAGAATTTTATAAAAGTAATTTAATTGAATAAAAGTCAAATTAAAAAAAAGTTGTATGAGACGGGGACCGAAATGATGGCACCAAATTCATTACAATAGTCCTTACCAACTCCTCTTAACACAATCGTTAGTTTGAATATGAGAATAATGAAAAGATTTAAACGCAAACCTTTTCCAGAAAAAGAAAAGAAAATTTGATCGAAAAATGCACCACGTGTTATGCGATGAAAACTCACCGACCTTGTGAATTGTGGGTTTACTAATTACATACTCAACCATTTTGCACATTCTTTAGAAATTTTTACAAGTTAAAATGTTAAATATTTATTAAGCGTTTAATATAAAAGTAAAATTTAATTTATAAGAAAATATACCATTATTTTTACCATTTCTTTATTATCTACTAGGTTAGAATCCCGTGTATTACATGTGTTGTATATTGAAAACGATATAACTTATAAATTTGTCAATACATCATAACTTGTCAGAATATTATGATTTTCTCGCGATATATCAAGTGAAAATGTGTGTATATACAAATTAGTATTTTTCTTTGATAATATATTTGTTATCATTATTATTTAATAAGATACATGTATATTTATTAGGAGAGATAAGCGGGAAAATCAATGTGAGAAGGCATGAGAAAGTAACAAATGTCCAACTTAAACATTTATTTATTAGTATAGATTTATAATGACTGCTATAAAATAGTTACTTCGTTTTTTAATAATTAAGTTATATGTTCTTAAATTATACAAATTATATTTTAATCCAAACATTTAAGTATGTAAATCCAAATTACCAGGCTAGAAAAATGTGACAGGAAGATTTTGATACATACGAGTTTAAATAAATTTTATGCAAAAAATATACAAATTTCTAAACGAAATAATATTAATATTTATTCATCATCAGTTAAAAACCTACCCTTTATTTTTTAATTAATTAAAGAGAAACAATAACAGACTTATTAGGGTTTTTCCTACATAAACCTTTTAACCGGCCCACCGTTGGAAACCCTAGTCTCCATCTCCGTCTCCGGCATCGTCCCCGTTCAATCATCGTGTCTTCATCCACCGCCGAATAATATCAATTCGAAATGGAGATACATGTATGTCTCACTAAGATCCTAAGTTTTGACCCAAGTATTTAACCTTCTTTCATGTAATTTATAAATGTTGAGCAAATGAATTGATGTCGTTAAATTTCTGTATAATTCTTAATTACTGTTGATTATTTTAGTTTAATTTGAATACATATGTAGCTACTCTTTACTTTACATCCTAATCGATTCTGTACGATACCGATTCAGTTTAATGCGATTATGTTTTCCAGGATGTTTCTGATGAGCTTGAAATCAAAGTAAAGAAGTACCAGAGGGGTGAAGGTGCTGATTTGGAGGTATCATAATATTTCACTGAATTTCTGATGCTTTTCATTCAAGTTTTGTGTATGTTGGATTCTGAAAATTACTTTGATTTTTGCAGTCTTTGAAAGACAAAAAGTTGAAGGGTCAGCTTGCAAATAAAGAAGACCTGTTCAAGAAGTCTGCAAATGCTGCTGCTAAGGCTGAGAAGGTGAAAATATAGCATGTTGCTTGAATGTTTGTTAATTATAGGGGTATTTGGATGTGTGGTGTTTGGGTAACAGTAATGAGGATTATGAGTTTTTGATTATTTTGGGTTGATATGAAAAGATTTGGAGATTAAGGGAAGAAGCTTCTGTAAGAAAACTAATTGTTAATACTACTTATTAACATCTCTAGTCAACTAATTGTATCCTATGGTCATCTGATTTTGATTTTTTTTGTAGTTGTATTGATCACTTCGAAAGCAACATCCAAACAACCTCCTAAATACATTTGAAAGATTCACTATTTGCTTTGTTAAACGTATATATATCTGACACTTATTTACATATTCTGTTTTTTGTTTAGTGGCTTATGCAAACTGAGGAAGGCCGGCTAGAACCTGATGGCCTTGAGAAAACATGGAGGTTTAGCCAACAATCAATTGCTAATGAAGTTGATGTTGCCAGTAGAAAGAATCAGTTTGATCTTGTTTTACCAGGTCTGCACCTCTACTCTAATTGTTACTAATTGTTTTGCTAAACTCGAGTATTACATTAAGGGATAGAATCGTGTTTACAAAGTTAGTTCCATGTATGGGGGGTGTTTTGATGTAAGATTTGAAAGTGATTATGTGATATTAAACCATCAGATGCAAAGAATTGGCGATAGTGAAAATTAAAGAGTGCTATAGAAAGTAGTGTTTGGATGTGTTCTACTGTTTTAAGTTGTAATAATCAGAATGTTTAGTGTTTGGCCAATTTTGATTATTTAAGGAATCAATAGATAACATTACATAGAAAGGACATTAGTGTGGATAAAGCAGAGAAGGTTTGTGTTGTGGAAATAGAAGTCTCTCAGTTTAGGTTCTAAAGTAACATTAAATGAGTAATATATTTCCACCCACAAATTTTTACTTTTGTTGCAGTTGATATGCAACTACTCATCAGTTGACTTGTTAAGTAACCAGATTATTAGAAACATTACTTGTTTATTCAAACATTTAAACTAATCATTGTGACTTCAAGTGGATAACAAAATATATATGTTAGAACCCTCTTTGTTACGATTTCTTTTCTATTTTTTTTCTGATTACTTTTCTTTCTATTATCTGCATGAACAGATCTTGGCCCTTACACTCTAGATTACACCTCAAGTGGTCGATATATGGTGTCAGCAGGGCGCAAAGGCCACCTGACAATTATCGACTTGCATACTTTAAAACCTATTAAAGACATGCAGGTATGATAGATCTCAAGTTATCAACATTTTAATGTCTGCTAAATGTTTAATACTCTAATCACCAATTCACCATTAATTTTGGAATGGAGTATATAGTTTCATTCTAGCTTTCTTTTCAATTCTGTTCTGAAGATGAAAGTTGAATACTTCTTGTAGGTTAGGGAAACTGTGCGTGACGTGGTGTTTTTGCACAATGAGTTCTTCTTTGCTGCTGCACAGAAGAAGTAATGCCTCTTTTTTTGCTATCAAGTTTACCATGTGTTATTGTATATCTTTGAACATACATGAGATAAATCATTGAATACACAATGATTAATATCAATTTGGCGATCTACAGGTACACTTACATTTATAATCGGGCAGGCACAGAACTTCATTGTCTTAAGGTTAGTACTTTGGACTCTCTGGAAGTAGTTTTAGTCTATGAAAGTGACTGTTATTGAATTGTTTAATCTACTTATTATATTTTATTGATGACAAAACATCAAAACCCAAATTTGGTCTATATTCATCTAAATAGGTTGAAATTACCAGTTTGTCACCACTAGGTTGAATATTTTGACAACTTCTGTTTTACATTTATAATTGGCTGATTATTTCCCTTTAGGAACATGGTGCTGTATTAAAGCTTCAGTTTCTCAAAAACCACTTTCTTTTATCATCCATAAACAAATTTGGGCATCTGCATTACCAAGATATCACCACCGGCCAAATGATTGGAAATTACCGTAGTGGCCTTGGTCGTTCAGATGTTTTACAACTCAACCCATACAACAGTGTACTCACATCAGGCCACTCTGGCGGTACAGTAAGCATGTGGAAGCCCACTACTCCAGCGCCACTTGTCAAGATGCTTTGCCACCGTGGTCCAGTCACCGCCATTGCATTTCATCCAAACGGTCATCTCATGGCCACAGCTGGCATGGACAAGAAACTGAAAATTTGGGATTTAAGGAAATATGAGGCTATTCAAACCCTACCGGGTCTTGCAAAATCACTTGATTTTAGTCAAAAGGGTATGCTTGCCACCTCAACGGGATCGTTTGTACAAGTTTTGGCAGCTTCTGATTCACAGGAATACAGTCGGTATATGATTCATACCATGGCAAAAGGTTACCAAGTTAATAAAGTTTTGTTTAGACCGTATGAAGATGTTTTGGGCATAGGACATTCAAACGGGCTGTCTTCGATTCTTATTCCTGGATCCGGAGAACCCAATTTTGATTCATGGGTTGCCAACCCGTATGAGACCTCTAAACAGAGGAGAGAGAAGGAAGTGCGGGTTCTTCTTGATAAGCTTCCACCAGAGTCCATCATGCTGGACCCCACACAAATTGGGAATTTGAGGAATACTAAGAAGAAAGAGAAGCCGAAACAACACGAAATAGAGGCGGAGAAGGCAGCCGCCATTGTTGCCGCCAAGAATGTTCCTCTAAAGAAGAAAACAAAAGGCAGGAGTAAACCAAGTAAGGTGACAAGGAAGAAACAAGAAGGAATAGAACTAGCGAAAAGGTCGTTTGTAGAGCAAAATAAGGAGGATGGAGTGATGAAAAAGAAGCAAAAGAGGACGACAGACGCCAGCGAACTGCCTGTCGCTTTGCAGCCGTTTGTTAGCAGAAAAACAACTTGAAATTTGTCCCAAATCTTCTTGTTATACCGTTGATGTTCGATTTAAGGTTATTCAATAGGGTGCAATTGCATATTTCTAGGTCCAATTTTGCAAGATTTGTTTACAGATGTGACTTGTGATCTAAATGGTTATTCAAGATTATTAATCTTTTTTTTTGTAGTATGTTGTTTAAATATATCATATTGTGTTGAAAATTGCTTAAAACTGAGTTCAGTAGAGCATATGAAAGTTGTTTATCCACTACCATATCTTGGGGCTCTTATATTTGTGATCAGGCAAATATACTTGCACCACCAGATGTAACTCTAATTTATTATTCTTTAGTGTCTATGTCGATCAGTAAACTAGTGCACTTATTATAATACCGATCTACTAAATTGGTTTATTTATTTTTGTTATTATTGCTAGGGTTGTAAACAAACTGAATAAGACGTTCATGTTTGTTCGTTAAGCTTTTATTGAGAAAAAAGAATGGTTTACGAATACATGACTGAACGGAGTTTTGTGTTCATGTTTATTTGTTAAGGAAATGAATTTGTTCGTGTTCTTTTGTTTAACATTGTAACTGAACAAAAACCAACACAAATAAACATAAACAAATACAAATGAACATGTAATAATTTAACTTTAATGGTAAAATAATTAAAAGATTAAAAACTTGTAGCCAACGAACATAAACTAACAAACAATTACGAACAAACTACCGTACACTCACAAACACTTTTGAACGAACGACGCTTTTGTTTGTGTTCATTCATATACAGAACCATCAGAGGATGGGTTTTGTATTTGTAACACTTAAATATTTATATAATAACATCTATAAATAAAATAACGCACTAAGATGGAGGGCTTAATTTTAAAACTTAAAACTGAGTAAATGACACGTGTATAAAACCTTCACATCACGTGTTTAATCATCACAATACGTGTCCAAAATCTTCAATAGGAATCATGTCACGTCTCCGTCAACGAATCATACACATAGCAACGGTAAGACTTGAATTGAAGAGCAGATAGTTGTCTCAAAGGTAGTCTTTAAAATATAAAATTATAATCTCTAAATATAATGTTCATCTTTCTCTGGAATAACCGAGGTGCATTTTTTTTAATGCAAAAGAATACAAGCCATTCATATTGTCATTCTTGTTACGTCTTTTGGATTAGAAAAAAGGCATGGAGATTATATTTAGAGATTATGATTTTATATTTGTCTACATATATGATATTCTAAATTTATCAAAGGATGTTACAACATCTTTTGATATTTTTTGCAAATTCATGTAGTAAACATGGATTAGCTTTATCAAAAAGAAAAACTAATTTATTACAAGAACAAATTTCTTCGGAATGAAAATAGATGGTAAAGAAATAGAATTTCAAAGTCATATTCTTGAAAAGGTTTCAACATTTCCAAATAGATAAGCTAATAAAAAACATGTATAAAGTTTTCTTGGTATATTAAACTATACTTCTAATTTAATTAAAAGTTTTGTAGAACTAAAAAAACCTTTTCAAAAGGTTCTTAAAAAAGATAGGCTATTTAGTTTTGATAAAAAATTAGAAGTCCAAGTAAGAAAAATAAAAGAATAATGTAAAAACTTACCAAAATTATAATTACCTAAAGAAAAAAGATGGTCTGATTTTAGAAACGGATGTATCAGAATATTATTGGAGCGGAGTACTTAAAAAATAGAATATGATTCTGAAAAAGAAAAAATTGATGAAATTATCTGTAGATATTGTTCTGCCACTTTTAGTTATACAGAAACAAGATTTCGTATTAATATAAATGAATTATTAGCAGTTATAAAAAGCTGTCAAAAGTTCTATTACATTTTATTACCAAACTGGTTTTTGTTAAGAACTGATAATACTCAAGTAAAAACGTTTATTAAAATAATTTACTTTAAAACAAGAGTATAAAAGACCCATTATGTGGCAAATCCTAACAAGTGTGTGCGTATAGGGGTAGGATACATTAGAAAGAACCAAAACCAAAGAAAGTGTAGAAAACACCATGTCGCAACACACGGCAAAAGAAAAAAAAGGGCAAATGCGTCATATTGAAAATTGGCGCTTACGTGTAAAACGTCATGACCAAAGGCAAAAGCTAAAACACCATGTTGAAATTGACAACTAGGTTTAGATGAAAAGGGTATTATTGTCTCTTTTTTTTTTAATCAAAGGGGGTGGATGGCGAATGTGTTATAAATGAGGGGAGTTTTATGCAAATCTTCCAAAAGTATTCAAGCCTTCCCAAACCCCATTTCCTCACGTAAAACTTAAAACCCACCACAGATACCAAAACCCTACCACTGCGCCGCTGGTGAGAGTCAGTCATGGCTGCAGTCGACTCCGGCGACAATCAATCAAACCGTAGAATCCCTCAACCAACCATTCGAAAAGCAGTGACCTCTCTGCTTAAATGGAAAAAGAAACAAATCTCCGATCAGAAACCCCCAATTTCCGGCGACGTTGATGACTTCATCTACCTTCTCTTAACCCTCAAGAAAATCCCACATAAAGACTTCACAAAAAGCCCTAAAAAGATAACCTTTCCCCACTCTCTCAGCACCTCGCCGGAATCTTGCCGCAGTTGCCTCATCATAGACGACCGGCCAAAACCCAACTCCCAAAAACTAACCTTTGACTTCGTTGACCAAAAAATCAAATCTTTAGGCATACCCATCTCGAAAATCCTCAAACTCTCAAAGCTCAAATCAGATTACCGATCTTTCGAGTCAAAAGTTGAACTTTTAAACTCATTTGATGTTTTCTTGGCTGACCGGAGGATAATCAACATGTTGCCGGAGATACTGGGTAAGGTGTTTTACAAGAAGAAGAAAAAGATTCCGGTGCCGGTGGATTTACGGCGAGATGGGGATTGGAAAGAGGAGATTGAGATGGGGTTTTGTTGTTCTTTGTTGTGGTTAAGCAAGGGGACTTGTAGTGTGGTGAAAGTTGGTAAATTTGAAGGGATGAAAGTGGAGGAGATTGTGGATAATGTGGTGGCTGCTGTGGGTGGGGTGGTGCAGGTGGTGCCCAAGAAATGGGCAGGGGTGAAATCTTTTCATTTGAAGTTTTTTGATTCTTTAGCTTTGCCAATTTATCAGCTTGATCAAAAGGATGGGGATATGGTTACAAAATAGGTGAGAGATCAATGGGTATCTAGAATTTTGTTCCTTTTGCCAATTTTTTAGCTTGATATTTGATATTCTGATGATGTACCAACAATTGTTTTGTGCTTTTAAATATATATAAATTCTTGGAAATCTGGGCATTTTTGTGGGGTATGAGCAAAGATCATGGCATGTTTGGTGTGGCATAGTGTAGGGATGATTCATGAATGAATGATCATGCTAGTATAGTGATTTGGTAGGATAATGTGTGTCATTTTTATGGGTTATCAGCAGAAACTTATCATTTAATGATTTACCAACATTGTCTTGTGTTTTGAAATGGGAAATCTTGGGTAGTTTTGTTATTCTTATGGGTATAGAGGCTGATCATGTGTGATTTATTACAAGCAATAAAGGAGGATAGCCCCAACCGAAGCGAACTTGTACCTATGGCTTCTTAGATTGTAAAACCCTGTAGGTACTGCTCATCTCTATGGGCTTTAAAGGATTTAGTAATGCCGTTGACCTGAAAACCTGAAAGGAAACCGGCATGGGATAAATCGGCTGGGTTGTAATACGGGTTTGGGTGGTCGACAGTCGACACCCCAAACTCGTCTAATAACATTTCAGGTTCAGGTTGACCCTGACCGATTTATTCCAACCTCCAACCCGTTTAAAACTAAACAAAGTTGCATATTGTTTAATGTAATTTTTTTCAGAAATCCCAAAGTCTGGCTCTTTCCAATGTATGTTGCCTGATTGAAACATGGGACGATTTTGTTCTTTTAGAGGTTACATAGTTACATGCACCGTTGACACACTATACTGGCATCAGAGGTTTCACGGCATGTATGGTGAAAACGGTCATACGGATATGATATTTTTATATGGCCCTTATGACTTATGAGGTGATGTTTGCCAAAATCGTACGGCCCATATAACATGAAAGGCTGATGTGACCAATGACAGTCATACGACCAGTATGACCATTTTTCGTTATGTCATATCGCCTATCTGACTCATACGACATGCATGATATGACAGGGGCTGATGTATACTTCTGGGGTTGGTGTTCCGATAATAACAACCACATAGTATATCAGTTGTTCTTTGGTTCTTTCGCTTCTCTTTTCGTAATTATTTGTTGATACAAATGACAATATTTTAATAAGCACGAATAAATTAGGGTTTAACTAATCGGGTCGGGTTATACACACTCATCAACCTTAACCCGACACAAATTTCCAGCCCTATTTGTAAGCATGTTAATCACCTCAATTTCTTTTCATTCTTGTTTTACTGCTTGGCGTTACAGTTACTTAGAAATAAGATTGATCGTCTGATGGTTCTCCCACCATACTTTTATATGCAATATTTGAACAGCGATATATTTTGATAAAAATGTTTGCAAAATAAATACATCTAAATGTTATTCAATAATAATGACAAAATAAAGAAAATAGATAAAACTTATTGTGAGATTGGAAATTTACTAAAAGAATGTTATACCAACAAAAAAAATATTTTTCTTTTAAAATCACAAAATATATATAAAAGCAAAAAAGTTGCATTGTCAATAATAGTATAAAGTTTATTTCATGTTTAAAGAAAATTTGAAGATTGTAACTTACACACAACAGAAGGAAGGAATATCACTTACAGTAAAAAAAAAAGAAGGAATCAAACCAAACTAAGTATTCAACCTACAAAAAGTAACCAAAAGGCCTATGATTTCCATACTTTGCTCAGCTAAGATCCAACAAAAATATTATCAGAATTTGTAACGAAACTCGAGCGTTAAATAACATCCATCACGCCATTTTGCTTTGTATTTGTCGATGAACATGCACCAGAAACTCGACATAGGAGAGACCAGTTGGAGACTTGTCTTCCGCCATGTATGAGAAAAACAAAACTCCTGAAACCAAAAGAAAAAAAAGCCAAAAAAAGTGAGTGTAAATGTGTTTTTGCATGAAGAAACTGAAAAGAGAGGGAAAAAAGAGGTTTGTGATGTTATGTTACCTGATGGGTCTCCTTTCTTGCATAATTTTAAACTGCAAGAAGTAAAACAATGTCAAGAACAAAATTGTGTTGTATATCAACAAAAAATATATCAATCAACAAAAAAACCGATCCAGAAAATTAAAAGAAACGCAACAAGCATCAAACTAACCGCAGATAATTGCATCTTTGGCTCCTGATCTCGTTTATGACATCAGTTAGCTTCTTGGATAAAGGATTGTCATGTTGTTGCAATACAAACTGAATATAAAAGAAAATTAGCAATAGATGTTCTATACCTTATATATAAACCAATACAGTATTCAAGAATGTGTTAATACTTCGGGTGACAAACCAATTTGGCCCTTTTCTTTTAAGATAAATTTTACTAATTTTATCCATTGAACCGGTACAATTATATAACCCAAATTAACCCATTTTGCCCTTTCTAGTCTCTCAATAATTCAAGTGCAAGACCTTCCCTTGGAATTTAGAAAAGGCGCTTAATTAGGTCAAAAGTTTAATACAGTTGGATCTATTATAATTCATAAAGTACTTCACGGTAAGATGATCATGTACCTTAAGAAAGAAAAATGTCAAAAGTGGAAAGATGGGTGAAATACGTGGGTCGAATGTTGTAAATAATAATTTTCGAGTACAGGTCGAAACATGCAGGGTCTGGTTGATACAAACACATTTTGTCCATCTTAAAAAGTATATAAAAGAATAATGTTCTAATTGGGACTATTGATTACAAAATTATTCTAATCTTTGAATAAGAACGACTAAGATTATATGTATTAAAATAAACTTTGGGCGACTTCAACCCCTTCGACCTATTTAACTCTCTACTAAGTATTTTTAATTTTTCACCCGTTTCAGACAAAACACAACCGAAACCAACTTGTTCGTAAGTAAATGAGTTGTACCTGACTAGGAATTTCGTCAACAGAAGAAATGCCAAACAGTTGCCTCACTGTATCAGGATCTGCAGTGCTTCCAATATAAATTAAGCAGTCCTCGCCATTTTCAAGAAGATAGATTCCACTTTCATTCACTTGTTCACTTGATAGAGGAATAACAGCTGGAATAACAGATCCCTCTGTTTCCTGTAACCTCAGGAAAAAAAAGAAGCAAAGTAAGTCACTATACAAAGAAATTAAAAGAAAATTCATATCTTTACCTTTAAATCAAGGTCATGAATACTTATCATCCTGGGGTACACAAGTGGAATTGCCAGCTGTGTAGAGAGAGGGAAAACATAGTTGATCCAGAATGACCGATCGTCTATCCGTGCATCGGTTCTCAATCCAATACTTTTAATCAAAGCTAAAATGGACCCAAAAATGAGATTAACTATCAACCAACCCAAAATACGGTAAAGATAACCTAGAATGCCTAAAAATTAAGAGGCATACCAAGAGTGTACAAAGGCAACAGTTTAAGTGCTTCTGGAAGAATAAGTTGTCCTGATGATGAAACAGTAGCACAAAATTTGCGATATGCATGAAGAATGTTGATGCAAAGATTTGTCACTTGCTCCCTTACATGTAATAACGGGTTTGTAAGAATTTCATTTGCAGCTGTAGCAAATAACAGATTAATCAATATTTTACCTCAAAAAAGGGAGTCAACAATGGAGATTTGTATTGATAAAAAAACAAATGCAGTCAGAATCAATTACCTTGTTTTAAAAAACATGAAAATTGTGTATCCAAGTCCGCTGAACGGAAGAGATTACTCAGTGTAGTTGTGCATGGCAAGGATAAGGTAGAAACACGTATTCTTCTTTGCCCATATACAGTAGTATAAAGAAGTGCACACTAAGCAACATAAACAATTAACATACGATTAAAAGATTTAATTTGTGTCAGTATGAAGTTCAGTAGGTCATTAAATAACAAATACATACCTGAAAAGAACATTCTGTGCCGTCTTGCAATTTGTCATCATGTTTCAGAGTTACCATGATTGATTTGTCACAATCGATCTAAAAAAAGAAATAAGGTTCAATTACAATTTTTTTAAGGGTTTCATAAGTAAAAGTTTTACTGTAAAACTCTACATGAGTGAAGTGTGAACTTGAATGTGGGGAGGAGACGAACCGCGGGTAGGTCCACGTCTGTTGGAATGCGCTTACAGAAGTTTCCAGAATATTCTTGAACTTGAAGACCCTGAAAATTAATTGAAAAGAATTAAAAATTTTAAGTAACTAAATATAAATAAAAGCAGACGGCAATTATGGAGGAAGTGAGAGCTGACCTGGCTGCACCTAACACGCATCACTGCTTCGAAACCTTGAGGCCTTGTGACATTCCATCGAAGATCATTGTAAAGTTTTGCAGGATCAGAAAGAGCAGAAAAGGGGTGATAATAATAAACCTGGAAAAAAGGTTGAATAATATATAATACTAACATGCAAATCATGATTTAATTGTTGACAAGATGAATTATATTTAATAAGATAATAATGACTACCTGTCCACCAGTCGTCCTTGGGATAATGGAGATGGAAGCGATGTCCACATAACTTTGGGTAGTCAGAAATAAATCAACAGAGACCTAAAATGATTGAAAATAAATATAAAAAAGAACATGTCATAATTGGTCAAGCCTTCTAGTCGGCTAAACAAAAAAATCTTTTTTTTTTCTAAAAAGAGATGCGGCTAGGGAAGCTTCACCTGGTACTCTGCAAATTCAATAGCCATTGTCTTTAAAGTATTGTCAACTGGTTGGAGTAGTTTATGAGGTTCCTGAAATTTAAGAATAAACAGATCACCTTGAGACTTAAGTTAAACCTGAAAAATCAACCCAAGCATGCATTTATATATTGTACATATTTATATACCTTTTCTCCTGCAGATATATTAGATCTTCCTTCAGCTTCTCTGGCAGAAAGAGCCGCAATACCAACAGAAGGCAAGACTAAAATATTGAACAGATATTAGAATAGAACACTCACTTAATAGAGTATCAAATATATGTTAATTACACCGATGGTCCATGCGGTATGTCCATATTTTGGATTTGGTCCTTATTTTTGAGAAATTACGAAATTGGTTCTAACCTTTTGCCGCACTGAACGGTTTTGCTCGTTTGTTAAATCCATGTGGAATGACCATTTCCCTAAAAACCCACAAAGAGCTACCTACTGAAACCCCAAACCCCCACCTGTCCCCCTTTTCCTAAAATAAAGAAACTATCTCTCTTGTATTTCTCTCTCCTCTCTCATCACCTCCGACCACCTGATCACTGTCAATCATCACCGACCTCTCACTTCCCTGAACCCTAATAACAATCGATCTTCCACCATCATCCGTCACCGACCTCCCCAGCCCATCAACAACTAACCATCATTGCTCTTCCCACAAATCATCCCCAACTATGATGACAACCCAAACGATGAATTTTGGACTTTTCTTCACTGAAATCCTAATGGAGCTTTTATTGACAAGCCCACGTCTCAAGTTCGCAACAGTTGCTGGTGGACCATGGATGTGAAGAGGAATCCGAAAAGGTGACTTGGCTGACAACGACTACATTCTGGTCTCCTGCAACCCCAACGAACCAGAAATACAATTCCTGTTGACTATCATTTGCCGACAGCCATCCTGGTGCCCTATCTTGTGAAGGATTCCAAGTTTACAATTCCCGTAATTTACGGCATGGACGTCACAGTTTTAAATCGAAGAACATGAAAAGTATCACAAAAGGTTGGAAACTGATTAAGTTACGGAGTTGGGATAAGAATAAAGCTTACATAAACGAGTATGAAACTGCAAACTGCAATTTACATAAATTCAGGTGCTTTATCTCACACTGGTACACGAAAAGGCACAGTGTTTGATGAATTGTGTTTTCAGAGGTGGAAGGATGAGACTGGGCGAGGAAGTTAGAAAAAGCAGAGGGAGAGGCGGTGTTGTTGATGGCAAGAGGCCAGTTTCTACTCCTGATTTGGATCATTCTCCAACAAATAGGTAATGACAGAGTGTGAAGGAGAGTTTCAGTGGTTAATGGCGATGCAGCGTCCGGCCAGGGGTGTGGTTTTTGTTTTAAATTTTAGGTTCTTTTCTTAATGAAAAGGGTAAAATGGTTTTTAACATGAGTTAGTGGTATGGACCAAAACCGTTACGATGCGGCAAAAGGTTGGGACCAAATCCGTAAATTCTCAAAAGTAAAGACCAGATATGAAATACACACACACACACACACACACACACACATATATATATATATATATATATATATATATATATATATATATATATATATATAACAGTTTACTCTAGATATTCATTCACTGTCATTTACATATGTTTTATTCATATGGTTTTGGTGTAGAATCTTCCAGTTCCAGAGTTTTAAAAAATATTGTTTTAAGATAACTGAAAGGAAAAAGTTCAAGGTTGTACCACTGTAATTCAAATATAGAACGAACATTGCAATATGATGTCTTTCTTGAATCTTATATATTTCAAAGGTATATCATGATCAATATGATTTTTGCCACCAATGGTCCAATGAATATAATTAATTAGAAATTCATGACCTTACCTGATTGGAATACCAAAAGTTTGCCTCCAGTGCTCTTCATTGCCAAAAAAGCAGCCTGAGTGATATGGAAGTGAAGGTCAGGTGACAGTTAACATAAAGCGTGTGCTTTTCGGGGGGAATACTGTTAATAAAACAGAATACTTAGTACCTTTATCCCAGCACCAAAAGCTGAATCAGCTGTTTTATTATTCTGAAACATAGTTGGGATGCTTTCCAGGAATAGATCTAGATGCTGACGACACTGTAACCTCAAACATAAATTAGTTACACTTGATGTTTGTGATTTTGTCCAAACATTTTCATAAATACAAATTCATTATACTAAACAGATAACAATATCACAGTCAAGTAGGAACAAAACTCGTAATTATGTAAAGATTTTGCATGACAAACCTCGGAAAGCTGAACAATAACATCAGTTTGAAGAGGAGTGTAAACATCTTGTACATCAGGAACTATGAGCATCAACGGCTGCAACTCCAAAATAAAGATACTACAGTTAGTCAAACAATTTTTTCCTTTTATACTTCTTGCTATTTGTTCAAAACAATGAACCTGCTGCAATGCCCGTTTCAGGTTGTAAAAATGGATGGTTGAGTCAAATGTAGCAATTCCCACCATGGTCCGAGGACCCTCCTGTACCAATCAGATTATTACTTATCAAATATATGAACTAAGATAGTAAGATCAATACTAGATAGTATCATAATATTAATTTCATAATCTTGAGCATGCCAAAATGAACACAAACTTACAGGAAGATCTGAAATAACTCGGCTGATAGCACTGCAAGCTCCAGCCGTCGCACCAGTCTGTACAGCATTCATTGATACATCAACGAGGAAGAAAAAGACTGCTGGCATTGGATCACGCACCTGGCAACATACAAGAAATAGGGTTACAGTCAAACCTAATGCAATATATATATACACACACACACATATAACTTAAAAAAATTGAAACATTAATCACGAAGGAGTAGTAATCCGAACCATAAATTCCCTTGTAGCAACAAATTCAACTGTGCCTCTACAAAGCTCAGGTCTCTCATCAGCATCTCTCCTTCTGCCATCTGGACCCAGATTGCATTGATAGTCACGGGGAGTTTCATCTGTGAAACCTGCACACAAAAAACAAATAAAAAAATAAAATAGCATCATAAACTGCAATGTGAAAACCTACATACTCTTAATTAAATGATGATCAATAGTTGATCAACAGGAAATATCAATACTCACCACAGAAGTTGCAGATAAATCGCCTTCCTTGGTCAACAAACTTCATGAATGGATTGATGTAGCCTTTGCAACGAGAACAACGAACAGGACCACCTTCCCCAAAATCCACTATCTAAAAATATTAACATTTAGAAATTTAGAAATATTATAATACCATTAATACGATAAAAGTACTCAAAGGATGTTACAAACTGCACATCTTGTAAAGAAGAGTACCCTTAAAGAGCATCTTCACATTTAATGAGCTTTAACTAAGGAATATAATTTATCAGAAGAAAAAAAAACAGAGATTTTATGCATTACTTGGATGGGCTCCTCAGATGGATGAGGGAGGGCCAAAGGCTGGACCAACAAAGCCAACTGCATCCCAGAAGTGGTCAAAAGATCTGAAGTGCAAGCAATCTGAAATAGCACAACAGATTGATTAAACTAAGAAACCAACATGTTCAAACAGAAAGTAGAAAAGAGGAAGTATAAATCACCTGGTTGATGGTACACCTCATGTACCGTGGACTGCAGTTTCCAGTATCCCTTACAATGAATTCACTTGTAGCAGGCTTCAAAGTAAGGTGAAAAGTCAAAAATCATAAATGAATGCAATTCAAGAATCAGAATGTACCACCACCAAAAAATTAAGAAAAATTGAAATACCGGTGGAGGATTGGCTTGGTTGCCCTGGCGAGTTTCATGAAGAAGTACTGAGGCATTGGGAATAGGTCGCGGAATTTGGTTAGGATCGATCTTTGATGGTCCTGTAACTGCAGAGCCGCCAGCACCCATAGCAGGGGATATTGTAGCCATAGCTTGTTGATTCGGAAGTGGTGGTTGCATGCCAAACATTCTTGGTGGTTGACCGGAACCAAAGATTGGTGGTGGTACATTCTGATACATTTTATGAATTAACTAAATTTCAAAACAGAAGGGATAAAAAAATAATTGGCATCATAGTGAAAAGTGAATATTCTTGCATGGATATCTAATAGTCTAATATAGATGTTAAAAAGGTTATAGTTTCTCCATTACAATGGTACAACCTTGAAAATAAAAAGCTGAAAGTTGTTTATAATGTGTTACTAGTTTATCATAGTCCCAATTAACACAATGTAATGTAATTCGAAGCATCAAAATTAGGGTCTTCAGTATTTTGATATTTTAGGTAAACCTAGGTACACCTGCAGGCTGAAGCCTAGGTTATTTAGTGCTGATGCTGGTCTAAGTCTTTTTCAACATATGATGTGAAATAAAAGGATAAATATACCATTTAAATCTTCTCAGAATTAAGTTAGAAACACTTTCAATTTCCGTAGTAAATCAAAATCAGTGTTCCACTAATCCCTAGACATTACGGATTAAATGTCAACATAAGGCTTCAATTAGTCAAGGCCAATTAATTGGACGTGTAAGCATTAGGCATCGTCCACTTCCTTAAGCTACTTTTCTCAACTTATGCTCATCATATGGTTTCTTACAACTTGGAGGTAATCTATTTTCCATTTAAAAGTTTGTTGTATCAATATAATAAAGCATCCATGATTTGATAATTTCACATGGCATAAAAAAATTGTACTTTTATATATGAAAACGAGTCACGGTTAGACATTACACATCACCTTTCAATATTATAATTCATGACAGTTAAAGTGTAGCGTCGATTAAGTTACACTAAAACAAGGGAACTTTAAAATCTTAAACAATAAACTTACTTGTTGAGACTGCATTTGCCATGGCTGAGCCCCATAAGGAGAAGCTTGTGCTTGTTGTATGCCTTGACCCTGAACTGAAAATGTTGGGGGTCCTCTCGGCGGTGCTGAAAAAGGGGGTGCTAATGAAGCTGGCCCTCTTGGTGGCTGGTCTGGCAGACTTCCAGACAAAGCCGTTGTTTGGCCTAAAAACGGAGGACCCATGGGTGACGACATGGTTGGTGGAGAAGGTGGAGGTCCAGCAGATGGTCTTGGTCTAACACCAGCAGAAGGATACTGAGGACCACCTTGCATGCCACCCGGTGCAAACATCGGAGGGCCATTACTGACCGGACCACCACCTACATTGGTTACATTAGGCGGACCTGCAAAAGGACCAGGACGAGGACCAGGGGCACTAGTTGTTGAAGAAGGCAAAGGTCCAGAAGCCATTGGCCTTGAAGCAAGTGAAGGAGGACCACCACCACCAAGGGCACGGTTAGGAGCCATGAAAGGAGGCAATGTACCTTGTGGAGGTCCAGTTGGCGGGGGCACTGCACCTCCGGGAACAGCGCCAGGCGGTGGAGGTCCTGGACGACTAGGACCCGAAAACGGAGATGAAAACGGCGCTGATGAAGGGAATGGTTGTTGACCAAACGGAGGAACTGGACCTCTCGGTCCGGCACCAGCATTTGGGGGATGGTTAGGGCGATTGATTTGAAGGTTTTGCATATTGTTAGCAATCGAATTAGGGTTATAATTAGGCGGAGGATTGCCTGGTCTAGGCCCACCGGGAGTTGCCATTAACACGATCCCAAAAATTCAAAACCCCGGATTGTTTATAGGTACTCCGAAATCCTCAACAATTAATTCCAGCGGATAAAGATCTAGTTTTTACACATCGAACGTCAATTATGAATGAAACATGTAACCTAAAACTAAAGAGAAAATGCAATCGATGAAGTAAATTGAATAAGATCTGGAATTATTAGAGTAAATGAAGTGATATTGATGGACGTACCTGTAGCTGAATATGAGTGTGTCGGGAATTTAGGTGAATATCATGAGGAAAATGTGTCTGTAACAAATACCTAACCGAGGATCAAGGGAAAAGAAACAGAGAAGAAGAAGAAGTGAGTTTCAATTTCATACAATACAACTACCCTAAAATCGTTAATCATTTGTAATAAGTATTTTCTATTAAATTATATTAACGTAAATGATCAATTTGTAATACAAATGTAAGGGAATTAAGTGCATTTATTACGAAATGTTTTTTTTATGTGATGAATTTAATGAAAATTGTATTATGTGTTTATAATTTTAAAACTTCTAGCTTTAGGGTGGTGGGTGTAAGCATGAATGAGTTGGCACGTGATACCGAACACCCTATGTGTAACTTGTGTGGGGTGGTGTTGGACAGTTTGATGATACCGCGTACAATATACATGCACTTGAAATAAAATTTGCATTTGATTGGTTCATTCTTTCACTAATTTATATACATGAGTTTTTTAAATCAAATATTTTCACTACATGTTTTTTAATCTTTCTAGTATTGTTTATAAATAAATATAAATAATCAAATATTTTCACTACATGTTTTTTAATCTTTCTAGTATTTTTTTAACAAAATTACCTCCCACAAACATATAATATAACACCATGTTTGATCAAATTTCAGTTGACCAAGCCCAATAAATGCATTAACTTCTTATTCCATGGGCTTCATTGTGGACTCAGTTGACCCAAGCCCAATAAATGAAACCCGAACCGAAACGAACTTTGGAGGTGCTTTTATACCGCCGAATTAAACAGCTTCACTTTTACGCTGTGATTCAGCCATCAACGGAGGTTGGATATTCTTCTTACTCTTTGTGATTGTTTATTGTGCAGATAAAGTAGGTTTCATTTTGGGATATTGAGTTAGGGTTTTTTTTGTTTGCAGGATTTTAGAAGATGCAGATAACTCTTGAATTCGGGTAATTCCATACTCTTCTTTTTATACCGTTTGCAATAGAGAGATCCATTGATTTCAATTTCTGTTCAATCTATCGTTTGAGTGCTAGAAATCATTGATACTTGAAATACCTTACATGATCCTTTGCTGTTTGATATCACTTGTTGAGTTTTCACAAAACAAGACACTAAACCTTTATCTATACTTTTAGGTGCTCTGTAATTGCAACAAAATCCAAACAAACAAAACTCCTGATATGGAAAACCCTAGGGAATCGAAACTAATCATACGACATTCGTACACTTTGACTCCAGCTCTAAGCTAAGTTTCTAGCTCTTGCACGCGAGTCAGTAAACGTATTTGATTAGTCTTTCACATGGCATTAGTTAATGAACCTTAATTAAGATCTTTGATTTTGTTTTGTTGTTAAATCTAGTGGATGACCGGAACTTCTTTGTTACTCAGTGAAGTTACGTAATGTTATGTTGATCCTCTTTAAGCAAATATACAATCTTGCTTTCAACTAACACCTTTGCTTTCAGTTGATTTAATCTTTGTGGAGGCACCATGAAGATTTTTGTGAAATAATACAACTTGCAGTAAAAAGGTTTAATATATATATAGGGGAGGGTTCCGGAGAAAACCACAAGTTAGGCGAAAACCGAGAAAACCACTAAAAAAAACCAATTTTAACCAATCATATAATAATATTTAATTTTAATTTTATTTTTATTTATTTATAAGAGTATCAATGTAATATTAAACATTTTTACCAAAAAACAATTTTACACATAGTGTTACGTATACGTAAACATAAAACAAAAAAATTGCGGTTACGTATACGTAAATCAAAAAAATTACTTTTGGATACGTATACGTAAATAAAAAAATTGCCTGAAATGATGCGGTTTTCTTGGTTTTCGCCTAACTTTGTGGTTTTCTATTGATTCTTCCCCTATATATATATAATATACATATCTTCAAACCGCTATGATGCATTTGGATTCTATGTTTAATTGGTATGCCAGACTTAAGTTATGTACTTATCACCCAATTCTATTTCATGATTCCCAACCTCAACATTCTACTTATTGGTTTTTCTCAACGGCGTTACTTAATGAACCATACTTAAGATCTTTGTTTTTTTTTTTTTTGTTGTTAAATCTAGTGGAGGATTGGAACTTCTTTGTGACTCAGTGAAGATCCATAACGTCGATGTTGACCTACCAGCTGAAGAAAAGAAGGTGAAAATCTTTAAGTTGTCATTACGCTCAAAATTTAGCTCTCCTTTTAGATCTGTGCTCCAGTTAGATTTATAATTGTTATTTATTATGTTCCTTAGTTAACCATGAAGCACTTACTTGCGTGGGTTCGATCCAATTTAATTAAGGAGAGGCCTGAAATGTTCATGAAGGGAGACACTGTGTAAGTTCCCACATGCCTCCTGATATTTTTTTTTCTTGAACATCCCAAATCTTGTTCTTTTTGTCTGAAAACTAAAGGTGTCAAAATGGGGTCAAGTCAGACGGGTAGTTTTTTACGGGTAGTCCGGGTTGCCCCAAAACACTTCTTGTCAAAAAAACACTTAAAAAATTAAAATAAAATAGTGTGTTAAATACGATTATGAAATTTGTATTGTTACAATGATCATTTGAATAGAAAGATTTAGGAGATTGTATGCATTAAAAAGTAAAAACGCACTGTGGGGGCCTTTTTACCCTTTTGGCCCGTTTCCTTTTCAGCTAATCTTTTTTATTATACCCATTTGACCTGTTAGAATTGAAACTGAACATTTACATATTAGCTCTAGCTCACGTTGTGAATTGATTATGATCTTGTGCGCAGACGACCAGGGGTTCTTGTTCTTGTGAATGATTGCGACTGGGAATTGAGTGGTCAGCTTGATACAACATTGGAAAACAAGGATGTTGTCGTTTTCATCTCTACTTTGCATGGTGGATAGTCACTATGTATCTGTATACTTATTTTGGGTACCTGATAAAATGTTGGAAATTAAGATCAGTTTCATTTTGTAATTCATGGGGAATAGTTGCTACTTGCAGTCACCCATAAGCTTATTTTTTTCTCGAGACACGAGTGTTATACATTAATCATCGATGCACAATTATAGCTACAGCCTGCAAGACAGTTGTAAACTCAGTTTTTGATTCATGCAACTTAGTAGGGGTTGGTTTTAACCTGTTCATGTCCATTTTTACCCAATGTTTTAAAAATTGGTTCAAACCGGTAGATCTCGGTCACTGGCCCTGTAAATTGGAAGAACGGTTTGTGACTTGAACCGCCGGTATTAGCATCTCAGCGGCGGGATTGAATACCCGGGTCGAATCAAAGTTCACGTTGCCCGCCTTGAACAAATAGGAGGCGTGGGCCACAACGGTAATACCGGATTAGACCGTTGTACCGGTTTTAGGTCAAAGTAAAATTTTAGGTTTAAACAAAAAAATTAAGTTTTAGTGGCCTGATAGTGATGAGGATGGCGATGATAGTGAATTGCATATTTTAAGCGATTGTGAACTTGATACATTCAACACTCAAATGACATAAACTAACTATACACTTTTATTTAAAAAACTTTGTTGGAAAATTGAGTGCTTCTTGATTTTTATTTTATTTTTTATTATGGATTATTTTTTATAAGGAAATCATATACTTTTGGATTATTTTTTGAGTTGAAGATGTATTTTTATGGAATTATAGGGTTAACCAGTTAACCCGTTTGAACCACCCGTACAACCGGTTAAACCATTTCTAAGCCCAACCTGATATGGTTTAAAAACCGGTTTTTAAAACATTGTTTTTACCACTGTTGATGCAAACAAACTATGGTGTTAACAACGGTTTTTTAACTACATATATTCAAATTACAACCTGTCATTTGAAAATTACGTATATAAATTAAAAGCGGTTGAATAGTTTATTTCGGGTTAGCTATAAAAATAAACTTGTTAATAACACACGAAGATTACAAAATACAAGAAATACGAGAAACCGATGTTCTAAAGTTTCTTTTTTTACAAACGATCAAACACATAAAAACCCATTGCTACCTCCAATTCCAAACCTTTTGTGAAAGATGATAAATCAATAACTCAGGTAACAAATTTTATTATCTATGATCGTACGATTTCAAGTGAAGGTGGTTTGGCCACGTAAAGATGTTCAATCCACTATATAACCATCCCACATGATTTTCAAATAAATAACCATTCGTATGTTGATGTTTGGATTATCTTTTTTATTTATTTATAATATAAACAATTAAAATGGCTAATCGGTTTCCAAACATTCTACAAAACAGGTTCCCAATTTTGGCCCGTGTTCATCATCCCCATGCTTCAATTTCTTGTTTTACTATTCATTCGTGTGCTCAATTGTCAAGAACACTAAAGAGAAGTAGCTACCGAGTGCCGCGACGTCTGGTGCTCGGGATTGGGGGTTCTTTTTGGGCTCAATTCATGAGCATGTCTGGCACCAATTCAATCATCGCATCCGCTAGAACAAAAGGCGCTGTCGAACAGGTCAGTTATCGTTTTAAATTTGAAATTTTATGTTCAGTTCAGTTAGGGTTTTGAGGATGTATGCACCTATGAATTGGGATAAGGTTTGTTGTAACTGAATTTCTCATACCTAGGGTTTATCATGTAACTGTTCATATTGTTTTTAGTAGGATCGGTTTTGCCATTCAAAAGGGGTTGCGGCGCAGCTAGTTGCTCGTTTACCACTTTATTGTAATCGTATTTCTTTGGAATTAATTCAATCAAATGAAATCTAAAAAAAAATTGAGACAGAAAGAAAAAGAGTAAGTTATATGCATATTCATATAATCAAATGTAATTCATTTTCTTGTTTACGATAACAGATATTCGAGAATGTAGAATGGCCCGAACAGTTTCCTTTCAAGGATGAAGACTTCCAACGTTTCGATGAGTACAGTCTCTTTAAACTGAATTTCATTACATAACATTGCTGAGATACCATTACAAAAACTAAATCTAATCTGTTTGAATAAATTGATTTAGGATGCTGAATAACACTTTTCGTGACTTTCAACCCGTTTCATTTATAGCCAACTTCGAAATTTGACCCGTATGACTTCTAGTATTGTACAACAGGACTGCATTCATCTTCTGCGCGTTACACTTTACATTTTACTTTGAACTTTAACTAAAAAAGGCGATTTTGCAGATCATCAGATTTAGTATTCTATGAATCTCCACGTTTTGTAACCCACATTGATGATCCAGCCATTGCTGCTCTCACAAAGTATTACAAAGAAGTTTTCCCTCCAAGTAACACTCCGGGTGTAGCTCTTCTAGACATGTGTAGCAGTTGGGTGAGTCATTTTCCTGCAGGATATAAACAAGAAAGAATAGCGGGTATGGGTCTTAATGAAGAAGAACTCAAGGCGAATAAAGTAAGAATCAGAATACCCGCGTGACACATTTTTTAGATTAATTTTTTTTAATTGTTGCATTAATTTTTGTGAACATTTATGATCGTTTTAGGTACTCACTGAGTATGTTGTGCAAGACCTAAACACGAATCCTAAGCTTCCATTTGAAGATAATTCTTTTGATGTCATCACGAACGTGGTGCGTGTTGTGATTAGTTATTCACATAATCTTGAACCGGGCTTTGACTAGATCGTATTGCATTGTAGGTTAGTGTTGACTATTTGACAAAACCGATCGAAGTATTCAAGGAGATGCGTCGGGTCCTTAAGCCAGGTGGCAAGGCTATTATGAGGTGATAATTGAGTTTGATTATATATTTATTATCATTTAAAGGGTGTTTGGGATTGCTTATTTAACTCCAAAAGTGTTTTTTTTGTTAAAAGTGCTTATTAGCTTATGACTTTTTGAAAGAGAGTTTTTAAAAAAGTGTTTGGATCAACTTTTGTGGCGGGAAAAGCCAATAAGTTGTTTTAAAAAAAATGTTTGGCTTAGCTTATTCATGTAAAATATTGTTAGGGGTAGATTGATAACATTTTATTGCAAAAGCCAAAAGTCATTTGAAAAGTCAGAAATTTGTGGCTTCTTAAAAAACAGCTTTTTAGCTTTATCAAAAAGTTAAAACAAAAAGTGTTTTTATGTTTGCCAAACACTTTTTTCAGCTTATTGACTTTTGAAAAAACCAAATAGTCAATAAACAGTTTTCCAACGCAATCCCAAACACCTTCTTAAACTAATAGTTCTATTACAGCTAATTATCTGATTCTGATTACTCATTTAAGCATAATCACTTTTTATGTATAACTACATGAATAGCTTCTCGAATCGCTGTTTTTGGACAAAGGCGATATCGATATGGACATCAACAGGTGATGCAGATCATGTGATGATAGTGGGAGCCTATTTTCACTATGCTGGAGGATTTGAACCACCCCAGGTGAACACCACCTATGTAGAAAAAAGTTGCAATTTTGACTTTGAAGGTCAACCAAATTGAATTTTGACTTTGACCAGAAACTCGTTACATTATTCGTGCAGGCTGTAGATATATCTCCGAATCCTGGTCGATCTGACCCGATGTACATCGTCCACTCAAGAAAGCTGTCAACCGCATGAAAACGCCACTTATGATTCACATGTGAATGTAATGTTAGAAATCAATGATACGTACAAGTTTATAGAACCTTTATGTATTTTGTAACAAATTTAATTTATTTCTCTATGATAGAATGGAATAATTCAAAAATCAAAAGTAAAAAGCATATTCTTGTATTGTATGGTCAAGTAAATTGCACAAAATAAAACTCAGAAAAGAAAGCAAAAGAGGAATAGATGCACTCCACTAGCTTCAACAAAACCACCTTTTCCTATGTATAACGTTTAACGCATGATGTACAAGTTATTTTAGCACGAAAATGACACTCGGAGAATCAGGGCAAAAGAGTCACCTAAAAACAAAAAGATAGAGCATCAAACGCGAATGTGGACGAACTATTGAACCTAGTAAGTTTACTTTTTGGATTCGGTTTTTTGCGTGTTCTTATAAGCATTAAACGCTATAAGATAAAGGCAAATGAGTGCGATCACGGCTATGATCAATATGATGTTTGCTTCCTTCCATTCTTTCCTTAGTTTCCCCAACACTCCCGCTTTACACGAGTCGCAATTGTAGCACAATTGATTAGGGTCGTTGTTCCATAAGACGCAGTCCACGTCCCCCATCGGGTTTGTTGGGTTGATCCATGTTATCGGGTTCACGTATTGATACCCACACACTGTTGGAGGCTTGCAGCATCCAGACTATATAGATAATATTCGTCAGAGATAATAATTTTGACTAATTTACTTATGAAATAAATTATATAATAACTAGAAAAAAAAATACCTAAAACGACAACATGAGTGAAATGTCACACAGTTTATTATAAGATGTATATATATAACCTATTAAAAAGTTTAGATATAATTGTAATAAAATGTTTTAATCATATTTACCACCCAAATTATTTTAAAAAAATGAAAATTACATCTATACTATATAATAAATAAAGGTTTTTTCATGCCACGTGTCACCTTCACATTCATTCTCATCATTTTTTTCCCGCCTCTCTCTCTTATTAAATGCACCTCATATTTTTAACGACAATATATATTTAAAGAAAATATTAATTATACTAATAAAACATATTTATTTTAAATTATTATTTATGAAACTTTGAAAATCTAATTATTTAATTTTTATTTTCAATCAAATAATAAATGAAAAACAATTTACATTAAATAGTATTTAATTTATTTTCAAAACCCAATTATATATTAGTTTTTTCATATTTTGAGTTTTGTTTTCTATCCTTTTATTTATTGTATTTAATTTATTTACAAGATACATTTTTACACGTGTAAAATATACACGAAAATATTTAAAATTTTTATTTATTGATATTTTTCACCTGTGTGTATACACGAGATCTAAACTAGTTAAAAATAATTTAGCGTATTTCATAAACATAATAATAAAAAGTATTATGTAACTAATTACCTGCAGAGAGGAGATACGGGAAGCAAAAAACTGCGGTGCAGTATACGAATCCCAAACCATTTTCTTACAAATCGAAGAAGCCGCCAAACACGCCTTTATACTCCCCCAGTTTTCAGGATCAGTGATATGATCCCGGAGCCATTCCGAGTACCCCATGTACCGGTACTCGTCATACTCCCGACCTGGCACAGAGTACGCCCCGGACGGGTGTGTCACAATGTACGCGAGTATCAACAGAATGATTCCGGTCACAATCAAAGCAGCATTGCAGAAAAGATAGAAGGCCAATAACCCCTGTTTGTTCCAGTAAGCACCTATGAAGCCAGTGAGAGCAAGAAGAAGAAAAAGAACACCGATGAAGACAATTGGCCACGGGAGTGACCGGATGCAGTGGTTATCCGGTTTGGATGCCAGCCAGATGCCGGTGAAGATGATCGGGATTGAACATATAAGTGCTATGAAGTTAATAGTGGCTATTATGTTGTTGCTTACTGCCATGTTTGATAAAGGGATTTCACACAGTTGGAGAAGATGAAGATAAAGATGAAGATGTTGAAGAGGATGGGTTATTGGACATTGGTTTGGGGAACATATTCTTTAGCCACTTACAATAAAAATGGTCACTTTACAAGTGATGATTGGATTTGGGTGTTTACTTTTATGATTCTTGAAGGATTAGGCAAGAAAATGGCGATGTAATTATATTAAAAAAAGATTCTTTTTTAGTGTCTTTATATATGCAATTATTATAAAAGATATGGTCGGAAGGTGGGGTTTTCTTTTGGTGAGTGATGGAGTCAAAGTTAAGTCGTTTGTTGCCTATGAGCATCACCATCGTCTTTGTTATTCACTGCCACCTCATTATAACATTATTTCATCGTATAATCTTTTTAGACCCTACGACCACCTCTAATACAATGGTGTTTACTTGAAGTGGTCTGAAAAGGGATATTCTGATAGTTAAATGGTGTGCCCACAGCTAAAAGATTGAGGGGTTCAAATCATGCAATATGCAAGTTACAGTGTATTTATCTTAGAAAATATAGGAATTATTGTTAATCGGTCCAATTATCAGTTTAACCCTTGTTTAGTTTAGTTTTACAGTTTTATATGAGCCCATATGGTTTATATGCCCATATTCATATCTAGAGGTGCACAAATCGGTTTTTTAACCCAAACCGGTTCAAACCGACCCGAACCGGTTTGGTCAACGAAAAGTCAAAACCGGTTTGGACCCAAACCGGTTCGGGTTAAACCGGTTTCAGAGAGGGAAATATGTAAACCGGTCAAACCGGTTCGGGTAGGTTTTAAACCGGTTTGCCCCTTAAACCGGTTTAAACCGATTTTTATTAAAAAAAAAATCAAATAAATTTTATGTTTTTAATATAAAATCCAAAATAAAATATAACAAAATTAAAACATAAAGTTCAACGTTTATTAATATTTGGATAGTTCGGAAATTAAAAAACATAACAAGATAAAATTGTAAAACATTACAAAAAGTATAACAAATATAAAACATTAAGTTCAACGTTTTATTTTTTGGAATATTGATTGATTATTCTTGTGCGTTGTCTTCGGAACTAGAGCTTCGTAGCCTTGCATCTTCGGCTAGTTCTTCATCCGTGACTGGTTCGGATATTCCAAGATCAACCTCGTTGTTGTGTATGACTTCTTCGGCTTGAATTTCATCTTCGAGAGAAGTTTGGTCTTGTATCCTATCCATCGCATCCAAATGGTCCTTCAAACAAATGCACATTTCCATCGCTAGGGGTGTGAGTCTAGTCCTTCGTATCGATAATACTCTGCCACTAAAAGAAAACACAGATTCCGAAGCTACCGTGGAAGCTTGGACGGTTAGTACATCACGGGCCATGGCGGAAAGAATCGGAAACGAAGCTTCGTTTTGTTTCCACCATGCCAAAATATCAAACTCCTCAAAAACGGTAGGAGGCATAAACACTAAAAAGTTTGTGCCAACATACCTTCCGAGTTCGCTACTCGGGGGGGTACCTCGAGCACGTTTACTAAATTCATTTAACATTTCGTTATATAAATTCAAGTTAACATCTCTCGAGCTACCACTTGATGATGTACCCATTGTATCATGTGGAGTCGGAGTCGGAGTTGTACCATATTTATGTAAATAAACATCAAATAAATCTTGTAAACATTTGTTAAAATATGTTTTTGTGCCTTGTGCAAAATGGATGTCTTCGCTATCCAAATTCAAAGCGTAAGTAATTCTATCAATCAAGGTTTCAACCCCGTAAACATTTATGGTAGGGTTTAACGCGGCGGCGCAAGTTATAACGGGAGGGATTTCTTTAAAATATTTCACTAATTTTTCTTTCATCGGTTCTATCATTTTTGTAAAAAGATCGCTTTTATTTTCAAGCTCAGACAACTTGTTAGCCATTAAATATATTTGTTTTAGTGTTAATGGACTTGTGGGATAATAAACACCGGATAAAAAAGTTGTGGCGGTTTTGAAAACTTCAAGCAATTCGGTTACGTCTTTTAAAATGTTCCAATTTGTAGACGGAAAGTTTTGAATTTTACGACGAGGTTTTGAGGAAAGCATATCATGAAATATTTCTAAAGTTTCTCTTTGTCGTAAAGCGCTATAAAACATAATATAAGTCGAGTTCCATCTTGTCTCGACGTCCCAATTCGGGCCTAAGCAAAGATTATTCGTATCACGACAAAATTTAATATAATCATGGTATCTTTTTCTGTTACTAAAAATATCTTTAAGCATTTGTCGAAAACTATATGTTAAGTTTGAAACCTCTTCAATTGCAAGCCCGGCTTGCACCGCCAAGTTAATGATGTGTGCGACACATCGACTATGGAAAAAAACGCCGTTGCAAACGGGTTTATATTTAATTTTTAGTTTTTGAACCGCATTTGTATTATTAGATGCATTATCAAAAGACATTGAAAAAAGTTTATTTTGTAATTTAAATTCGTTAATAACACCATCCAATATATAAAATAAATTTTCGCCGGTGTGTGGATATTCAAACAAGTCAAAAGCGATTGTACGCTTCATCATTTGCCACGTATTGGGATCAACCCAATGCGCGGTAACGCAAAGGTACGAATCGGGTATACCATGTGGAGCCGACCAAACATCGGTGGTTAAGTTTACACCGGTTTGTAAATTTTCAAAACCTAAAATTAATTCTTTTTTTGCTTTTTTCCACATTTTTATACAATCTTGTCTAAGGGTTGTGCGACTTACTTGGTGATAACGAGGTTGGAGTGTCTCTTGAATCATCTTTGTCAAGCGCGGATTGTCAAAGTGGTTGAACGGCAATCCTTCTTGAATCACTAACCTCGCCATTCGATCTCGAACAATATTTGGATCAAAGTTCCAAATTCCTCCTTCGCTTGTCATCGAGGCTTGACCTTCACTTGGAATTCCCTTCAATGACGTTTTTCCATATGCGTTTTCAAAGTAGTGTTTGAATCTTTCCCCAAAAACGCACCACACAACTTGCAACGAGCACGTTCCTTTCCGTTTGACAACAAACATAAATCGTAATCGCACCAGATTGCCGGATTTCTCGTTGTTGCTAGAATTTGCACAACGGTAACTTCGTTTGAGGAACCACTAACACTAAAACTTGCCATGTTTTTTTTTTGAGTTTAGAGAGAGTTTAGAGAGCGTTTTTGAGCGGTTAAAGAGCGGTTTTAGAGATTAGAGAGTGTAAAGAGAAGTGTGATCAACCCTAAACACCCCCCCACCTATTTATAGTGTTTTATGGGTCCAAAAAACTCCAAAAAAACGGCCAAAATCGACCCCAACGGCTAGAACTCGCCCAACGGTTCAAACCGGTTTGAAAACCGGTTTCCTAACCCGGTTTAGCCAAAACCAGTCCCAACCCGATTTTTTTTCAGAAATCCTCAAACCGGTTTGAAACCGGCGGTTTTTGGGCAACCCGAACCGGTTTGGTCCAAACCGGTTTAACCCAAACCGGTTTGCCGGTTTGGACCGGGTTAAAAAAAAACCGTTTTTTTTGTGCACCACTATTCATATCCATCAAGGCATCAATCTACATTCGAGAATCCAGAGGTCCGAAGTGAGCGCTAGATGGCTTATTATTCTTTTCTATCTACATCCATACAATCGTAAATTACTACATCGTTCTTTCTTCTTTATCGTCTACATCCGATTGACCACCACCCAGGAATCAATTTTAAATTCGGACCAAAATTCCAATTCGGTTGTAATTGAAAACCGAACCGGACGGTTAGTTATTCAGTTAGGTTATGATATACTTGAATTCAGTTCAGTTTTCGGTTACGACCGAAAAATTCCTTAACTGATAAACGAACCATTGAACACCCATACCGTGGTATACGCAGATTTCACAGATAGTCCCTATGATAAACCCAGATTTCACACATGGCCCCCAACTTTGAAAATTACATGTATGATCCTACTGTTCACTAGGGGTAACAACGATGGTACGTAGCGTGGATGGGCGTTAAGTTTTTGCTATTATATTATTCAAAATAACCGTTGTATTTAAAAACCAAATTAAAACAAAATAACGAAGCTCACGGGTCCCATTTTTGCTGTTTCAACATGACATTCTTTACGAGTTGTGTGAAACACTATATAGCAGATTGGAAAAAAGCAACACTACATCTTATTCAGCATAAGACATTTGGTAGCACTTCCTTTGTGTGAATCCTTAATTAGGTCATTAAACTAGATCCGAAGTCTCTCAAATATGTGTTCCTTGGTTATTCTTGCCTTCAAAAGGGGTATTTGTGCTTTTCTCCTACTCTCAAACCTTATGTTGTTTCAAGAGATGCCACTTTTCACGAAGATTTACCTTTATTTCATGTGTCAAACTCTCTAATTCCGGGGAAGAATGACAATTTATTGATCTATCACTTACCTACAAATCTTCCTATCCATGAACAATCTTTAATCCACAATCTTCAGTCCTTAAAACAATTGTTTGTTCCAGAACAACCATATCATCTTTAGAAGTATTTTATTATAACCAAAGGCAGTGACACAGACCTTCAAACAAGGGTCTAATATAGCAACAAAGTACAACAAATTATTAAAGTTGGTATCTTTCCTCCAATATTTTTCAAACTTTACCTACATTGAACAAACTTCTTTTACTTGTCATGTTAGCTTACGCCTTCATCATTCGCAGATGCTTATCAATATCCATTTCTTCATTAATAACCACCTGTTTAACACTTGTGTAAGTTAAAAATTTAAGAGAACTGAAAAAACTATGGATGAAATATGAATAACATACCTTTGTCTAAGCAGAAGATTTGGTGGTTTTGTGTTTAAATAATGCCAAAGCACATGCCTCGCGTAAATCCAATCAACTATTCTAGGAACATCACCTAATTCTTTTGAATAATATGAATCTTTCATGTCATACTCTACAAACGTTTTCTCAAAATTCACAGCCGTATCCAACATCTTAAATGTGGAGTTTCATCTCGTAGGGCAATCTAAAGATGACATTGCCTTACTTCCAATATTAGCACATCGTCTAAATGTATCCAATCTCTTACGAAATTGTATAATGTATCGAATAACATTTATTATATGATCAATTGCCCACACCTTTTCATTTTGTCCATCTTTTACAATATGGTTTATGACACATGCCATACAACGGACGTGCAAATATTTCCCGTCAACCATTTGGTTTTGAACTTTACCTTTTAGAATCAACGTGGCAGTATAATTGGATGTATGTTATTTATAGTAACAACTCAAACATATTCAGTGTTATATTCTCAAAAAACATTGAATTAGGGTCTTAGCAATATGTACCCCTTTATGGCTAAAAATTGGTTTAAAATTAATGATCCACCTGGTTGTCATCAATAAAGTGTGTCGTCACACGCATGTAGTTTATCTGTTGTCTTGACGTCCATTGTAAGGCAAACTCAAGTTTTACTCTAGACAGAAAATGACTTTGTCTTTTTCTCTACAAATATTTCTACACAATCTCTCGACACCGTAAACATGCTTGGTATCTTTAAATTCGAACACACTGTTTCCATAAGCCTTCTAAAACTTTCATGTTCTGCTGTTGCAAACGGTAGCTCATCAAGTATGATAATCTCTACTATGGCTTTCTACCTATATCTTTACTGAATTTCCAAGTTTTAACATTAGTCTCACTTGCAACATCGTGATTCTTATTCGCAAACAAGTTGCATTGATCCTTCAACTTGTTAGGGTGTTTTAGACATGTTACAACATATCGTTTCAATGCACTTGTGCCGTTTTTATGTCTGCTCACGCTATTTTTGCCCGGAGTAAAACTCGAGTGTGCTTTAAAACCGACACATGGACGTCAATAGAGCGGATAAAACTCGAGTGTGCTCTATTGACGTCCATGTGTCGGTTGTAAGGCACACTCGAGTTTTACTCCGAGCAAAAAAAGCGTGTGCGAACACATAAAAACGGCACAAGTGCATTGAAACGACATGTTGAAACATGTCAAACACCTTAACAAGTTGAAGGATCAATGCAACTTGTTTGCGAAGAAGAATGATGACGTTGCAGGTGATACTAGTGTTAAAACTTGGAAATTCAGTAAAGATAAAGGTAGAAAGCCGTAGCAGAGATGATCATACTTGATGAGCTACCATTTGTAACAGCAGAACATGAAGGTTTTACAAGGCTTATGGAAACACTGTGTCTGAATTTAAATATACCAAGCAGGTTTACGGTATCGAGAGATTGCGTAGAAATATTTGTAGAGGAAAAGCTAAAGCCATTTTTTTGTCGGGAGTAAAACTTGAGTTTGCCTTACAACCGACACATGGACGTCAAGACAGCAGATAAACTACATGTGTGTGACGACACACTTTATTGATGACAACCGGGTGTATCACAAACGGATCATTAACTTTAAACCAATTTTTAGCCATAAAGGAGAAGATATTGCTAGGGCCCTAATTCAATGTTTAAGAGAATGGGACATTGAATATGTTTAAGCTGTTACTACAGATAACGCCACATCCAATGATAGTGTCATGTCGATTCTAAAAGGTAAATTACCAAACCAAATGGTTGACGGAAAATATTTGCATGTACGTTGTATGGCACATGTCATAAACCTTATATAAAAGATGGACTAAATGAAAAGATACGACCAATCGATTATATAAGAAATGCGATTCGATACGTTAGACAATCTCCTAACAATGTGCTAAGGAGGTTAATATTGGAAATAACGGAATGATATCTTTAGATTGCCTTACGAGATGGAACTCCATGTATGAGATGTTGGATATGGCCGTGAAATTTGAGAAAGCGTTTGTAGAGTATGACTTGAAATATTCAAATTATTCAAAAGAATTAGGTGATGTTCCTTGAATTGCTTATTGGATTTACGCGAGACATTTGGCAAGTGCTTTGGCGTTGTTTAAACGCAAAACCACAAAATCTTCCGGTTCGACAAAGGTATTTTATTCATATTTCCTATTTGATCCTTATTTTTTTTAATTCCCTTACTTAAATATTTTAACTTAGACATGTGTTAAACAAGTGGGTTAATGAAATATTAATGAAGCAATGGATATTGATAAGCATCTGCGAACGATGAAGGCAACAACTGACATGATAAGTAAAATAATGGGTGGTTCAATGCATGCGAAGTTTGAAAAGTAGAAGACAGTTTTTCATATTTTTATTTCATTGTTTTGTGTGGTTCAATTACTATTTTTAGTTTCATTCTTTGGTGTGGCTGAATTGTTTTTTTAGTTCATCGTCTACTTGATTCTTCACATGTGGATTCAATTTGACTATACAATTTATTTATATCTGATTCCTCTTAAATTGAAGTATGGGTAGTGTTTAGAAAGAACAACTATAGATTGAACAAATTGTTATCATCTTAATATTTTTCACTGTTTTGCATGTTACATAATATGAAGAAATCACACAAAGTTTCTAACAAAAATCATACCTATGTCATCACTATAAAGTTACCATAACTTCCATGTTTTATATAAAAAATTTTATACTAATAATCTGTAGATCCCTGAGTTAATTAGCAGTAAAACAGAAGCATATATGATATTAGGCAACATAGGGGTAAAATCATTAAATCAACTACCAATAACAACAGAATAGTAAAGGGGCATTTTATCGAACACCTATAATGCACCATCAAGTATGTATGAATAGATGTATGGTGCACAGAGAGTTAGTATGCAGAAAGAAAAAAAAGAACCTTGTTGCTGCTGTGTTTTGCAGATCCAATCGATTGTTCTTCAACTTCAATTGAATGCTGGAGGATCGAGCAGGTTTTCTTTATTGAATTTGAATGTATTGTACGCAGGGTAGGTGTTTATCGAGAAATTTTTTTATGCTTGATTTGGGCCGGTTCTTTAAGGCAGGATTGTAGAAGGTATTTAAAAAACCGAAGAACAATTTTTTTGTTTAATTTGTGAGTTTGAATATGGATTTTGTAAATGGTTTTATAGAATGGAATCAGTATGTGAGTTTTAAACTTTGAATATTGATTGCAATTAAATAATAATTATACTTTGTTACAGCTCTACAAAGAATCAAATTAGGTTGAAGATGATGGTGGTGTTGGTGGGTTTTCGTTGAAGAAGAAGAGAGAATAGAGAAAGGGGTTTATAAGTTTTATTTATTTTTTTAGTAAATTTTGGTTTTAGTAAATGTGGTTTACTTAAAATAACGTTTTGACTCTGATAGTTTCAATTTCATTTTTTGAGTTATTTTTGTTTCAATTAAAGTCATATCGTTCTGTTAACTTAATACAAATTGAACAAAATACCCTCACTTATTAGTACCCCTCTTCTTCTCTTAAAACCCTAAAAGTCATTGCTTCCCTTTTTCTGTCTCCTCTACAAATCAAAGACTTCCCCACTCTCCATCATCTCCCTCTCTACCTACTCTCCCTCTCTACCTAGGGCGTTCTAAGATGATTTCCTCAGCGGATACCATCGTGATCTTAGTGTCGATGGTAATTGTGGAAATGAGTCGAACTTCAATAACCCAAACCGGGTATAAAAGATGATCTCAAATCCAAAACCGTAATAAGCTCACAAAACAAAATGAATTCTTCACCCCACTTTTACCCATACTAGGCGGATGCTATTTTTGAAAATATGTCAAATCGGTATTATTGCAAAACAAAAGGGTATTATAGCAAAAGATGATTGACGAGTATGCATGCAAACTAGTAATTCAAGCCAACATTACTACACTAAGGGGCTGTTTGGTTCATTAAGAACTCTGAATGGTTTAACATGGTTTCTGTGCTGAACCATTAAAAGGTTGGATGAACTATTAAAAGGTTGGCAAAATCTGAAACAAACACCCCCATACTCAATTCTATCTACTCTTACAGACCATCCCTTGGAGCATACTAAGAAGAAGCCCACGTAGCGGTAACAACAACGACATCTTCCTTCTTCCTTCTGGGCTTACTAGCTCAACATAGGCAACATGTACCAATGCTAGGTTAGAATCTGATACTAAACTCTTAAAGGGAATCATGGTGGCATACAAATAACCTTATCTTGATACAATAGCAAGTGTAAAGACCAATCCCATCATGGCATGATAGGGCCATAAACTAGAGACGGTTAGATATCACCATAAGACATCTTTAGCGAATACTAGCACCATCCTCGGCCACTGAAGTCAGTCGGAGATATAGATTCGATATAAGCCCCATAGGGATCATAATCGTGATATCCTTCGTCCAGCCCTTAGACTCATTTCATTTAACGACTGAACGTGTTGGTCCTAATTTGTCTTTAAGCCCATTACCCTAACCAAGCCTTCTCTCTGACATTCGTAGGGAATGGTGACCGCCTTTACCTCTGAAAGATTCAAATGTGGTCTCTTAATGAAATCATTAAGAGACTATCAAACGGTCCTTAAATGAATGAATGAAAGGAAGGGATCACTAACTGTAAAAAAAAATACGAAAAAAATATAGAAGATATAAAACCAACCAAAGTGAGTTTTTGGTAAATTCACTTGTATTTTGAAAGAAAAACCAAACTTACGAATTCTTTAATTAAATGGTAAAAATGGGATAACATTACAATTTGAAAAAAAGTAAAAATTACTCGAATTTGAGGTAAATCCAAGTACAACTATTTACTAAATATTGTGTACATTTCGATCATAGCATCATTTGCATAAGATAAATTCAGAATATAACTTATTATTCAATTACCAATAAAGAATAAGTGATTTCCTATGAAGATAACAGCTAGGCTTTTGCTTAAATTAATTTTATGATATATTATTACTAAGAACTAATAATAATATAAAAATAAGAATAGGAAAGACAGGTTTTCATGAGTTTATATTTTGATTTTTGATTGTGATTCTGTTTTGTCTCAATTTAAAACCCAAAGGCCAAAACTGAACTTAGACAAACTGTTGCATTCAGCCTCTAAATTACAATTATATCCACCAAACTTCCAAGAAGCCAATTGAACAACAATGGTACACAATTGTAGCTCACATCAACATGTAAAAAAATTAAAAATTCTCAAGATTAGTTCAAAATTCAACCATCTTCCCTTATTCAAGATTGTCATCAGAGTCGGGATCTTCCACTTCGCTTTCACTACGTGAATCACCTTTCTCTAACAAACCAGTTTTTTTACCGGATTTTGACCCTGAATGGTCAACAAGGTTGTATCTTTGAAACTTGACTCCACCTTTCTTCTTTCCAACATGTGTTTCTTTTCGTTTCTTTCCACTTTCATTTGTACCAGACTGCATAGACCGGGCAGCAGCAACAAAAACATCATTCACGGAATCATCAATCTTTTCATCTTCATCGTTGCCTTTATTATCAATGAAGAACCCTAAGTCATCATCTGTTTTCCCTGCTGCATTAAGCTTGGAAGACTGCGGGTCAAGATCTAAACTTGACCTGTAATGGACTAATCTTGCACGGTGTTTTGAAAAGAACCCATCAGTCAAATTCAAACCTTGATCCTCGAGGTCAAGCATCCACTCTGGAGAAATCAGTCAAAAATGGTCGATGATTAAACACTATAATGTGATTTAGAAACAGTACAGTGCTTAAAATAAGAATTATAGTGACACTTTACATGAACATAGATCCTTGAAGATTATTTCACAGTTCAAGAAAAAGATATATGATAACATAGCTCTTCAACAAAAAGGTGATTTGACGATTTGATATTTGACCTTCTTTGCAAGTCAGCAACTGGTGTAGTAAAAAAACGCCAAATCGCAAGACTTTGTTGTAGTAAAAAAACGCCAAACAATTTCTTTATCCAAAAATGTTCATTCTCTCAGGATGTTGTACACATTAACTTAAAGTGTCCAAAAGATTGCAACACTTTAAATTTTAACTGAAGGTTCCAAATTGCAATTTACTCTTTACCCATTAACAATCGTTACTTGAAAGTTATAACTCCAAAAGTTTTCTTTGTTTTGACCTTCTTTCTTAGAAGCCATATGGTTAACTATCAAACATTTTTAATCAAACTATGTGCGAGGTTAAAACTACGTTACTTTGGAACACAAGAACTGCTATTTTTTCCATTTTTGCAAAAAATATGGCTTCAAATTCACTCTAAATAAGTAGAATAAACAGGTGAATCCAACAATTTGCACTTAAATTCATTTTTGTATTTCTTTATGAACCTAATTACAAGATGATAAACAAACAATTTGGACACTTTCAACATGCTCGAGTGCTCATCTCTTAAATTTACAGCAATTCAAATCACCATCATGATTTTCTATGGTAATGGATAGCAAAAAACTATAACCATAAAAAATAGCATCACTTACTTATAAATGCCATAGGTGATGATCCTTTAGGTTGAGTTGCATTTCCATTAGTGCCAAGCTCACTTGCCACCAACTTAGTGATAAGTGTGGGCAAATGAGAACCCAAGAATGCATTTGTGTAAGAAATGGCCTTTGTATAATCTTTGTTTTTCCTACAACGCAATATACACTCATAAGATATTCAATATTGGAGTTTTGTTCCACAATAACGAAGAAGTTAAAAAGCTTTCTATACCTCAATAACTCAATAGCTTCATGAGTCACCATAAGTCTAGCCACAACATTATTCTTTATGTGGCTATTTGGGATATGACCTACTTTGTCCAGACAAAGGAATGAAAAGTCAGGTAATATAACAACATCATATAACACTTTCCTCAAAAAGGATTCATCTTCGGAACTCTGTAAACCAAATCACAAAGTATAATCATGTTATCACTTAATAAAAAAACAACTACAAAAAAGCATAATTCCAAAGAAACTGACTAACCAGTAGGGACATCACAGGCAAATTCGGTTCCAGCAGCAACTTAATGAGCATATCTGAAACCACATAGGCACAATATAAACAAAAGCAAAGATCATAAAATCATGGAAATTTTAGCATCAAACAGGACAATCTGGTTTGTGATTTTTTACAGGCCTATATGTTGTATATAAGGGTTTTAAATGTTAACAACGGTGCTTATAATATAAAGGCAAATTGGAATTTATTAATCTAAACTATGACCCATTGGTCGATAATAACCCATATAGACAATTTGACCGGTGACAGTTCTAACTTTCACTTTCGTAGTTAGAAGCAATCCTACTAGCATAACATCATAGATTTACACTCGATTTATACTTGATTTTGCTCACAATAATGATTATGAACGAAACAAATACGCCTACAAACGAAATCGAAAGGAAATCAAGTGTATATCGAGTGTAAAGCTATGATGATTATGCTATTGGGATTGTTCTCGACAAAGTACCATAGTTTAGATTATTAAATACCACTTTACCTAATATAAATGATATATACTTAGCAAGAAAACATATATATAAATCCAAATTGCAAGAGAGATCTAGTCGGGTATTTACCGAATACGTAAAAGTTATGAAACCCGGTTATGGAACAAACAGCCCAAGTCCTCAACTCATTCTGCAGTTCCTGCTTTGAACTCCCATCATTAAACTTCAAACACAATTTCAACAAAAATGCCTCCACAATCACAGCTCCAGCCAGCAACCCGAGATTATCACCACTTTCCTCAGTAACCCAATGTACAATCTCATCACTCAAAAGTGGGAAAAACTGCTTTGATCCATTTTCAAATCCTTCACTATGCACCCAAATTGATATTAGATCGTTCAACGGTCTGATCAATCCAGCCTCCTCATCATTATTTGATCCCTCACAACAGACGTTAAAATACCCCAAAATTACATCAACAAATGACCTAATTTCTCTCCTTGCTTTCTTTCCTAACTTCAAATCCACTTCTTTCCTCTTCAAATCGATAACTACTGAATACAATTTATAAATAACAGGTGCAATTAAGGCGATACAAACTGAAGGACTACTTGAAGCCGAACAAGTTGTTATAGATTGAAACAAATCTTTCACAGCTAATACTTGATCCAATACATCATCTTTCCGGGAACTGTTGATCAGAAAGGTTAAACTCGATAAAATCCAGATGGTTTCGGGATGTGGATTGGGTTTAACTTGCATTAATTCGAGAAATTTGGAGGTAAAACCTGATAAATCAGGATTAGGGTTTTGAAGCGAGTCCAGGAGGCTCTGAATCGACTGATTAATTGCTAATTCGTATTCATCGCCTGTGAAAAACTTCAAGTTGTGTGGCTTGATGGAGGTTTGGGGTTCAATTAGAGCCATTGAGTTACCGAATTTCTACAGAAGTTAACGCAAAACCCTAATTTGAGGAAGGAGGATGAAAAAAGGGGCTAGGGTTTAAGGAGTATTGCAAATTGATGAAACTATTTGTGTCGTTGTCAGTATTACCCCCTGAAGAATAGTTGAATGACATTTAAGTATGTAAAAATATTGTGCGCATACGCCATACCGTCCATACTTTGAACTTAAAGCCCAATATATGTTGAGGTCTTTACACGGTCCCTAAGAGGCTAAGACCAGCCCTTTAGGCCCGCACCATATTTGGGTCCAAATGTAATTTTGGCTTAGGCAGGTGTCGGGCCGATCGTTAATGAAAGTTAAATGAAAACATAGGTGTAACGATAAAAATAATGTTAATGAAAAAACCTAAAACTAAATAAAAAAAAGGAAAAAAAGAATAATTATTGAAGAACTGACATGAGTGTGGGGGACCGGGCTAAACTGTCTTACTTTGTTAGTTTTTAAGTTCAGTTTATTTATATACTTAAACAAATCTTGAGCTTGATTGTTATCTGTTTGGTTCGTCGAAAACCATAAATGAATGCCGATATCGTTATCAATAATACCAATACGGGCAATTATGTTGTTTGATCATAATAGGTTCGGCTCGTCACGGTGGTCGGTACCATAACGGTAATGTCACTCGCTATGGGCTACGATACCAAAAAAACTCGATTTTGAATACAACTCCATTTTCAAAATAAGTTATATCGGAATGTCGAAAAAAAACTAAAAACAATAGTGCAATCCCCTTTTTTTAAATTAACAAATGAAAGTTATTAAATAAAAACGAAAATATTAGAAAATTAAACGTGTTAAACCATAAAAACGAATACCGATAATACCGATATATAAAATGATGTTGTTCGCTCATACTAGGTTCGGCTCGTCACGATACCACAACGGTAATGAAATTTGCTATACGCTACGATACAAAAAAAATTCGATTTTGAATACAACTCTGTTTAAAAAATACATATCATAACGTTGAAAAAAAACTAAAAATAGCATATTTTTAAAAGAAAAGTTAACGAATGAAAACTATTAAAGAAAATTAAAATTATTAGAAAATTGAACGGATTAAAAATGTATATTATATATAGTATGAGTGGTGAAAATAAAAATTAAAAAAATATATAGTATGGGTGGTGAAAATAAAAATTAATATATATATATATATATATATATATATATATATATATATATATATGTGTGAAAATTATTGTAAACACATTTTATTGTCTAAAACCTTTTAATGGTTGAAGGGGTATATCTGTCATTTGGCACTCATTTATTAGAATACATCAAGATGGTTGAAAGAATCAATTTTTTATTTGTCTCTGTCACTCTATCTCTCTCTTTCTCTTCATCATAAAAACACCTAAATAATTGAAAGTTCTTCTCACGACATCAAAAAATTTGCTTCAATATGTTGATGATGATTTCGCAAAATTCGCCGGTGACGATTGCAGGTGAATTTTCTTCGTCGGAGATTGTTACAAGTCGCCGGTGACAGTTGCAGGTTGTAGGAAAGTCACGAATCGAGTATGAGTCGCGTCTGGGAGCTTTGGCAGACATGATGGAAGGTGGAGAAACGCGTTGGTGACATGTGTTTTTGGCTTCAGTGAAGTTTCTTCTATGTGGAATTTCATTCTTTCATCGGCATATTAAAGAAAATAGAGCGGATGAGTGAGAGATTGAGATGTGGGTTGCTTTGTTGAGGACCTTTATTTAAACCCATGTTATGGACTAGTTGGTACGGAAGTGGCATGTGATTTGTCTAATTTAATGTTCTTGTGTTTTAATCCTCTACAACAGATTCAATCCTTTATGAAAAAAACATAATTTTTTGGGGGGATTATATAAGATGAAAAAATAGATGCTTCAATCTTTTATGAAAAAACTTAATTTTTTTCATGTCTGTACACATATGTAACAATATATTACATATGTAATAGGCCTGTTATCTTTTGTGGGGGTTTACATTAGGTGTTTTATGTTATTTTCAAATGACTATCATGCTAACAATTAACAAGGTAATGTTTTTCTTAGACATTACACGTATGTAACAATATATTACATATATGTAATATGTTTGTTATCTTTTTTTTAGGGGGGGTAACATTTTGTTACATATAGTTTGCTGTTTGTTGCCATTACCTGTATATTAAACATTTATTTTGTTTATTATTTTGTTATAAAGATTCTCGGTCCAGTTTAGTTTATCAATCTCTTAATGGAACAAGAACAAACAAATTGGTGGGTTTTTTTTCTTGAAGATGGAGCAAGAACAAGCAAATTGGTGGGTTTTTTAAGATGATGATGGAGCAAGAAACAAGCAATCCGATGGGTTTTTCAATTATACATTGTGGTTTTTTAATGCTTTCAATTGTTTATTTTTGTTATTTTACGAGGTTCATTTTTGTTTGTGTTGTATGAACAACTTTATTTAAAAGTTTATGTAATTAATTTAATGTTTTTTTTGTTACAACTGAGGATTTGGATATGGTTACATATGTTATAATTTGTTTCATAACTATTACATGTATGTAATATGATATTGCGTATATGTAATATTGCGTTAGATACATGTAATATGATATTGTGTACATGTAATACATTGTTTTTGTGCATATTTTAGTTTAAATTTGATGATTTGTTAAAAATTTGTAAATGTGAATAATATCATAACCATTTTTTGGACATTATTTTTGAGTTTTTATTTGAACAAGTTTAGATAAAATGTTGGTTTATGAGGGTTGGTTTGAACTATTTCACATATCTAGATGAACTGGTTGGTTTATGAGAGGGGTTTTTAAGTATTCAAAGAAGTTATTTAGTGCTTTCAGTTCTTTATTTTTGTTATTTTAGTGTGTGTGTGTGTGTTTTTTTATGAACTACTTTGTTTACTAGTTTATAAAATTAAAATTTATCGTTTTTTGTTTAAATTGATGATAAGGATATGGTTATATATTCTGTAATTTGTTATGTAGTTATTAATATGATATTACATATATATAATATTATGTTGCATATACGTAACATGATATTAAACATATGATATAATGTTACAATGTGTTTTTTTTGTTTAAAACTGCTGATATCTTAAATAATTTGGATTTACACAAAAATATTGTAATTATAGGGTAATAAATATTTTAATTGTAATTTACAAATTTTGTGGGTAAATAATTAGGATTTTCAATAAATCTTATTTTTTTATATCTCATTTTTTATAAGTAATTTCTTCCTTTTTAGTTGGATTTATAAAAAATCTTGTTTTTAAAGTTGGAGATTTAAAAATCAATTGGATCAAATATTAATAATTATTTGTAATTAAAATTAAAATAATAATAGGATTTTAAAAAAAAGTGAAAGAAATATTGATGTGATATTTTAACTTTTATAAATCATAGAAAAAGATGGATGAGTATTTTTACCATAATACCCCTCATGGGTATAAACTAATATTCAATCTTGAAAATGTCATTTTTTATTATGATTTAATATAAGCCATTAAATAAAATATTATGAAATTAAATGAAAGGCTTAGAATTGATTTTTTAGTTTACACATGAAAAGGTGGTTTACATTTGATCCCTACCATATATATATGTGTATATATATATAGGGACATGTTCAATTAAGAACCATCATTTTGGCGATAACCAAAAGAACCATATATTTCTACACAAATATAAGGATGCATATATGCATTTGTGCATATATAAAGTAAGGATGCATGTATGCATTTGTGTAAGAATGTATGGTTCTTTTGGTTCTCGCCAAAATGATGGTTCTCAATTGAACATGTCCCTATATATATATATATATATATATATATATATATAACACAAGGTGTAACAAACAAAACCGGCGAAACTCCTACTGTTTTAATCTATAGTATAATTTTAAAAGTAATCACTAAATTAATCTGAATCCACTAACTCGAATCCCTGGATTATCAATGCCACTTTTTGACCCTTTCTACAAGCTTAAACCTCATGCTTATTTAATGATTTTTTTTTTGAAAAAAGAAAAAGAAAAACTTATGTGATTGTCATATGGTGTAACTAATTTCTTCTTATTTTTTTATACGACATTTATATAGGAAAAATTTACGAGAACAAATATTTAATTAAATGTTTTTACTAAAACAGTCGTTAACTTGTTTGCGTTGTAAGGAAAACCCATCATGACAAGACATAACAATATTTGCGTCTATGCAAAAGGGAAAGTACTTTGTAAAAATTATAAAAGTTGATTAATTTTTAAGAGAAAATGAGCCGAACCCTTACTTATAGTCTTTAAAGAAGAAAAGCATTAGAGTGAAGGGGGCGTCTTCGGGTAAGGGCATCGGGTTCCCATACCCGTGCGGGTACACCACCGCCGATCCCTTACCCGAGTGGAATCTTTGGCTTTTGCGGGTATATGTACCCGAGTATGAAGACACAAATATAGCCGTTGAAATAATTAATTTTGGGTATTAGGGTATTAGGGTTGTGCCCCCATCAATTTTAGGTATTAGGCTAGCATTTGTGTAAAAATGAGGTGGCACAAGATATTTTGTTAGGGTAGTTTTTTGGATGAGAGTTGTGCCCCATTCACCGTTAAGATGATCCTCCGACTAAAAAGCTCCGTTTACGCCGTTGCATATATGCTTGATTTGCAAGCCTCTTTACAACTATGTCATCTTTATGTAGAAAATACATACAAACATAACAAAAACCTGACAAAATACGTGCATTAGCCACTTGATTTCTTCAACCTAACCTTCCCAATACTTGGTCCAAATGATTTGGATTTAAATATTTGTTACTTAAAGTCCCAATGTCATATGATAGGGGTAGACCCATGGTTCCTAAGCTGGTTTACGACTGTATTTTCATACTTTATAATATATAAAAAATGTCAACAAACACCACTAGGAAATTATTTAATTCAAAGTTTCCAGTGAATTTTTAATGATTTGTTATTAAACTTCGACAAATTTGCTATCTTTTGACATTTATCTCAAATGTAATTGTCAAATAGTTGATGATATCGTTGACTTTTTACGATTATTAAAATTAAATATGTTTTTGATTAAAAAAAAAGAATTTGGTTGAATGTATATTTTGTGAAAAACAAAACAATATCAACTCGGAGGACTAATTCGAATAAGATCAAAAGTACAAGGATTAGAAGTAATAATTAAATTTAACTTGTTGATAAAGTTTGGTATTTATTTAATTATTTAGTTTTCTAAGTTGAATAGGTTTAGTTGTCCTTGGAGATCAAGTATTTTTTAGTCTATAAATAGGGCTTTAGTTTTGTTTATAAATTGTACCCTTTGAAGTTTCCGATTAATAAAAGTTTACGTTTCCGTGTGCGTTATAGTTTAACATATTTGACTGTTGCACAATATCCATTGTTTATATTGAAAAGGTTATGGTGTTTGGTAGTGAAAAGGGGTGATCCACTATTTGTGAAGCAAAATGTTATTCCACAAGTGGGAAAAGTTATATGTTAGGTGTGTCTGTTGGTCAAGAACATGCAAAAAAGTTGATTTTTGGCGTTTATATAGCAAATAGAACTTACAAAAATACAAGTGGGAATTGGAAAAGCAAAGAGATACGTCAGCCCACTTGGTAGGGGCACGTGTCTTTTAAAGGGGATGTCTTATGTTCAAACATTGTCAATGAAATAATTTATAATTATCTGTGTAAAGTATAGTGGGAGTAACATTTGTCGTTTAAATAAAAAAAACTAGACTGCTAGCTTACACAAATATTGAATGGTTTTCTAATCCAATCGTCTGAGTGATGTTTGCTTTACTAATTCATCATCCAAAGGAATACACATTTAGTTGAATATAATAGAAAAAATTACATCTTATAAATATCCTCTATATGTTTTCATACTCAATTACATCTTCATTAGTAACCTTATCAAGTTCATTTTTTTCTACGGCACAAATTACTCGAGCGTTCAAGAAATCATTATCAATGACATGTTCATTTATGCACAATATATAAATTAATATGCTAATAAAAACTAACAACATGAATGCATATATTTTGAAATCTTATACGCGCTTGTTTGGTGTAAATGATTTAGATTATAATATAAAATGTTTGTGTGAGAGTTAAAGCGTAGAACCAGGCTGGATGCTCTTGAGGATAACAGACTGAGAGATATGGACATATATATGAAGATAAGAGGAAATTAAGTTGTTGAACTATGAAATCTTATGACATAACCAGTATTTTAACTACCCATAAATATACTCAACCCATTTAAGTATACACGATCTTTGCCACAGGATTTTCTTTTTGTATATTAACTTTTTTTAAGAGCAATTTGGATTACTGACGGACCACTGGTCACCCGATTATCTCCACCATCCTTAGGAGAAAACCCCACCTTAGGTGAGAAAACCCCACGGCCAACCTGGAACCCCTTTTTTATCGCAGGTGGGACTTGAACCAAGACCTCCTCATTTTAATGAAGTCTTGGGTACCTCACCTCAATCACTTGGGCTGAAGATCATTGGCTTTCGTATATTAACTTAGATATTTATATTTATTGTCTATCAGTTAAACCAATTTAATTGGTTATTATTTTGTTATGATATTACAACATCAACATCAGGATTGATATATATATTATATCCTTAAATTATAAAGAAAAAAATAAGTTTAAATTAAAAGGGTCTTACATCAAATTATTTAAACATGATTTTTATCTTTAAAAGTATTAGGAAATGTACACTAAAATCTTAAATATACCAATTCCTTAACAATTTCTTTAAAATTATAAGGATAAGAAATGAGATGTGAGAAGTTTTTAAAAAATGAACAAATTTTTTTATTAAATGATGGTTTTTAATTAAATTATAAAGATAAGAATAAAAAATCTGATATGAATGCTCTTACACACCCAAAATATAAAAACTAAATATCTCAATCCTTATTATAATAAATAAATAACTAGGATGACACGTGTTACTCTCTCGTGCCTATTCTATTCATCATTATTTTCTCTCTTTTCTCTCATATTAAATTAAGGGACATGTGTCACTCTCTGTTGCCCCTTAACCCTATTTTCCTGTTTCACTTTCCTATTAAATAATGATATTAATATTTTTTAACTGTAAATCTACTCCTACTCCTAAGTTATATCAAATAATTCACTTTCCTATTAAATAATGATATTAACATGAGTTTGATCTCAGAACCTCAATTCTTAGAGCCTAAGAGGCAAGAGGCTCTACCAAATAGGTTAGTCCCACATTAGCAAATAATGATATTAAATAATAATTTAAAATATTATATTTTTAGATATTTAATATAAATTTAATTATAGATAGTTATTATATCATTAACTATATAAGTTTAATATGAAATTAATTATGGATAATTATAATTTCGGATGTTATTTATCAATTTCGAAAAATAAACTTGTATTATTGATAGTTATTATATCTTCAAGACTGTTTTTATATTTTAATGAACTTCATTATTTTAGACAACTAGATTAATAATTCGTTTCATTTTTATCCATAAACTTTTTTAATTTAAGACTTTGTTTATCATCAATTAAGTTGTTCAATTGTTTTATAATTTCTAAATCATCATTATTAATTACTATTTAATTTTTCCTTTATTCAGCATATGTAATACACGGGTTTTCTAACCACTACTAGAAACGTGTTTTTTTCTGGCAGTGAACATAGTTACTAAAATATATCAATGAAACGCGTTTTTTTTATGTTCTTAAGTTTGATTTTTAAAATCAAATTAAGATAACCATTTGATTTATTGTGTGTTTGAATGTGTTGCAACTTGTAAAGTGGTTTTTGTGTCATGACGTTTATTGGTTGGTATATTAATTCAAATTCAATGCTTTTACTTTTAGTTTATAGATTCAAAATAATCAGATTTTGAACTGCAATAAAAATAGTCATTGCAAGAAAACTATTATTATGGCGGAATTAAAGATGAACGAAAAATTACTAAATCCATTGATAACTTTAATAACTTTTTTTTGTCTAGTTACAATTAATGAACTTTAGCATTCATATGAAAACACACCTTATGTTAAGAATCAACCTTTAATCTCATATGGGTATCGATACGTGATCGCTCAAACCCTTCTACGAGCAAGACAATATAAATAAAACTTATCAGAAAAAAATACCAAAAGTATTTACCTGATTCACTTAATCGATCAAAGTGATCAAGCTACTTCCACATATCAACCAATTTTTGCTTCCAAATAAAAAAGGCATCATTATCAACAACCCTAATTAAGCCTAGTTGATGTGAATTTGGGATTTGGAACTTTTTATTGTTGGATGTCTCAAGGAAAAGTACATAAACATTATTAAAGGAATCTAACATTGTCCTTTGACTGCAAATTTAGGACAAAACATTAGCTGTTTACTTTTGAATATGTCTTCCTAATGTTTGATTTCTTTACAACACAAATATACTTTTGATCAAAAGTTTTGATACTAGATCAAATGTTGTCTACTTTTCCATGTAATCAAATGTTCTTTGTCCCCTTAAGTTTTTCTTTTCCCATGTTAACTACCGCGTTAGTTCTTAACAAGCCATGACATATGGACCGCGTGCCAACCTAAACCCTCTTGGCCTGTTCCAAATATTACAAATCTCAACTCGTAATTTTTCTACATATGTTTATATCGTGAAACAATAGTTAATGGCATACATGTCATCAATAAACTACATCATTTTCAAAAGTTAAAAACATATAAATTATAATAATCCTAGTATAGATTCATGTAACAAAACCATCCTTAAAACACTCAAAGTATATGTTTTAAGTGCCATACGGATTTATTATTATTATTATTATCTTTTATCAAGTAGTGAAATAATGTGTTAATCATGTTATTATTATGTAATCATAGTTTAAGCTAGTTTAACAAATTAATTATGTTAACGTTTGATATTTAATTATATGAACTTCATTCTTCACAGAGAAAGTCACGAACATATTAATTAAAAACTAAGTGTACGTACTATTTTTTTAATATGAAAAGCAACTATGCAAATTAAAACAAAAAAAAGTTGATAAAAGTGATTAAAAAATAATAAATTGACACGCATGAAGCAACAATTCATATTAGTGTCATTTAATGCAAACTAAGAGTTTGATTAGCATGAAATTATATACACTAAAGACTTGGCTCGTGAGGCATGAGAAATATTATCTCATTAAATAACTTCATGCATATTAATAATACATGATAATGCGTTTTTTCAATGAAGTAGTTAATTGATTATATATAGAGATGCTTCATAAGAAAACCATTCACTGATTTATTGGATCAATGGTCTACATAAACAAATCCAAATTAAATTGAAGATGATTAGGTTAGTAGAATAGAGGCAAATCAATAGGAAAAAAAATTAATTTTACAAACCACCATGAACTCCCTAAAATCACTCCTCTCTATTATAACGATTTTAAAAAATTAAACATACGTAGCAATAAAAAAAGCAGACTTGCTCAATAAGGAACTGTCATGAAATTGATAATTTGTAAAACCAATTGATTCAAATGAAAGAGTTACATATATAACAACATATATCTTTTGAAGACTTTTTTGTAAAATCAACCGATAGAGTTACATATATGTAACAACAAAAGTTACGTATATGTAACCAATTGATTTAATAGATCAAAGGGTTGAACCATATAGATCCTTGACATCTCCCCTCCCTCTACATGCCTACCTTCTTGACATGATCTTCGATGCCCATAGTCGCCGGATAATCATGTTCCTTCGTATACTCTAGCCACAAAAACCGATGAAACCTTGCAAACTCGTGGGTCATCCGCAAAATTTACATATATGTAAAACAACACCATAATACAATTATTGTTATGCATACGTTCATTCGTTACCTTAGTTAACCATCAATAACCCTAATTGAAAATCAATTACAATAATTGACCCCATGTATTATACACGTTGAATAAATATAATGTTATACATTTATTATAAGGACTCGAAATTATAAAACAATATTTTTAGTTAAGATATGATTGAATTTACGTATAAGTACACTAATTAATATTAATAATTAATTAATAAAGCAATAATAATTAAAAATGAAAAAACATGTTTGTAATTCATGCACTACGCAATACACGATGCAGGATACATGATACACATACAAAATACAGGATACACGTACAATACACAATAACATACACAAACAGGTAGAGGATATACAAATACATACTTATGATGTATCTCATAAAATATCTCTTGCATAATTGTTATAAAACAATTTTAATACAAATACATGGTAAGAGGTATACCCGTATGAAAACGAATGAGTGAAAACTAATTATTTTTATAGAATTTAATTGAGTGGTGTGCGTGTGAGAGAGAGAGAGACCCCCCTCCCCTTTACGCGTGAAAATTGGCAAAACTTTTCACGCTCTCACGTGAAAAGGGGTGGTGTTTTACGCCCTTCATGTGTTCCACGCACCTATACCACTTGACGTATCAAATATTGAAATCTTTTGTAATTTATTCAAATAATAAAGTCATCCATAGAACTAGATTAAGTTTGGATTTTATAATGCATTTTTATAAATTTATAATCCATGTGTGTAATTGATATCTAGAAAACTTATCTGTTTAAATAATAAAGTCATCCATAGAACTCGTTAAATAATATATAAGAAAAAAAAAACTACTATACTTGTAACACGTAAAAAAAATATTTTGCAGGTTTCGAAACTTAGTTTTTGTGAAATCACCAAAACTAGCTACAATTTAAATCTAAATTAAATCTATCTATAATGTATATAATCTGTTTAAATAAAAATATGAAGAAATTATTAATTAGTAATTTGATTACATCACTAATTTATGTAGCTTATAAATACTAATTGTATTGGATTATAGATTAAAACACAAAATAAACATAAAAAAAACGAAGCCGGCCATCTTCTTCACAACACCACGCCGGTGACCGGAAAACTGATTTTGACGGTATCCTATTCTTCAATGTGTAGGTGTGTGACGGAAAAAAAAATGTTATAAACACAGGAAAGGGAAATTATTAATTTACACATTTTTTAAAAGGTTGGTTTTGATCTTGCTACTTGCCACCTTATTCTAAACAATTAATCATTACTGACTTTGCCAATTTATTCATAAACAATTAATCATTGCTTTCCTTTGCCAATTTATTCATGAAAATAAATAAATTATATTCAATATGACAATTTGACATGTTGCAGGTAAGCCCCACAAACCTTTTTTGATGTGCATGCTGCTGCATACTTAGTAATTAGCACTTCCTATATATAGGGGGGGTTTTGACAAAGTTTTCATCAAACACTTTCTATTCACATTCTTATCTCTAGAGTTCCTTTGAACACAAGACATACTTCAAACTTGCATTCAACAAAATCTTTCAAGTACTTGCAAGAAAGAGTGGTACTCATGGCAATAGAGATTGTACAACCAAGTGTTGGATTATCAAAGATTGCAGTCTCAGAAACACATGGAGAAGACTCCCCATATTTTGCAGGATGGAAGGCTTATGATGAAAACCCTTATCATGAAATACACAATCCTTCTGGGGTCATTCAGATGGGATTAGCAGAAAATCAAGTAAGCAATGACACAACTTGAATTCAACACTTATTTTATTTGTCTAGATGTTAATGATTGGAGGGAGCTAATTAACAATGGTTTTGGTGACTTTTTATAGGTGTCTTTTGATTTGCTTGAAGAATACTTGGAGGCAAATCTTGAATCAGCAAATTGGGGCCAAAAAGTTTCTGGCTTTAGAGAGAATGCCTTGTTTCAAGATTATCATGGGATTCTATCTTTCAGAAAGGTACAATTTTTTTAACAAACCCACAGTGCACATGTGTTGTAAAGACTAAAGAGTGATCAAGAAAATCTAACTTGTTTAATTCTTGATTGGTTTAGGCAATGGCAAGTTTCATGGAACAAGTGAGGGGAGGAAAAGCAAAATTCAACCCTGATAGAGTTGTCTTGACCGCGGGTGCAACCGCGGCTAATGAGCTTTTAACCTTCATTTTAGCCGATCCTGGTGATGCTTTGCTCGTCCCAACCCCTTATTATCCAGGGTATGTAGGTAGCCGTTTATCTAAAGGTTTAGAGTTTACTCAGGATCATTTGTTTTATTTCACTCTTTCTTGAGCGGCCCTGAGTTTATTAATCAAGAATGTTATTTTTTGCAATTTTTTTTTGACTTTTTTACCTGTAATATTGCAGATTTGATAGAGATCTCAGGTGGAGAACTGGTGTACAAATTGTCCCAATCCATTGTGATAGTTTAAACGGTTTTCAGATTACTCCTGAAGCCCTAGAAGCGGCATATGATCATGCAACATCAATGAACATAAAAGTGAGGGGAGTGCTCATCACGAACCCCTCGAACCCATTGGGCGCAAACATTCAACGAAAGGTTCTCGAACAGATCCTAGAGTTCGCGATCCAAAAGAACATTCACCTAGTTTCCGATGAAATCTACTCAGGCTCAGCATTCTATGCAGATGAGTTCGTTAGTATCGCAGAAGTACTCGAATCAAGAAACTACCAAGACTCAGAAAGATGTCACATTGTTTACAGCCTATCAAAAGATCTTGGTCTACCAGGATTTCGAGTAGGGACAGTTTACTCCTACAACGATCAAGTTGTGACAACCGCAAGGAGAATGTCTAGTTTCACCTTAATTTCTTCACAAACACAATTTTTGTTGGCATCTATGTTATCAGACAAAGAATTCACCCAGAAATACATAAAGATCAACCGTGAAAGATTGAAGAAACGATACGAAATGATCATAAACGGGTTGAAAAAGGCGGGCATTGAATGTTTGAAAGGGAAAGCGGGCCTTTTCTGTTGGATGAACCTAAGTCCGTACTTGGAGGAACCCACAATCAAGAGCGAGTTAGCGATATGGAAGACGATTATGCATGAAGTAAGGCTAAACATATCGCCTGGATCATCTTGCCATTGTTTTGAACCAGGGTGGTTTCGAGTTTGTTTCGCAAATATGAGTGAAGAAACACTTGAAGTTGCACTATCGAGAATTCATGAATTCATCAAAGAAAGGAAGCAAGGTTTGTGAATGCTATGATTCTTGAAACGAAGTTCTTGCCCTTTTTGGCAATCATTTTTTAGGTGGCAACCACCTAAACAAGATTAGGGATTTTGCCCATAATAATTTGTGAATCATACGGGGGATTCAAATATGTTTTTGCTCTAATTTTCTTTAGGATTTTGGAATCTCCAAAGGATTTTGAGTTTATAGAACCCCTTTGTGTGGATTTGTTCTTGTAACACTATTATTACAATAGCAAAATTATCTTATTTTATGGAAAATATCTTAAATTTTACATTTGTTGGTCTAAGAGTGTTTCTTAATATCGAACCAATTAAATGCCACGAAGAAATTTATGAAACGATAAAACGTGTATACCCGAGATTATAACACGTTATTTAATTTATACATATATACTAATTTAATAATAAACATACACATAAAATTGCATGGTCTGGCGTTCTTTTCTACGCATGGGCGAAGGATAGTGAGGGCCCGGGGGCCTCGTCGCTCTCCCCTGATTTTTCGCTCACTAGTTTTAATTTATACGTATTCGCCCGATTTTTCGCTCATTAGTGTTAATTATACGTATTCGGCCGAAAATTTTATAGTTCCGGCCCCCTGATAGGAAAAAAAAATCCCGACCCTCCTACGTTTTTTTTCAAACTCCGCCACTATTTCTACGATCAAAACATTTTATCTTTGGCAGATGATCAATATCAAGGAATTTAAGTTTGTCCGTCACATAAAATAATATTAAATCAACTTGTGTAAAAAATGTAAAAAATTAATGTAAATTGTATCAAGTTTTTTAATATTAATATTATTGCATAGCATGTAAAGGAATCCAACTGTTATCCTGTCGTTTTAAAGCTATGATTTGGTTTGATTGCATTGTGGGGTTCCAATGATTAATTTATTTTTATCTTTTGTGGATAATAATAAAAAAAAGTGATTAGTTAATAAGTAAAATCTTTAACCTCATCTCACCGTATAAATTAATATGGTGTTTTTTGATAAAGTTTGGTATTTATGATGTTCTTTTGATACGGGTTAAATTTTATGTGACCAGGGTTGTGTTTTTGTTTGGTGCTGTATTGTTTGCGTTTTTTTGGTTTCATCTTGTTTGTTCTTGGTTGGGGTTTTAGTATTTTGTTGGCTCCGTTTGAATAAATTTGCCTTGCTTTAAAAATATATATATAAATTAATGTATTATGAATAACATATATATATGAATATATAATCGTTTGTTTCTTTAACTTTTGTAATTTTGTAGTTTCTTTTTATTTATTCTCTATTTTCCTACTATTATTATATTGAGTGTTATTATAAAACTTTATGACGATAAACTAGGTGACACCAATATATGATTGGTTTTGACTTTTGATACAACATATACTTCATATTAGTCCGAATACAAAACAAATCAATATTTGACGCGAAATATTAGTGCTGTTTGAGGATCAACATTACTTAGATTAAGTTCAATTTTTATAGCCACTAGTAATTAGTAAACCAGTTTATTAAGGTTGACATTATATAAAATAAGCTTAGTAAACTGTTTGACCTTGATGAATTACAATATCTAATAATATCCGTAATTTATTCATTTAAAAAAACACAATAATTTATTTATCATATGCATCTTTATAGGTATTTTATTATTATCAAACGTAACCTACGTAATATCTTGCATGTTTGTTGTTATGGCATACATAAATATTAGATCCGTTCATATATCGTTGAAGACTTTTATGTAGAGGCTGATTTATGGTTTTTTGAATTGTTGTTTTTTGGAATTGGTATTCTTTAATTAACCAATGAGCCTGAAAGCATCCTTACAAATTTTTTTTTATTAAACTATAAAATTTAAAGATTAAGATGAAGATAGAGACCGTAATAAAGATACAAAATAAAACAAATTCTCTAAATAATAGAGATGGAGATGGAGAATCTGTTGTAAATGATATAACTTATTATCATTTTGTTTTAAGTCTCTTTTAAATAAAAACATAACAATATACATATTTTTAAGTTGTTCTCGTAATTTTCTCTTGAAAGAATATTCAATCGATAAGAAGTTGACAAAATAGAATCAAAGAGAAGTTTAAAATCGTTCTTAGTTGGCGCACACCCAGTGATGACTCATCCACAAGCTTAGTCAATTGTGACCACGTAATCCACATAAAAAACTGTTGCTTAAATCAACGATGAACACATCTATACTATATAATAAATAAAGGTTTCTCAATGTCACGTGTCGACTCCATATTCATCCTTATAAAATTTTTCTCGTCTCTCTTTAATAATAAATACACTTCCATATTTTCAATAATAATATATTTTTAAACAAATTATTAATTATACTAATAAAACAAATTTATTTTAAAGTATCTCATATTATAAGAAACTTTGAAATGTAATTATTTAGCTTATGTTGTTAATCAAATAGTAAATGAAAGTCAAATTATATTGAATAATATTTAATGTATTTTTTAAACTCAATTATATATTAATTTTAACATATTTTTTAATTTTATTTTCTATTGGTAGTATATGTAATACATTTTTCCACCTATAAGATAAATATATAAAGATTTAACAATTTTATTTGTTGATATTTTTCACCCTATGTAGTACACAGGTTCTAAGCTAGTATATGATATAAGTAGGTTAAAATCCCGTGTATTACACGAGTTGAATAAATAAAAATGTTATATACTTAGTAATAAAAAATTTTATTTTTAAAAATCCGTGTTGAATAAACCGGTATATTACATCGGTTGAACTATTTATAATTAAATAATTAGTATTCGTAATAAGATTTATATTAAAAATCTAAAAATAAATTCTTTTAATATCATTATTCAATATGAGAGAGATGCAGAAAAAAATTGATACAAATGAACCAAAAAGTTACACGTGTCCATTGAATTTTATTTATTAATATAAAGATTATTATTTGATATTATTATTTAATAGGAGAGAAAAAATAAAAAAAAAATTTAATATGAGAGAGAGACGGGAAAATAAAGGTGAAGAGTAACCAGAGGGTGACACGTGTATCCTATGGTTTTTCTTTATTATATAGTATAGATTAATTAATTAATTAGACAAAAGCATAGGATCTCTATTCTAATAAAAAAAACTAAATGGTCTTGTCATTTGGCATCACCACATTTAATCTCACAAATTGTTCCCTTCCAAAACCACATTTAAATCCTACATTTAATATTTCTATATTTAGTCTTTTTTTGAAAAATTACATAAAATAACATTAAACAAATCAATTAATCATTATTACCACTAGCTAACATTTTTTTTAAATTATCATTAAAAGTGAATATTTAAAAAATCAAGAATTAAAAAATAGGAATTATTAATTAAAATTATCATTAAAGTTTTATTATTAAAAATAATTTTTTAAAATTTTATTATCAAAAAATAAGTTTTTTTTTTTAATTTTACATATAAATTTTGTAAACACTACGTCTGTATTTTAAATAAATATGTGTTAGAAAAAAGTTTATAAAAATTTAACTAGTTTTTTTTTTAATTAAATTTGATATTTATAAATAATTTTTTATTTTGATTTATCTTAACCTCCTTAATAACATATATACTCAACCAGAAAATTCAATTACATATTTACCTTATGCTTACACATTTACCTATTTACCCTTTTATGTTTTCTAACCTAAAAGGAGTTTACGTGAGAACAAAACCTAGAAGAAAGAACCCACAAAGTTATTGACTTGGAATGCAAACAGCTTCCTTCTTCGAGTTAAAAACAATTGGCCTCACTTTACCAACTTCATAGACACCATTGATCCTGACGTCATCTCCATACATGCGCCTTTCTGCCTCCCAATTTTCTTTTTTTCTTAATTTTACCCTAACGAAGTTGGAATCCGTTTTCTTCGTCTTATTAATAAGAATTCGAAGAATGTTGTCATGATTTTGGGGCTTTGTGTCTTGATGGGTTGTTAAGGTTGTTAATTATTTTAATTTTGGATGTAATATATTTAGGAAGGTGATATATGTAAATAATACTTTAGTGAGTTTATTAAGGGTAAAATAGTAATTAAATAAGTTATTTTAAATAAATTGGGTAAATATGTAATATATAGGCTTTAGGAAGAGGAAATATGTAATTAAAATTAGAGGTTGGATAAATAAGTAATAAATAAACTTAAGAAGGGGATATATGTACTTAGTTTTTAATAAAATTAAGAAACTTGCAAATATTTATTTTTAAAAGTGTATTATATTTTAAACTTTATTTTTTTTAAATGATGAGATTTTTTTTTCAAAAAATATGTTTACAAGTTTCAATTCTAATTTATAAGTTTTAATTTTTTCGTATTTAATTTAGAAATTTTAAATTTAATTGTGTCGAAATATTAAGGAGTGATATTTTTAAATTTTGAGTTTTAAAATTTAAATTTAAAAGATGATATATTGTTGAAATTTAATTTTTATTTTTATCCTTTTTATTATTTTTTTTTAATAAGAGATTTAGTATTAAAAGTTTAGCGAGATTTTTCGCATACAAGTACAAATAGTATCCGTCAATCAGAAAATCTTGATGCCTATTTGATGAAAGTTTATAATCTCTTTATTTTCTAAATGGACTTACACTATCAGATTTGTCAAACCATAAAGTAGTTTTAAATGTTTGTGTTCCAGTTATGATATTAAGAAATATTGATGAAAAAATGGTTTAGGTAATGTAACAAGACTCCAGGTCAAATCACTAGGTAATCGCGTTATAGAAGCGAAAGTTATATTTGAAAGCAACATTGGTTATCACAATTTTGTTCTTATAATTAGGTTAACATATTCAAATAAAATAATTTCATCAAAACTTCAAATAAAAAAATATACAATTGTTGCATGTTTTGCAATGATCATGAATAAAAGTTTAGGTCAACCACTTTCAAATGTTGGTTTGCATTGAAAGATCTAGTGTTTAGTTATGATCAATTGTATGTTGCATTATCAATAGTTAAAAGTAGAGATTGACTCAAGCTATTAATTTTTGGTAAACATGAAAAAGTTATCAATACCACGTCAAATGTTACATACAATAAAGTATTTTCAAATTTATAAATAATCATTGTAAGATTTCATTTGACATATAATTTAATGTATTGTAAAAAGTACACAACGTTATGTTATGACCCTAAGATATATGGATGTAGTTTTTAAAAGACTTGGTTTTGCTATACAAAAATGACTTGCGGCGCAACTGATCGTCTGTTTGCCTTTTATTTTAATGTAATTTTTTATGTTTCTTATAAAAAAATATCTTGAAGAATGATATAGGGATAGTTAATATGTAACGGAGTGATTGAAGGAGATGGATATGACAAAACGCAATGGTGATAAGTCAAACTCCTCGTGGCTCATGAGGTGTTTTGAAGTCCATAAAAAAGTAGGAAGTAAGTTAAGAAGCTAGAAAATGGCATTGACTTTTAAGTTGGTATAATATTAAAAACAAGCACTAAATAAATAAAATATAACTGATTGCAAAATGGTTGGTGGTTAATATTTTGAAAACTAAATTTGTAAGATCATGTGTAGCACCTCCCATGCCTTCACGCCCCCACCTCCTTCTTATTCCACAGCATCAGCTGCAACACCTCTCTTCTCGTGTTCGTGATCATACTCACGCTACCTTACAATTGCCCTCACGCCGGGGCGACGCGGTGTTTCACACCCCCTCATCCCCTCCATGTGGCTCTTATCCCGTTCCTCACCCTTCCATTATACATAGAGTAATGGTTTTTTGAAATGGCGACTTTATTTACTCATGTGACACTTGAACCCAAAACTTTCAAAACTAGATGTTTTAAGAGGATTTGTTTCTTCCACCGACCACCAACCCCAATGTCAGATTTATAATGGTTTTAAATCTTTAAACATGAAACTGTTGGAAAAAACAAAAAAGCTAAGGTGATTCCACTAAGAATGTGGGAGGAAAAAAAAGAAGTTTATTGATTTTATAACTCACGTCATTAGTGTTTGTATTACTTGATCGATACCTGATAATCTGACTAATGATAATTTTAATATTTATTTTGTTGCTAAAGGCATTTCCAGTAGTATAATCATAAAAAATAACATTCGATTTTCACTTGACTTCAGCTCGATTTCGTTTGTACGTGTTCCTGTTTCGTTTATGATTTATCATTTTGAGTGAAATCGAGTAAAAAACAAGTGTAAGTCTTTGATAATTATTCTATTGGGATTGCTATTGACAAGAAAAATGAAAGTTAAAAGTTTTATTGGTCAAAATGTCAGTATAATTTATTATCTGTCAATGAGATATTGTTTGGATTATTAAAATATAATTTGCCTTAATAATATATACATTTTTAAATTTAATGAAATGCACTTAAGTTTATAAGTTTATATTGTTAGGATATGAATTCAGGTTATCGAGTTTATATTGTTTCGAATGTTTTGTGATTCCAATATCAAAACTTTGGCACTTATTATGTATATTTTAATGATTATCGAAAAAAGAAAGAAAGTAAAAACCGATAAAAAAACGTAAAAAAGGCAAAAGAAATAATAAACTGAAAAAAATAAGTACAACCCGAAAAAATGTATAAAAAAGTAAAAAAAGGGTAAAATAGTCATTCTAAAATTTATTTTTAATAAATTAAATTAAAATTGACATATTTAATATTTTTAACTTTAAGAAAAATGAGAAGTAGCCCACGGGCATCTTTTAAGAATGAACAATGTTAAATGTTTTTGCTACATTTGTTATTTGTCTTTCTTTTCTAGATAATATAATTTTGCTAAACATGTTTGTGACATGTATTTGGTATTAATTTTAGCAACACGAGGTCAGCGTTCCACACACACTTTTAACACCGGTATGCCAAAGCTTGGAACTGACATTATAGTGTCTCATATATTACCATCGGACCATCAGTCCAGGCCGAGAAGGCGTACACAAAAACGGAATCGGTTTACAAAGTAAATGACGATCAAGTATTCAAAGTAAATGACGGTCAAGTATTAAAATTAAATGTTATGGTATGTATTTTATGTTGAAGATTTTGTTAAACTTTTGTTTTCTATTTGTTAATTTCCAGTTAGATAAGGAGTTTTTTCATATGAATATTTTGATAAAGTTTTAATTTAATTAATATGAAAACTCGGACCGGGACGGGTATAAAAGTAGTTATTTATGTATGTTGAGAGGTAGAGGAGTTTTTTTTTTCCAAAAGGTGTACATACAAAACTTATTTACCAAATATGTGTAGTTTGAAAAATATTTATCAAAATAGTGTATTTGTTATAAATTCAAAGACTTTTTATTTTTCACTCCTAATCTCATTGAATAACTTTAATTCATATAATTATTGATCTATACTATATAATAAAGGAAAACAATAAGAGACACGTGTCACTCTCTGGTTACTTCTCGTATTTATTTTCCAGCCTCTCTCTTCTATTAACTATTTATTTTTTTGTTTCTCTCTCCTATTAAATAATAATAATAAATAATATTTATATTATTAAATAAAATTTTATAGACTTTTTTCCCGTCTCTCTCTCTCATATTGAAAAATGATATTAAAAAAAAATTATTTTTTGATTTTTAATATAAATCTAATTACGGATACTAATTATTATTTAATTATAAATAGTTATTATATCATCAATCAAATGAACTTAATATAAACTAACATTTATTAATTAAATTAAAAAATTAATACTCAGTTGAAAAAAATGTTTTAAAAACTAGTTTAACATACCTTATAACTGTTATGACAAATTACATTTTTTAAAAGCATATTTGAACGAGTGTGTTTGTTAACAAATTACATTATATTTTTTTTAAACAATGTAATATACTGGTTTATCAACTCGTGTATTACACTGATTTTAAAAATATAAAATTTTATTACTAAATATATAACATTTTATTTATTCAACCCGTGTAATACACGGGATTTTAATATAGTTTAATAATATAGAAAAAATGGTATCTATTGTTTAATTAGTTAACTAAAATCTTTCTTGTAGTTAAAAAACAAAACTTAAACCGTTTCTTAATATTATATTTAAGATTAAGATTAAAATCAGTAATATTTTTTTTAAACGGCGAAGAAGGTCGGTAATCTCTCTTATGATAAAAAAATAAATGGTTTTGTCACTTGGCATCACCATATTCAATCTCACAATTTTTTCCCACCAAAAACAAATTTACAACCTCCATTTAATACTTCCATATTTAATATTTTTAAAAAAAATTACATAAATAAACATTTTCATTATTATTACCACCTGCTCATATTTTTTTAAAATTATCATCAAAAGTTAATATTTTTAAAAAGTCAAGAATTAAAAAGCAAGAATTTAAGAAAAACCTAGTTTTTAAAGTTTTATTATTAAAAAATAATTTTTTAAAATTTTATTATCAAAAAACAGTTTTTTTATTTTACATATAAAATTTGAAAAATACTACGTTTGTATTTTAAATAAATATATGTTAGAATAAAGTTTACTAATATTTAATTAGTAGTTTTTAAAATAAACTTGATATTTATAAACAAATTTTTATTTTGATTTATAAATTTTTTAATAAAATTAAGAAACTTGCAAATATTTATTTTTAAAAGTGTATTATATTTTAAACTTTAATTTTTTTATTGACGAGATTTAAAAAAACATGTTTACACGTTTCAATTCTAATTTATTAGTTTTAAATTTTTTCATATTTAATTTTGGAGTTTTAAATTTAATTGTGTCGAAATATTAAGGAGTAATTTTTTTAAAATTTGGAGTTTTAAATTTTGAGTTTAAAAGAGGATGTATTGTTAAAATTTAAATTTTATTTATATTTTTTTTTTTTATTTGACCATCACAATTTCAGATAACAGAATTTCATCAAAATTTTAAAGAAAAAATTACAATTGTTGTATTTTTACAATGACCATGAATAAAAGTGCAGCACAATCACTTTCAAATGTTGATTTGTATTGAAAGATCCATTGCTTATTCATGATCAGCTGTATGTTGCATTATCAAGAGTTAAAAGTAGAGATAGAATCAAGCTATTAATTTTTTGTAAACATGGAAAAAATACCAATACCATGTCAAATGTTACGTACAATGAAGTATTTTTAAATTTGTAAAAAATCATTGTAAGGTTTCATTTGAAATGTAATTTAATGTATTATAAAAAGTGCACAACTTATTAAATGAATTTTCATATATTTTTTTATGTTTTAATTACTCTTATCCACATAATCTTAACATGTAACAAAATAAAAAAGTTACAAATACAATATCAAATTTGTATAAAAATAGTTATTAAGATATTTATGTAATTTTAACGTTTCAACTTGTGTAACACACGGGGTTAAAGCTAGTAATTTAATAATTAATATTGTTTTTATTTACCTTTATTTTCTAATTTCTAAAATAGTAACTTAATATTTTATCTAGTAAGTGATGTCTTTCATATATACTTTAAAACCCATATAATCTAATTAACTAGTATGTTTTTAATATTTTAAGTTCATACGTAAATATGTAAGAATATAAACCTTTTAAGTCTTTCTTAACTATATTTTTATTTTATTTCAATATATTTTTTATAAACGTTTTTGTTTTTAATTTTTTATATCGTTTTTAATGAAGTTTTTAATTAATTAAAAAATGTAATAAGAAAAAAAAAATTATTAGATAATACAAATGCATTTTTTAATAAAAAAAAGGTTAAAGAAAACGTTTAAAAGATACCTAAAAACATTATAAAATATTAGGATCCAACAAAATATTTTTTTTCCTTAACTATTTTTTTCAAAAAAGTTCTTAAATAAAAACTTTATCCAACAAGACACTCATTTTAATAAATATTTTTCAAATTTGGTAAATAAATTTTTCTCTACACTTTTTTAGAAAAAAAAACTAGAGGTAGAGTAGTTTACTCGTGGGACCAGAAAGTTACATGATAGAAACAAGGACCAATAAGAACGAAGGAAACACGTCAGGCGCCACCGTGGACAGGAAGAAAACCAACCGGAGAAATCAAAACGAGCAGAGAGTCGACTACCGCGGTCACATTTCTAGATACATATTTTATATCTATATTCAATTGAGAATGATTTGGAGGAGAATCTCATTCATCTGCTTCCTAATTATTCACATAATCGTCACCATTCCGATTGCAGAATCCTCGGATGCATCTCAGGTTTATTCATCTACATCTTCTAATCAAATACAATATATAATCACGCTTTTGATTAACTGAAATTAATCAATTGGCAGGTCAGATGCAGCAATAGATGCGTGGCAGAAAACTGTAATTGTAATGTTCTTCTGATATTATTTGAATTTTGCTGATCTTCTTCGATTTGATTGTTTGATTTAACAATTTCTATTTGTGATCAGCGCTTGGGATAAGATACGGAAAGTATTGTGGTGTTGGATGGACTGGATGTCCAGGTGAAAAGCCGTGCGATGACCTCGATGCTTGCTGTCAGATTCATGACGAATGCGTCGAGAAAAAAGGTCTGTTCATGAATCCAATACAACTTATTAACGTTTTAATTGAAGATTGACTGCCTATTGATGTGCCTTTGTATCCGTAATGTGTCATGTTTACCTGCTTCTTCTGATATTAGGTAATATAAGATTTGATGGTGATTTAGTGACATAAATATGTTAGATTTAGTGACATAAATATGTTAGTTTCAATTGAGCCCTAGCAATGTTCAGTTAGGGAAACTGAGCAGGTATTCTGGAACATAATTTTGGAAGCTTGCATTGTTTGTGTATAACTGTGTATAGTAAAACTGTTTGAATAATGAGGACATTTTGCTCATAATGAGGTTTAAAAAGTTTAATAGATGAGGTAACAAAGTTTGAGCTGTCTAGTTCATATAAATTGGTTTGAGCTTCTAACGAAACAAGTTGTAATTTGGGAATTTTGGTTTGATCACCTTACTGTTCTAGAATTGATTAGGAATGACTTCACCTCCTGGTTTGCTCACAAAAACTTGAAATGCATTAATCCATTTTTTAACATCATGATAAACTACTTAGCAAGTAGATTAAGAAGTTGATATGAACCAATGTGATTGATTTTGGGCATGTTGATCACCCAAACTATTAAGCGGTTCTAGCAATTTCAATCTGGATGGTATATGATAAGAATTGTGAATAGCTTTCGCTGGTAATAATACCAACAGAAGACAAAAACAAGGAGCCATCAGTTACTAACATGGCTGAAATCACAAATAAAAAGATAGAAGGACTCGGTAGTCGGTACTAGACCAGGACTTGTTTGACTTACTTTTGCAGTCAAGTTTAGTGATTGCATATCGGTTTTAACTTTCAATGTTCAAACTGAAGATTGGTAATCAGAAAACAGCATCAAAACAAGAACGCAGAAAATTTAGATCATAAGCTCGATCTCTCAATTATCATTAACTCGAAAATTGAATGTCCTCTATAACCCACAAGCTCGGGTTTATATAGAGATTACAAAACTTGGGAAAAAAGAAAACTATTAGATCACTATTATAACTCCTAAATAAACTAGGTTTATAATTCCCTAAATGTAACAAAAACCAAGTTTCCAAAATACCCATAACCCAACTGGGCTGGGCTAATCAGCCGCCCCACCCATGAGCTCGGGTGACGGGCCTAAGTCTGGGCTTTACGTTCCAACATTCACCCCTCTAAGCCCGGACTTGGGCTTCAAGTCTTTGACTCCTAGTAGCACTTGCATCTCGCCAAATTTTACTCTCGCCAATGCTTTAGTTAACGGGTCAGCCCGCTGTTTTTCACCCGCAATATGCTCCATTTTTACTTCACCTTTTTCAATACACTCGCGTATGAAGTGATACCTTGTATTAATATGTTTGCTTCGACCATGAAACACCGGATTTTTTGTTAGTGCCAAGGCCGATTTGTTATCAACATACAAGGTTACGGTTTGAGTTGGCCATCCCGTGATTTCACTCAGTAACCCTCGAAGCCATAGTGCTTGGCATGCTGCGGCGGTGGCGGCCATGAACTCGGCCTCACACGATGAGAGAGCCACCGTAGCTTGTTTTTGAGTGCACCAAGTAATTGGTGAATCATTGAAGTAGAATACGTGCCCGGTAGTACTTTTTCCGTCATCTTTATCAACCCCGTGGCTACTATCACTAAAACCGTAGAGGGATCGAATTCCACCCCTCGTGTAGATCAAACCAAAAAAGCTTGTTCCCTTTACGTACCTGAGAATGTGTTTTAGTGCTTGCATGTGTGACTCCTTTGGGTCTTGCATGTAACGACTCGCAAGTCCAATAGAGAAACTCAGATCGGGTCTTGTATGAAGCAAGTATCTCAAACATCCAATTAGGCTACGGTAGGTAGTAGGATCAACTTGATCACCTGTTTCATCCTTATCAAGTTTCATACCCGGTTCAAGTGGACACTTTGTTGGGTTGCAATCTTGTAAGCCAGCATCTTTCAAGATTTTTCGGGCATAGCCTTCTTGTTTGATCTCGATCCCGGTTTTGGTTTGTTTAACTTCAATGCCAAGGTAAAATGATAGTAGGCCCAAATCACTCATTTCAAATTGCTCCTCCATTTGCCTTTTGAAATTTGCAATTTTTTTTGGACTTGAACCTGTTACTATCAAGTCATCAACATATATACCAACAATTAGTATATCATTCAGAATATATTTTCGGTACACCGCTGTTTCGTGTTGGCATCTCATAAAGCTAAGATTTTTAAGCACACCATCAAGCTTGAGATTCCAAGCCCGTGGAGCTTGCTTTAACCCATAAAGGGCCTTCACCAATCGATAGACTTTTTCTTCATTTCCTTCCTTTACGAAACCCTCGGGTTGAACAACGTATACGGTTTCGTTTAGCTCTCCATGTAAGAATGCTGATTTTACATCAAGATGGTGAACCTCCCACCCCTCTCGGGCGGCTAAGGCAAGAAGCAGTCGTACGGTTTCAATACGAGCCACCGGAGCGAATACCTCATTATAATCAACACCAAATTTCTGAACATAACCCTTGGCTACAAGGCGTGCTTTGTGCTTCACTACCTTTCCCGAGGCATCCTTCTTAACTTTATAAACCCATTTCAGACCGATGGGTTTAACGTTTTTCGGTAGATCAATGAGTTTCCAAGTGCTATTTTTCTCAATTGAGGCAATTTCAATCTCCATAGCTTTGACCCATTCTTTTATTCCTGCAGCCTCAGAATAACATGTTGGTTCACCGTCTTGAGTTAACAGCAGCTCGAGATCGTCGTCATTCCTGTTTTCCCCATACCGAACCTTACCACCTAAAACATAATCATCAAGCTTTTTCGGAATTTGCGAGGTTCGAGTCGAGCGCCTTGGGGTAACAGGAGCTGGAACATTCTGCTGTAACTCACTCGAATTACCTTCATCTTCACTTGAGTCAGAACTTATTGCTTGCGGACTGTTTCGAGCTGCTGGACTGGGCATCGCGGAGCTGGACTGTTCTGGTCCGGGCTCGGTTTCATGTGCAGCTGAGGTTGACAACTGCACAGGGCTGTTGTGAGGGCCGTTGTGAGGGTCAATTGACTGTGCCTCCTGCCCGGTCAGATCAGTTTGTGTCCTTGAGTTCGTAGGGACACGCAGAACCCCTCCCGGGTCTTCAAAGTTGACAATAAAATGATCCAAGGACTGTTTAATACTTGTTTCTAGTTCATTTGTCTTTTCCCAGTTCCAACTTTGCCTTTCGTTGAACACAACATCTCGGCTAACATGAACACGATTCTTTACCGGATCATACATTCGGTAGGCTTTTGATCCGGGCTCCGATCCGAGATAGACCATTGGTTTGCTTCTATCGTCTAATTTCTTCAACCTTGTTGTCAAGGGCGCTTTTACATACCCAATACACCCAAATAACCGTAAGTGCTCCAGGTTGGGTTTGTTCCCTTTGAGTGCTTCGTAAGGCGTTTGATTTGATAACGCCTTTGTAGGGACTCGGTTGAGTATGTAAATTGCATGACGGGCAGCCTCTCCCCATAATATTTTTGGGACATTTGTGCCTTTTAGCAAGGTACGGGTCATCTCGATCACAGTTCGGTTCCGCCGCTCCACCACACCATTTTGTTGCGGTGTGTATGGAGCGGTAAAGTGTCTCACCACCCCTTCTTTGTCACAGTAACCTAAGAAATCTTTTGACATAAATTCCCCACCTCGGTCGGTTCGGAATACCTTGAGTTTGTGACCGCTTTCTCCTTCCGCAAGGCTCTTAAAAGTTTTAAAAGCTTCAAAACTTTCGTCTTTCTGTGCTAGGAGGATTCCCCACATAAAACGTGAAAAATCATCAACAAGAAGGAAAATATATTGTTTTCCTCTTGGTGTACTTGGTGAGATTGGACCGCATAAGTCTCCATGAACCAAGCTTAACGGTTTTGTTGCTCGGAAACTTGCTTGGTCGGGAAAGGGATTTCTTGCCTGTTTTCCTGCTAGACAAATCTCACATGATTTAGTACTAAAAATAAGTGAAGGGACACCGCATACCATTTCTTGTGTTGTAAGGGACTTCATGGCATCAAAGTTTAGGTGTCCTAAACGTTCGTGCCATAGCCATGTCGGGTCATGCTCCTTTGACAATAAACACATAGGTGCTCCCGCTGCTAGTTTGACTTTGTAAAGGCGATTCTTTGATCTGAACACTTTGATGATCAGTTTCTTTGTTTTGTCAAAAACAAGCAAGTAATTTTCATCCATGAAGAACTTGCATCCGTTTTCAGTGGCTTGTCCCATGCTTAAAATATTGCTCTTTAAGCTAGGGATGTAGTAAACGTTGGAGATAAACCTCTCTATGCCGTCATCACATGTCACTAAAATCGAACCTTTTCCTTTTATCTCTACGTGTGAACCGTCTCCAAATCGAACCTGACCTGTTACTTCTTCGTTTAGCTTTGAGAAGTAGTGTTTTTCCCCGGTCATATGATTACTGGCACCATTGTCGAGGTACCAGAGTCCGTCTTCCTTTGGTTCAGACTCGAATGTCTTTGGATTCACCTTATCTTCATTAAGAAACACTTGTTCGATTTTCATTAGAACCTCGGTCTTCTTCTCGGTGGCATCGGCATAGTTGGCTTCTTCCTTCTTCCCTGTTCTATCCGGGCAAACTGAAGCATAGTGCCCGAATTTGTCGCAACGAAAACATTGAACCCGAGATTTATCCTTTTTCTCCCCGGTTTTCTCAGTTTCATGGCTTTGATCGCTGGGTTTAGATCGCTCTTGTCGTGCTCGGCCACCCCCCTTCCCACGACCACGACCTCGGTCACGGGAACTTGTTTGGCCATTAAACTTTCCTTTAGAACCTGATGAGACATCTTTGGAATTGTTAGTACCATAAACTTTATTGAACATCAACTTACTTTGGGTCTCGTGTTCGCCATCAACGCTTCTTACTCTATCCTCGTAGGCTTTGAGACGTCCTACAATTTCTTCAAACTTGATGGTTTTAAGATCCACAGTTTGTTCAATGGAAGCCACGATGTTTATAAAACGTCTAGGCATCATCGTTAAGAATTTTCCCACCATTTTCTTCTCTTCAAGGATAGTTCCAAGGGCTGAGAACTTTGTGACAAGGCTAGCAATTCTTCCAGCAACATCATCAATAGAATCCGAGTCTTTCATCTTCATAGACTCGAATTCTGTGTTTAGGGTTTGAAGACGAGCCTCCCTTACCCTTTCTGCTCCAACGTGGCGAGTTTTAACGGCTTCCCAAATATCTTTTGCATCTTCATATTGAGCAATCTGCATTATTTGGTCTTCCGGCAGGGCCTGAAACAAGTACGCAACAGCTGCTGCGTTCTTTTTCTCATCCACTTCCACACCGATTGCTGGTTCAACTACTTCCCATAAACCGTGGTGTCGGAACACGGCTTTGATCCGGACTGCCCATATGGTATAGTTGCTGTTGTTAAGCATCGGAACTTGAAGTGGGATGTGGGTTTTTTCTTGATACTGTATGACTTGGGTAACTGGTGGTGTATCAGACATCTTTTTGTTCTTGCGTGAATAGGTGATCGGAGTGGATGGCTGTTTAGTGGGAGACGACTCCAGACTTGAGGCCAACCACTGTTTGGTTTATAGAACTTTCGAACCCTGCTTGGATCTTCCTTTTTTTTTTTTTTTTTTTTTTACTTGCGTACCAAGGTACTCCAGAAGTTTAAAAAAACTGCAGGTGATTATAGGCTTTGAGGATCAGCTAAGCTCTGATACCAATTGAAGATTGGTAATCAGAAAACAGCATCAAAACAAGAACGCAGAAAATTTAGATCATAAGCTCGATCTCTCAATTATCATTAACTCGAAAATTGAATGTCCTCTATAACCCACAAGCTCGGGTTTATATAGAGATTACAAAACTTGGGAAAAAAGAAAACTATTAGATCACTATTATAACTCCTAAATAAACTAGGTTTATAATTCCCTAAATGTAACAAAAACCAAGTTTCCAAAATACCCATAACCCAACTGGGCTGGGCTAATCAGCCGCCCCACCCATGAGCTCGGGTGACGGGCCTAAGTCTGGGCTTTACGTTCCAACACAAACTAGAAGCAAATCATTTTGACAAAATACCAGAAAACTTCCAGTAGTTGATTAATAGATCCAGCTTCTTGGAGTGGCATGTGTTTTTGGAAAAGCTACAAATCGATGAAAACTGCAGCATGAAATATATCATCTTCATATTGCTAAAACACAGTAACGAATTTGTCTCCTTTATTTTCTCTCCTTACATACCATTTGTAAAGTATGCAATAAGCATTAAATGAAGTGTCATTCGTGCATAACCGTGATGACTAATGTTAAGTAAAGATATGTTTTCTTTGGTTTTTCTGCTAATGAACCATCACATTTGTCAAATAAAGATATGTTTTTATTTTAACCGCTAGTTGATTCGTGTAATCTACATTGTTTAGGAATGACTAATGTTAAATGTCACGAGAAGTTCAAACGCTGCATAAAAAAAGTTCAGAAATCAGGCAAGGCCGGGTTTTCTAACGACTGTCCCTACGACACTGCAGTGCCTACAATGCAGCAGGGTATGGACATGGCCATCTTATTTAGCCAGTTTGGCAACTCTAAGCTTGAACTTTAGTTGGCTAGTGTTCCCATTGCTTAAGACTAGAGATGAAATTCTTATACAGTTGATCATGACCTCTTATTGCCTGTCCATTTCATTTTTTATTTTTTATTTTGTAAAAGTTACATCATAAATTCAGTTTTGTCACCATGTGTTAAATTTTATCACCCAAATGACCATTTCAACTGTAGTTATCCAAAATTAACATTTGGCATCCGTTTTGTCATTTCTAAACACCTACGAATGAATTTGAGCTTCGTTTGTTCATTTTCAACCCGACCTGTTTGCTTCAAAATCCACGAAAATGAATTTGATCACCTTCCATATCAACTTTAAAGTTCAAAAACAGCAATGGAAGTATGATTGATCATTCAACACTCATTTTGGTCAATTTGGCCAATCAATCCATCAAATTGCAATTTTGGGTCAATTATGGTAAAAACTTAATTTTTTGCCAAATACCATAATTTTGCAGTTAAATATTGTATTATCATCCAAATAAACTGTAATGATGATTACATCATTTTTCATCGATTAGTGATAGTATAACACAATTTCACACAAAATTGCACTCTATGTCATAATCCACCAAACTCATATATCTAAGTTCTTGGTTATGTTATGTATCAAAATCAAGTCTATCCAACAAGTTTTAATCACCATGATGCATCTACGATCAATTTCCAGAAAATAGCTATTGAATTAAGAGTTGTAGAATTGGAAACAAGGTGTAAAGAGGCTTAAAAATTGGTTAGTTCTTGCACCTACACCGGGGAAATATGGAAACAAGTTTAGATTACTAATCAAGCCTTTAATTTTTGTTGGATTCTTGATCCCTCTTCCTTTGGCTCGTGAAATTGCATGTGCACACTGTTATGAACACTAGAGGTGCACAAATCGGTTTTTCTTAAGAACCAGTTTCGGTTCTGGAACCGGTTCCAGTTCTTTCCGGTTCCGGTTCTTACCAGTTCCGGTTCTTTGTTGAAAAACAGGAACCTATGTATCGGTTCCGGTTTTTCAAGAACCGGTTCCGGTTCTTAGCGGTTCCGGTAATTCAAGGCGGGTATTTCAAGAACGTATTTCCGGGTATTCGAAAAACTTAGTTAAACATATAAATACTTTAATTAAACATATAAATAAGTAACTTAAAAAGTCCAATAACATTAAAAACCTAAAATGTTACAAAATAGATAAATGTTTAAAACATAAACTCATAAAACATAGATAAATTATATAAAAAAACTAGATTGTCTGACCCGTTTAACTCATAAAACATTTTTTTCACTTTTAGTTTTAACAAATTTAAGTTTTACCATTATTAAAAGTTTAAGCATATACGCGTCTAACCGGTTCCGGTTCCATGTCCGGTTCTTGGTTGAAAAATTGGAACCTATGTACCCGGTTCCGGTTTTTCAATAACCGGTTCCGGTTCCGGTTTTTTTGTTCACCTCTAATGAACACCATTTAATCTAAGCCAGTCAAACAAAACAACCCAATTTAATCTAAGCCCAATGGTCCAACAAAACAACCCAATTCAAGAGTGACCCAAATAAACTGAACATTTAGCCATTTTCAGGTTATAAGCAAGGGATAAATGTGAGTGTAGGCATGAATTAGCTTGTGTGAATTGTTCTTGCTCTGAATTCCCATCTTCATTCTATCAGTTCCTTAAATTGCTTCATTGTAATTTCCTTTTTGCAATTGAATGATAATGAACATGAGTTGGTTGTTTATCAATCTTGTTAATTGCACTCTATATATTGAGAAGTAATCACTTCATTTTGTTCTCGTTCTTGCAAGATAAGTCTCTAATTCTTTTTGTTCTTGCAAAAAACCGATTTAAGGGGAAGGGATGTGATTCTAGGGTTTTAAGTTGTTCAAAAATCGTTCACATCTCATTCTTTATCCTTATCCATAATTTAACTAAAAATACTCATTTCTTAAATTTATCTTTCATTTTCTAAAAACCTCCCACATCTCATTTCCTATATTTATCCTTAAAGCATCCGGTATATGTACCCTCATCACTGTGTGATCCTATGTGGCTAGGTTATCACGACGTGATTTCATGGGCTACACCACCCCTTGTCGCATGATCAGCGGCATGATTATGCGTAATTTTTATCACGCGTGATTTCAAAAGTTTAAAGCCTTTCAATGGCTAATTTACTGTTGTAAAATAAAGGAAAAAGAAATAAATAGTTTTAATTAAAAAAAATTAATAATCACACCACATCAATCACTTGGGTATTTCCCTTGTCAAGTGATGGATGATGTGATAATTGTCGGAAATAACGTGGAGTGGCGTGCACTTTTTCATCCTTTGGATATACCCTTTGCTCATATATTCCTTTTTTATTATTATTTCTTGGGATTCATTTTTCAAAAATGAAATAAAAAAATAAAATGAAATTTGGTGTGTAAATTTAAATGTGAGAGTTTAGAATTTGTGAGTAAAAAATTAGTATTTAAAGATTTGTGGTGTTTATTTTGAAAAAAAAAATTGTTTTTTTTTCCTAAAATAACAGCCGTTGAACGGCATTATCTTTTTTTCAAAAGGCAAGATTTTACAAACAAAAGGGGAAACCCCAACCAACAAATACAAAGGAAACAAATCAAACAAAGGAACCCAAACCTACAGGGAATCAAAACATAATTACAAGAAATTGAAACTAATCCAGTGTTTTCAAGTGAGATTTTTAAGGCTTGAGCGACTTTTAAGCCAAAGTAATCCTAAAATCTTTATGCTCCCAATTATATCTTCTATCTTAGCTGATTTGTTTTTAAAGAGGACCTTATTTCTTTCCTTCCATATGCACCAACACGTGATGAGGATAATGTCTTTGAAGACTTCTTTGAACACCTTATCCAAGAAAAACCGTCTTGTGAAGTTCAACAAGGTCGCGAACCGAGAAAGCATAAATCGGGTTGATCTTGCACCACAAACTAACGTCTTGCCATACCACCGAAGCAAAGTAGCAAGAAGTACGGAGATGATAGGCCGTTTCTTCCGAGTTTCCACAGAGGGGGCAGAAGAAGTAAAGAGATGGTAGGACGTTTCTTGAACGGCATTATCTAACGATAAAAAAACGCTCACAGTTTCCATTTACTTGTCCCGTGACACGCACGTCCCTCACACCCGCCTCACACGGCTTGAGGTGACTCTGTTTCACGGCCGTATACCGCACGGCCGGCCTAAACCGATTATTCAAAACGCGTAACAAACACATAAAATTCAATCCAAACGCCCTTCTTCAACCGACACCAGCCCGTCAGTTTCCTCGAACTGGAAGTCGTGATCCGTTTCTTCCATCCCGATATCTTTTCCATTCACCTTCCACGAAGAATCCAATTCTTCCAAACTAAGTAGTCATAATCCAATTCTATTCATTTATACCATTTTAATTTCCTATTTTCACCTTCAATCGCTTTGCATCCATTCGTTTTCCCCCTTTCTCACAACAACACAAACCCTAATTTCTTTTTACTATACACATCGTCGATCCATCACTACAGCCACACACCTCCAGCAATGCTTCACAAGCGCTTTAAGTCCTCTAAATGGTAAGAATTCATAGATGATTTATGGAATTTCGTTTTTCACTATGCACATAATTCAGCAATTAAATGTTTATTATGTTTTTGTTGTTTGATTGATTCAGTAAGACGTCGTTGAAACTAGCTACGTCTCGGATTAAATTGATGAAAAATAAGAAAGGAGTACAGATTAATCAGATGAAGAGGGATCTGGCTCAGTTGCTTGAGACAGGCCAGGAACGTACGGCACGAATTCGAGTATGTTCATCTGAATCATAATGACTTTTTGTATGAAACTGTGAATACAAAAAACAGTTATATAATTGAATTAATAATTATTATTGATATTCGATTTAGGTTGAACATGTAATTAGGGAAGAGAAGATGGTTGCTGCATATGATTTGATTGAGATATACTGTGAACTTATTGTAGCTCGATTGCCCATTATCGAATCGCAAAAGTAAGCTAACGGCTAATCTGTTTATTTAGAAGAATATTTACATTCTTATTTTAATGAATGTTGATCTTTACTGTTATCATGAATAATATTTGGTTGTAATATTGTAGAACTTGTCCCATTGACCTGAAGGAAGCCGTCACAAGTGTGATATTTGCAGCTCCTAGATGTTCTGACATATCTGAACTCTCTGATATCCGAAAACAGTTTACTGCAAAATATGGAAAAGATTTTGTTTCTGCAGCTATTGAGCTGCATCCTGATTGTGGTGTGAGTCGCATGGTAAGTGGCTAATCTGTACATAAAGTATTTTAAAGTTTTAGAAATAATATTAATTATCATTTTTGTAATATCTTGTTTTCAGTTGATTGAGAAGTTATCTGCAGTAGCTCCTGACTTGCAGACAAAAATTAAAGTGTTAAGTGCAGTGGCGAAAGATCATAATATTGATTGGGATCCGACTTCATTTGAGGAGAAAGAGTCTAAGCCTCCAAGTGACTTGTTGGTGAGATTGGGTTTCTTGATAACACGAATTCCTTTTTTAAATTAATGTTTAGTTTTTTTATGTATAAAAGAATCTGACTTGATTGATTTGAGCAGAATGGGCCCAGTAGTTTTGAGAATGTCGGCATGGCAAATGTTGATCCTCCAAAGATTCAACCTGTGCATAGCCATGAAGAGAAGCAAAATGCGTCTTTTGACTTCGCTGAGCAAAACAGAAAATACACACTAAATACTCATAATGTAACTTCTACTGATAGTGGTGGTGAAACATCGTCTTCAGGTATAATTTTTGAATTATCGATCATCATAATAATCTTCGTCATTAAGTTTTTCATGTTAATGACTATTTGTGTTTCTCGCTTTGATCAGGAATAACGTATGAGAGGATGGGAATGAGTCAGAACTGGAACGTGGAATTCAAGGATGCTACTTCTGCAGCGCAAGCAGCGGCTGAGTCAGCGGAACGGGCAGCTGTGGCTGCCCGAGCTGCTGCCCAATTCTCGAGCCAGGAAAAGATTGTCAATCGCCAACCAACTGGACCCCACTTGTCTAACATCAGAGGCAAACCTCCTCATGTTTCTGCTCCTTCAGGATCTAGTGGTGAAAGCTCATCAGATAATAGGAAATTAAAGACATCGAAACAGAATATTGATCAGAGTCAACATGATACTTCACAAAAAGCTACTGGAAGATTTGATAGATCCGATAATGATTCAATTGAAGATGAGAAATTAGTAAATAATTTCCACACTGCTGCCCAGTTCTCGAGCCAGGAAAAGATTACCGATCGCCATCCAACTCGACCCCACATGTCTAAAAGCGGAGACAAACCTCCTTATGTTTCTGCTCCTTCAGGATCTAGTGGTGAAAGCTCGTCAGATGATGGAAAATCTAAGATGTCAAATCAGTACATTGATCAAAGCCAGCATAATATTTCACAAAAAGCTACTGAAAGATCTGGTACGTCCGATAATGATTCAATTGTAGATGAGAAATTAGTAAATGATTTCCACATGACAGATGGATATTTTGATGAATCATTGTATGAAGATCAAGAAGGTTTTTCCTCTCCTGAAAAAGAATCTAAAACCAAGTTATTTAGTGGTCAGAAAGAAAGTATTGAAAATGAAAATATTAATTTATTTGCTACTGAAAATCAATCAACTATTCGTTCATCTCTTTCTCGTTCTAGAACTTCTAGTGATGAACTTGATGTCAATAAAAAAAGTGTTGTTGGGAATCCTTTTGCTGTTGTTGATCAAGAAAGCCCTTTTAAAGAAGCCATAAAGACTAGCCCCAACGTCAACGATGAAGCCATCTCTGATGATAGCGATGATGATGATGATGGTGGTGGTCCTAGGTTTGATACAGGATTTGAGTATGATGAAATGGAGACTATTCATTCTCTTGAAAGTCCTTACATTTGGACCCCTAAAATGAACACAGTTGACCAACCAATTTCTCAATCACATATTTTTTCGGAAAGTACATCCTTTGGTGACCATTCTGTGAAATCTGTGGAACCTTCAGAAACAGATAACCACGTGCCTGCAAATTTTGATCATTCAGATGGTCCAGATTCCGAAAGCGAAAGTGAACTTTTGTCTATGAATCATGGACCTTCATCTGTTATCGAGTCTTCACGAACTTCTAACTCAAGAAAATCCCGAATTGAGTTGAATGATTTGGTTGAAGGGGAACCATCTTCTGAGGATGAAGAGAAACAAATGCAATCCCAACATGAGTTGAGGAAACATAATTTTGACCAAGAATCATCTGATACATTTGAAGATAACAATGATTCTCTGAATCAACGGTTAAACTTTGGAACATTGACAGGTGGCCTTCGAAACAAAGGTGGTCTTAGGTACCCGTCTTATACAAAAAGTGCAACAATCCAGAAGTCAACAGAGCAAAGTTCCATAACAGGAAGTCAAACATCTCTTCAGAGTTCTTTAGATTCAAGAGTGAGCATAATAGAAGAACAAAAACCGAAGGTTTCTATACCAATTTCTGATTCTGCTGCATTCTTTAATGATGATGGAACCGATTCTGAGGATGAGGCTCCAAAACAAACTCCCAATAAGGCTAGATTGGGTTCAGGTCTTTCTAGAAGGACAAGAGGATCTCCTTCAGTTCCTTACTCAAAGACTCATGTTGAGCCCGAGCCCGAGCCCGAACCCATGCCGAAAAAAGTAATTCCAGCCGAGCCACGGGCTTATGCAAGGAGGTTTAAAGTGGAAGATGATAAACAAGTTTCTGAATCACAGCAACCCTTTAGCCCTTTTAGAAAAACTGTAGAAACTGTTAAAACCAAGTCAACCACATCTGAACCTCAAGTCAGTCATACCAAACAAGAAGCTGTTAAGACAATGCCAGAGTCAAAGAACCCAACGAATGAACACATTTCTTCAAGAATTACTGTTGATTCGGGTAAATTAAAGAATGCTAAAACACAGAATTTAGGATCTGAAAAGTCATCTGGTGAAAATCTAGTCAAGAAACCAACTCATGTTCATCCAAAGCTTCCTGAATACGACTCTTTAGCTGCTCGTTTACAGTCCTTGCGTACTGATCGCCGGTAAGTTGAATTCATATAATACCGCTTTGTGCAGATAATACATGCCGCATTCTTAAAGAGATTTTTACTTTGGTTTGTTTGTTTACCTTTGTAATGTGAATGGTTTGGTCTAAGCTTTTGTTAAATGGTTACAATAGGTCTGTGTCTATGTAGAAATTTGCATATATAAAATAAATGATATAGAATTATATAAAGAAGGTGAATCTCTACTCGCTTGGAGACTGCCATTTTATTTGTTTGTTTCATATTTCTATTGTCAAATTTGAAAGCATGTGTAAAGCAGAGAGGGTGTGTTCGTCGGTAAAAAAAAATGTATTTCGTTAGAGAACAGAAGCTCCAATTCACTAGTTGGTAATCAATAAGAGTCTTCTTTTCGGCTTGTGAGTATGCTTTTTCTTGGCATCAACACTCCAATTGCAACACAATTTGATACCAGAGTTACAAATTACTATTGTATCCAAGTGTAAAAGAGTAATGGTACCTTCAAATATTTGTGCTAAATAATATAAAAAATGTTAAATAGCCAAAATCTACCACAATTAGAACTTTATTATTCCACACATTAAGATCATGTAGATACATTAATATGGGAGTACTTGAATTCAACCAAACAAATAGAGTAAATTTCACCCTTGCCAACCCAAACACATTAAGAAGAAATTACATCATACCACATCCGACCTCTCTAAAACACACTCAAACGACAATCATATTGCACACGAATCATGAATAGGATAAACTGAATGGGATAAGATGCTGAGAATCACCCAAGCGGAATTAAAATTATTTTTGCAGTTTTTTTCTCTCTCGTTGCAGCAAACGTCTCTGCAACAAGCAACGGAAATGCAATTGTAGCATCACAGTGCACCTAGACCACAACAATCAACATGAATCATTAGCATGACGACAATAAAGTATGCTTCATTATTCCAAAGCTTAAAAGCATGTTGCCTTTTAGGGTCAAGATAGTCACTTCTGTAACAAAAAAATGATACTTCATGGTCTCTATGAGGGGTGCAAATGATCTGAGTTGTTCATGAGTTACTCGATATTGACTCGTTAAATGATGTAACTTTACCAAATATGGGCAAATCATTGTATTTATAAGACATCAAGAGCATAACAATTAATAATATCCATGTAATTACCTTAACTGATTTAGCAGAAGTGCGTATTTTGCCCCATGAGACAGCTTCATCAGGACGAGCACCAGAATCGCTGCCATCAAATTCTTGGGCCGTATTTATGAAGACCGCATAATCTGCACCATTACGCATCATATTTGCATTGCATATGTGATGTTTTGGCAACCCTCCTCCTAGAATTATCACCCCTGTCTTCCTGGGGTTTGCTTGCACAGCTTCATTGTTCATCGCCTTGACATCTGTTTAAGAAGTTGACAGATCATACACATGAAGTCAATATCATAATCATTTAACTATTGTGTTATTTGTATAAAAAGTTATTCTTTGCTGTTAGTTTTAGTAATATGGAGTTGAGTTTAATAAGAAAGTCAAAGATGAGAGTATGTGCTTACCTTGTATGATATCGACAACAAGACCGGGCTTGCGGAAAGAATGGAAATATAACATGTCTCCAAGAGACCCATCTGTCAATGCAGGGCAGAAGACGGGAATATCGTTCTACAGTATTAAATTAAAAAAAAAACAGTATTCTAACTTTGAATGCCAAAAAATTTTGCTAAATAAAAAGTCAAATCTATTAAAATGAAAGAAGAGTGTGAAAGAAACATAAATTAAGGTGAAGATTTGAGTACCTTATATGCCCAATACAGATATGAACTTTCATCATTGATCTCCTTCCCCAAACGCGCTATAACATTTGATGGCGTCCACAACACATGCTGTTGAAAACGAATAGAGTATAAATTTTTCGGTGAAAGTTTAAAATTCATTAAAACCCAAGTAAGAAGTTGCTATTTAGTTCTTGAGTATGTATAATAATACCTGTGTATTTTGTTCTTCCAGCATTTGGTCTAGTATTGGCATGATCCAATCTTCAAACTTACAGTAGTTATCATTTGGCATCAACAAGTTACCAATACGATTTAGTCCTTTTGAGCGCAAGGCGGCACCAGGTAGATAAAAATCACCTCTGTATGTGTCTCCAAGACATTTTATGATATCTTCCTCAATGCCACCGGTTGTTGTCACCATCACGTCAACCTCGATATCAAAAACAGTTTGAAGTTGGCTTATGTAGAAAATATAAAACATAAATATATGTTCATGACAATTAGGCCTTGAAATACTAACCATATTATGTTGAGCTAGATACCGAACAATGTCTCTAACACCCGACGAAATGAGGTTTGAAGTGAACCCCAGGAAGATTTTGCATCTGACGGACTCTCTGTAACTCAGGTTCTTCTCCTCCTCACTGCACTCGTCGGTTACTTTCTCGTAAGAAAGCCTCCAGTCGAGCTTCGATCATCAAACAGAAACTCTCAAAATCACACAAAACATCTAATTCAAATATACATTGCATCTGTTGAATATAGTGAGTCTGAAATCAACCTACTTACCATTTCATTAACGGTTTCAATGGCTTCACCGAGACAAGAAGCTTGAAAGCCGGTTGAAATTAGGGATTTAACAATCTGTGAATAATTAACACCTTTGTTGAAATCGTAGCCGTAGATTTTAGCACACACGCCTTCTAAACTCTCTGATTCCTTAAATATCGCTGATCGTGCATTCTCGATCATCTCTGATTCTTTAGCCATTCGAAATTGCGGAGAGAAGAGCTTGTTAGAGAAGGTGAAGTATTAGAGTTGAGGTAGGCTTGTATTTATTGATAGAACTCAAATAAGAGACAAGAATTCCAGATAGGTTTAAAATTGTATTTATTGATAGAACTTAATCATGAGATATGAATTTGAATTCTAGAGAAAGGATGGATACTGTTCTTAAGTGTTCTCCTTTCCTGTTAACGGTTATTTAACTACCTAACTAAGTTGTTATTTATCAATAGACTAAATGTGCAGTTATGACCCTCTATTTGCATAATAACGACCCCCTCAAACTTTATAAATTTTTAAATATACCCCTTAAGTTTCTAAAGTTTCAAGTTTACCCCTTAACATAATTCTAAACTATACCCCTCAAATTTCTAAACTCTCAAGTTTATCCTTCAAAATTATTTTCTTTTTTCTTTTGTTTTTTTTATATTTGTTTTTAAAAATTATTTTTTTTCTATTTTTACTTTATACTAACTTCTTTAACGAATTTGTCGTTTCAATGTTAATTCCTATTCGCTCCGCAATTTATCTATTTTTCAATCTCTAGGAGTGAGCCTTGACAACTTCATACGTTTCTTTTATATACTTAGTCACATTATTGTCATCATCGCAACGTGTGTAACGAAGTTCGCAAACCCGTCGCATCGCGTGGGCTTTAATTATGTACTTAAACATGTTAATATTACCGTACAGTCCCGCCGCAACGCGCGGGTCTTGTTTTCTAACTATTATTATTCTTTAGTAATAATATTTACTTAATTATATGAAGGTGTGATTGATCTCTACGGTAAGAGATATTTGAGAAGACCGGCGTGGAGTGACATGCAACAAATATAGGACTTGCATAAACACATACACGGCTTTCCCTAGATGTTTAGTAGCATCGATTACACATTGGGAGTGGTCAAACTGTCTCACTACTTGGCAACATTAGCACCAGCTAGATGACCATCACACCCAACCATTATTGCATGAAGCCGTGGCATCACATGATCTTTGATTTTGACAAGCGTTCTTTGGTGTTGTCTAATCAAACAATAATATCAATGTTTTATATCAATCACCTATTTTCGACGACATCATAGATGGAGTTGCACCCGGGTCTTTATTTTATGTCAATGGAGCAGAGTACCGGTACGTGCATTATCTCGCCGATAGTATTTAACCAGAGTACGCCACGTTTGTCAAATCGTATACACGCCCACAAGCTGACAAAAAAAGGAACTCAAAAAAGTGCAAGAAAATATATCGAACGGACATTCGGTGTTCTGAAACAACGTTGTCATATCGTGCGCAATCCACATGTGCCTTGCACATAACCTGGCTTTACGGTAAAAGGACGTAACGTGCAAGGTTTTTTTAACGTAAATGACGTTTTCTGTAAATTTCTTAATTAAATGACATATACTGAAATTTAGGTAATACTTAAAGAACGTAATTTGTAATTTGCTCATTTTAAAAAGAGATACGCCTTGTATAAATGATTATTTATGATTTTATCCACCAAATTCTTACTCTAAAACATGTAGCATATAACCATGTCATATGTGTTGCGATTGTAGCCTTACGTTGTTAATATTATACACACTAAATTATTATGAACATAACAATTTTCAAAGGATTTTTTAATTTATTAAAATACAAGAATGTGTCACACGTACAACGTGTTTATTATAATATATAGAATGTACTTATCGTTTAGCAATGTTTGCTAGTTGGACTAGACCCACCATAGCTGTTGTGTAGTTAAGAACACGTGGACAAAGTGGCATACTTATCATTTACTAGTTTAGGGTTATGATAGAATGAAAAATGAAAACTCATATAAACCCATGGGAACTCTATGTAAGGGGGGTGGGAGTGGAGTGCGAATAGGGAGGCGCATAGTAGCGGGTTGGCGGGTTCATCGCCGCATCCAAGGAGGGTTCCGCGGCTAGAGGTGTGACGAGTATATGTAACCGCTGAAATGGTATTTTGAAGCAGGTGAAAGAAGTGAAAATGAAGAAGAAATGTAATCTATACTTTTCAGGTGGGTCTCCTTTCATTTAAATATTAAATATTAAATACTATGCTTTCTTATTTATTGTCTTTTAAATATGAAAGAAATAAATAAAGAAGAAAGTGTAATACTTATAAATATACATGATTTTAAAATTCTTTAGGTGTTTTTTTAACTTATTTTTATTTATTGTTATGTATTTTTCTTTAATTAATTAAATTTTTAATTTTTAAATTTGGTTATTAATTTATTTTTAATTTAAAAAAATAAAAATAGGAGGGTTGGAGGGTACTTGTGTTGGATATTAGATATCCGATCATCGATAATATCAACGTTACTATCGTAGTACGATCCGATGAGTTACACTTTGGGCAAAGAACAAATTATATCGTTTAATTGTTAAACGTTATTACACGAAACAAGAATTAAGAATTCGATGGATTAAATATCTAGAGAGATATTTATTCGTTACGTCGTATTTAATTATTTAGAATAATTAAATCTAACGAGAGGCGGAATATGGTATTATGTATATATATTAGTGTAATATATATTGACAGGTTTTTATATTTAATAGTTTAAATATAAAACCAGTTCGGTTAACGCAAAATAGTTTATAATCAGTGTAATTATAAACTACGGGGACTGAAACTGATTAAGAGTTAATTAGTTAGTAATTAAATGTTAATTACATAAGGGGTTGACTTGTAAATTAGTTTATTATATAAACATACTTAAGTCAAAACCCTAATGACACTTTTGGTGGCCTCCTCCTTGCTTGCGATCGAAGAACCCCCTCCCCCCTTCTGTTTCGCGACCGACCGGACACCAAGCCCAGCCGCCGCCGTTCCTTTGCCGCCACCAACGTAGCCCTTGTCGGCCGACACGTTTGTTCGCGCGGTCCCTGGTTTCGAGAACCAGGTTCTTCCCGCCATCTGGATCAAGTGTTTTCGTGTAACGTGTTTGTGTGACGAGCTCGTTGTTGTCATCTAGCGTGACGTTCTTTGTACCCGAGTGTTTCAATCCGTTTGATTCGTCAAAGGTATAAAACCCTAAACACCCTATGGTTGTGTTTTATTTATCTGTTTATTATTGTCTAAACGCTGTGTAATCGGATCACTGTATGGAATCCAGATCTGATATGTTAATGGTATTGTTAAATCGCTTCCGCTAAAATATATCTGATTTAATTATTTAAAAGGTTTAAATAATTATTGTTTTAAAAGTTAAAACCGGTACCATGATTCTCAACAACTTGGAGGGTACAACTCCCATCATAGAGGGTACTTTGGGAGGGTAGTTTGGCTAAGTGAGATGACATCTTCTAATTGGTCTAATTTGGGAGGGTAGTTTGATTGGGAGGGAACCACTCCCACCCTCCTAACAACTTTATATATTTTAAGAAAAAATAGGATAAGTTTGTTACATATTTTTGTCACTTGTTATAAAAAAACGTCGAAGGAATTTTTTTTAAAAAAATATGTAACAATTGTAAAAAAAATTACTGTTACAGTGTCTTTACGTATATAACACGTACTGTTACATATAAAAACGAGTTTTTTACAATTGTTACGTCTTTTAAAAAAAAAATTCTTTGGCGCTTTTTTAATTTTTTTTATAAAAAGTGATGAAAATATGTAACAAAACTACCCTATTTTTAAAAAATTAAATAAAGTTGTTACATAAAGTTTTCATGGGTTTTCACAATTCATATGGGGTTTCGCCCTATAATTACCCTACTAGTTTATTCAAATATACATATACAATTTTAATTTTTATAAATAAATTTCTTATTGTTTCATTCCGATCAGTAAACCTGTAAAATAAAACAACCGGGTCCGATCACGAAAACATTGTCTTACACCGTGAGAGAGAAAGCAAAGATGGATTTGTTAGCGGGGGAGACATCATCGGAGATTGTGAAGAAGCACATATTTAGGTCACTGAAAATATGTAACAAAACTATGATATTTAAAAAAAAATTGTTACGTAGAGTTTTTATGGATTTTCACAACTCATATGAGTTTTCGCCTTATAATTACCCTACTAGTTTATTTAAATACACATATACAAAATCTTATAACTGTGGGAAGGTTGGACTAAGAAGTGATTTTTCGCTAGGAAACGCTAAGAAGTGGGTCAAACGAACCCCAATTGAGCTCATTTCAACGGCGTTGGAACCGTCTTATCGAACTCTAATCCGGACCCAAAAACCTAAACCCCCCTCCACCCGCACCCCCAAAAACCTAAACCCCCCTCCAACCCCACCCCCAAAAAACCTAAACCTCCACCCCCCCCCCCCCCAAAACCTAAACCCATCCCCCACCCACCTCAAAAACCTAAACCCCTCACCCCTCACCCCCACCCCCCAAAAAAACCTAAACCATAAAATCTAAACCCTAAGGCTAAACCATAAGGTTAAAACCATAAAATTCAAATGTAAAATCTAAACCTTAAAAGCTAAACCCTAAAAGCTAAGATGGTAGAGTTCGACGAGACGGTTCCAACGCCGTTGAAATGAGCTCAATCGGAGTTCGTTTGATATCGTTTCTAAGCGTTTTGGTCATTTCTTAGATTTTTAGCGAAAACCTACTTCTTATTTGAACTTTCCCCGTTATAACCAATCCTATTCGGATATAGTAGCTGGATAATAAGATTTATGAAATGGTGTATCCAATAAGATAGGATCTCTTATTAGATTCTTTGATGAACTGACTTGGCTTTAAAGTTGTTTTGTATTTGTCTACACATGTCTTAATTTTTACTTCCATTGCAGTGAAAGTGGATTGTTTTTTTATAACGTGCAAGTCATGGGCAAACATGGTGCTAGTTTAATTTCTAGTATGTTGTAATGTTATATTTGTATTCTATCGCACGACAAGTATGGGATTGGATAACTGCATCATAGATACCTTCTTTGTTGTTTATCATTGCTAGTTGCACAACTTTAAATTTGGGGTACACATTTTGAGATGAGATGTGGCGTGTGTTTGCCACTGACATAGAAGCAGGTTTTGTAGCCACCCGACACACGGCTATGTATTTTAGAGTCACATAGGAGAGCTTGGTGCATGTTTATACAAGCCGATGAAACATTTTATTTGTTCCTGTTGACAAACCTGAGCTCTTATCTCAAGTCGTTTGTTTAAATGTTCGTGTTCTATCATTTGTTCAGTTAAAGTTAAACGAATGACACGAACAAGGTCCGTTCGTTCGGTTTGTTTATAGGCTTAGTAATTAGACTTTCAGGTCTTTGGTCTACCAACAATAACCTCCACTGACAGTTTTAAACTTCAATTGTTAGCTTAATTATTTATTAATAACTATTCACCAAGTTTAAATAGGCTGCAGAATGAAATTAACGGTCAAATATGTAAATATATACCAGTTAAAGTTTAAAGTCAATTATGTATTTGTAAATAGATCAAGGGGTCGTTGTGTAAGGAGTGTAAATTAGAATATGTCTTGTACATATATTGGAACGCTTTAGTGAAGTGTTGTGTCGTACAAGGTTAATCGCTATATATGCGATCAATATAAACATTTATTGGATGACGAACCCTAATTAGAAATTGAAGTTTGTCTTTGTTCTAATCTTGATTGTTCTTGATCATATCGATCCGTGAAATCATAATTATGTGTTCTACATCCATTTACATTTATTTTCTTCTTCTAATATAATCAACGTCCTCGCTCCAATGCATGAGGTTATGTTAACTAGTTTATAATATTTTTCTATTTGATGTTCCAAATCCTGTTATAATTTGTCAGCACAACTTTAAATTAGAATGGGACGACGAACCCATTAAGATCTTGAGCCACTAGTTCAAAGATCTTTATTTTTCATTAAATATTTTTATTCACGTATTGTTTTAAACTAGAACTAGAAATTTTTCCCCGTGCTCTGCAATAGGAACATGATCTTAAACGGTGGAGACGGTGACATAGTAATTCTTAAATCTTCACTACTATATATTTAATATTTCTTTTATTCAACATGTGTAAAACACAGTTTTCTAACATAGTAAATAATATATGCATATTATGAAAAAGATCCGAAAATATAAATGTTTTTTCAACCACACTACTTATCTCCACTTGATTTTTAAGTGGAGAATATCAAAGTGCATCTGTTCTTGTGGGTAAGGCATAGATCAAAGCATATATCCTTATGTTAGACGATGTGGTGTAGGTCCCCTTCTTCACATGACCCAGGCTATTAATTAAACAAATACAATTTCATATTAACTAAAGTGTGAAATTAGAGTTGTTTATAAATTCTTTGTAAAGCTTAAAATTTTAATTTAAAAAAAGTTTAAATTGATATGGTTGGTGATCTTAAGACTTAAAGTAATTAAACATTTATAAAATTTATTTAGAACGAATAAGAATGTAGTTTGATCGGTTTTGATATTTTTTCAACACGTTTAAAGATTATTAACTTACTATGTTAGAAACTCGTATACTACACAGGTTGAATCCCTATTCAACTCTTTATATTATCCAACTTCAAGATCAGTTATTAACAAATCGAGAATAGTTATAGAGGTGAGCAAAATTGACAGGTCAAGCGGTTTCGGGTCAAGTTGATTAACATGCATGCATTTTTTTTTGTTTATTTTCTAGAATTATATAAGCAACGAATGTATGAATACTATTACATAAACTATACTATAAAACAATAACATTTTTTTTAAATAAAGTGTTGATTGTGTATATTTGGATTGCATGTCAAAGAATTCCTCAAGAACACTCATTGCATCGATCACCATCTTTTTGGAATTCCACAATGTAACACATGTTTTAAGATTTAAACTTCACAGTATTTACAATATCACCCAAAACTGTTTTTTTATAAAAATTTGAAGCCCACGTAGTCAAAAAGTAACAAAAAGAATGAACCTTTATTTTGAATTAAACTTATATATACCCGAAAGAAACTGAATTCTTGAGAAGCCTTCAAAATTTCTTCAACTGGTTGGCTGTATCCATTTGCTTCTTTTTATATTTCAAGATCTATAATAGAGATTGAATCACAAACATGACTATCAATATTTTGGGATCCATCTTCCTTTGAGAATATGTAATTTTTTTGGTACACATTCAAGTTCGAACCACCTTGAATCTTTATCATCGTTCATCTCTTATACGATAGTATTTTATCAAATTGTACCCGTTATCATATATTCGTGATGAAATTATAGTCAAGTTTGAATATACGTCTTTGAAAATCATGATACTTTATAATTAAGTATAAATGTTACATGTATATGTTTTTACCGCCATATTTGAATACCCGAGCACACCCATACTTGTGGGGGTGACCACAAGCACACCATTACGACGTTGATGATGTGACATTATTCGTGATGGTTAGTTAAGATTATGATGTCTTGTCGATTTTACTATGAGTACTTTTTATATGTTTTGAGGCATATGAATTAATCATAGAATATTATTATTTATGGTGGATAGATTGTATGAAAGGCCATACACCATCCACATCGATTCACACGCTAGCTACCATGTTTCGCATGTTTATGTTATGTTATTTATCAGCCCAACGGGTATTTCTTATAACATGATAAAGTTATTGAAATATGTGATGTATTTGTAACCTTGTTATTACAATATTATTTATTTCATATTCATTATCGTTCTCAATGTTAAGAGAGTTAAAAGTCAACTAATCTCGTAGTCTAGCTTTGATAGTTAGCAATGTATGTAAATTAGCAAGCTAAATCTTTTGTAAAAACCTTCTCTATGTTTTTTGTCTTTGGCTTTGTTAATTGTCACACCCCAACCGACGGCGGATTATACGTCGGGGCGGACGCGGTTGTTCAATAGCACAAGGTTGATGATTAAAGTTTCGATATTTCATTAAATAATAATTTAAGATTCAATACAAGGAACATAACAAGAAATACAACGTTTAATTTATAAGTAGTCTAGGTCTAAAGCATCCTATATAATCACAAATAAGCCTCATGATGTAGAACCTGAAACATGTGAAAGAATCTGTCAACTACAAAATAGTTGGTGAGATACAATGGTTTTGACACAGTTTAACAAGTATTTGAGAAGAATTACAATTCACTATGATATATGCATTCTATAATGTAAGTATGAGAACAAGTATCTTAAACATTGTGCACTTCAACCCTCCAACCAAGTTTAGGCATAACCCGCAGGTTACCCTTATAAGTCTCAAGTCTCAAGTTTAAAGTTTAATTCAGTAACAATCACCAAGGGCTCCCCCCCCCCCCCCGAAGGGGTCAATCAATCAAGGTGGATTGGTCAAATACAATAGATCTATCATTGTTACCATAGCCAAACATGGATCAAGAATACATCAAACCTTGAGTAGTTTAAAAGTCTCATACGTTCATCATGTTTGAACAAGCATACGTCAAACATGGAGTAGTCTAAAGTCTTATACGTTCATAGTGTTTGAACAAGAGTACGTCAAACATAGAATACGTTAAACGTAGAATAGTTTAAATTGTGTTTGAACAAGAATACGTCAAACATAGAATAGTTTAAATTGTGTTTGAACAAGAATACTTCAAACATCGGATAATTTAAAGTCTCCTAGTTTAGCCTCAGTGTATAGAAGTATACGATTATGCTCTGAGTATAAAGTGGTTATCTAAATACTCTAGTATTTATGAGCGGTGTGGGATAGCGTTTGGGACAGAATTAATCGTTATACGCTTTCTCACAGAAGATTCGAGTCATTCAGAAGGTTAGGTAGATCCCGATGTTTGGTTTAGATAGGAGTCAGGGGACGTACTCTGCTAAAGAGAGTAATGTCCTCCTTCCCGTTAGTTTCTAGTATCAAGAGTGAAGTTTTCTCGTGTATTCGAAATGAACGTTTATCAAGTCTTACAAGGTTTAGTTAGGACGAACACAAAAAAGTTTTCAATATTAAGAATCCAAGTATGAGTTTAAAAATAGGATGAGTCAGTTGATTTCAAGTTTCAATATTAAGCTTTACATGACCCTTTATTGTACATGCTTCCTTTGGTTTAGAAGGTGTTTAGTTTTCAAGGATACGGTTTCGAATGTTTGTATAAGTTTTTACATGGCTCAAAAGTCTCTGACCTTATAGTTGTGTATACGAAGTTTGATGTTTTAGCAACGTGCATTTAAGCCTTTAGTTCCCGTTGTGACTTTATAGCAAATCTTTTACGTGGCAAGAGTTTGATGGGGTGATAAGTGGCCAAAGTTTCATATATTAAAAGGTGCAATATGTTATATTTATGCAAATTAATATGTGGAATACAAAGGTTTTGTGAAGCTGTGCATGTGCAGGTTTTGGACGCTTAAAGTATGAGTTTGGAAGATATTAGACGAGAGATGAAAGAGTCGGAAGAGACACGGAGAAAACGGGGCAAAATACAGATCCAGCGTAAGCCTACGCCACCAGCGTAAGCTTACGCCCCATCAGCGTAGGCCTACGCCTGAGTGTTTTCTTCACAGCAGCCTTCAGGCCCCCAGCGTAAGCCTACGCCACCCCAGCGTAAGCTTACGCCGGGTACGTTTCAGACGCGGAACTTCGGGAAAGCAGCCGATTTTTAGGTTTTATTGGGGGTTTCTTCCCCAAATCGAGATCCATCTCTTACACCACACTTGGAGGCGATTTTGAGAGGATTCACACACCCACTTGAAGATTGAAGATGATCTCCCTCACCATGAGCGGGTGATTCACTTGTGGCTTCCTCCAGGCGGACGGTTCGTATAGGTTTTTGTATTTGATTCAGTTTATTCATGTTTGGATCTTGTTAGTTTCTGACAATAACTTGAGAGATTGATGTATTAGTTGATTTAAACAGTTTATGATTATGCTTTGAGTTTTCTTGCTTTACGATCTTGTTCGGTTGATGACAAAACCTAGTAGCAGGGTTGGGTGACTAAAGGGTGTAACTTGGTATTCATAAATTGGGTGATTGAATTATACTGGTTTGTGACGAAACTAGTTGTATAGGTTTTCTGACAAAGAATCAGTCTTCAATTACTATTTCAACTAATTTTCCAACACTATGTCTATGTGGTGTCCAATTGAATAACTGAATTTTATGTGAAACCTAGAACCTGAAGTTTGGAGGAGGTTACATCTTTATTTGATCTGTGTTTTTATTCTAATTTGTTAATCTAAACAATTGAACTTTCCACTGATTCCCTGTGGATTCGACAACCCTACTTCCCTGTCTATAGTCTAAGGTAGATAAGTAGTAGTTTTTATAAATATTTTTGATTGACCTTGACATCGCGATCATGGGGAAAGTCTTCTAGTATAGGGTAACGGGAAAAGTTTTGAAAATGATAGTATGTTTACAAATGATTTGTCTTGTTTTATAAAAGAATACGTAGTTTTCTTTGTGAAATTAGTATGTTCAAGGATGACGAGTTAGACAATAATGAGTAGTATAAGTAGGACTCATAAAAGATCTGTATGATTGTCAAACGGAAAGTTGGTCAAGTTTAGAAGTTTAAGTCTATATAATGGATAAGAATCATAGTTTATTTCGGCAGTGGTTCGTAAGTCGCGTTTTTTTTTTAAAAGAGTGCTTACGAATTGGAAGGTTTGTTTCAATTACATGTGTCACTTAGGATTTTTTATAGTTTTAATGCAACGTTGTAAATTATCTCGAGTACTAACTTGAGCTGCTTTTGACGAAAGGGTTTGTTGAGTTTGTAATGATGAAAGAAAAGTCAGGCTAACAAATGATAACAAGATGAAATTTCAAAAATGATTTTCATTAGATGCTTTCAAAATTTTGGCTTCTAGCCCTTACATAAGAAAATTTAAAATTTAAGAGAAATAGAGGCTTCATGCACGCCTTAGGTAGCTCTCCACTAGGAAACAGATTAGTACTATCACAAGTACTGCTAGGGTTACTCGGATAGCAAACCTAGCCTCTGCCGTAGTGATCTCGGTATAGTGCTCGAGGATTTCCTTGTCTACCTCCAAGGTTGTGATCTTGTCTTCCTGGGTCCATATCTGATTGGCCAGGTCGTCGATCCTTTGAGTCAACAGGTCGTGTCGAGCCCTATGCTCCATCTCCCGCCTTATAAACTCCGCGGTTTCCACGAGCCTTGGAACGTTAGGCATCGGGATTCCCATTGCCCCGGCATGCCTAGCCCTTAGGGTAAGGGTAGATGCTTGATACGGGTCCCTTGGTGGTGATGAGAACCGGTGGTGAAGATGAGGTGGTTGATAAGGATTCCTCGGTGGTGATGTCCTAGGGTTTCTGATCCAATTGGTGTTGAGCTCAGCTCTTGCCCTAGCATTAGGGTAGGGACTTGGCTGGTACACCGGCGACTCGCTACTTTCTTCTCGGTCGGACTCTCCTCCCGGACGATACACTGGTGAAGAGTGTGAGTGTGAGTCCATTACCTAGCAAGAGAGAGGGTGGAAAGAAAGGTTGTAAGTGAGTTGATTAAATATATTCAAAAGTTTTTATACATAATACTGAGTTATCACAGTAATATTGTCAAAAATAGTTTTTAATTGGAAGTTGATGGGCTAACAAGGAGAATTCCCGGAAGAAGGGGTGGTCGCAAGGACTCACTTAAGTACCCTATTTCCCTAGCCAGAACTTCCTCATGGGCCTACAACTTCTCTCCATTGTTGTCACTGATGTTTGGGTTTACGGTACTAGGTCGAGGTTCATTATGGGTTTAGAGTCTTAAACGTGGAGCTTGTTTAGGCTTCTTCTCTTGCGGGAAAACGATCAGGTTACTAATCCCTTGTTAATGTACTTTAGGTTTAAAAGGCGTTAAGTTTTGTTTACAAGAATCGGTGATGTGTAAGTTTTAAGGACGTATGAAAGTTTCGGGATGTAATAAAGTGTAGCAAAGTTTGAGTAAATCATAAGATGAAGTTGTGAGTGATAAAATGAAAACACAAGAGTTTCCCCTTTAGTGTCAAGTTTATAAAATAATGCAGTTTGTAAAGGAACTTGTAGGGTAATACATGGTTTTAAATGTGCTAGTATTGCAAGGAGCATGAAGTTTAAGGGCGTATGAAAGTTTTGAGATGTATAAAAGTCTTGAGTTAGTTATCAAATGAAACTTGGTTAAGTGCTAAGGAGGTAAGGTAAAAATACAAGGGTTACCTCTTAGGTGTCATATTTATAAAATAATGAAGTTTTGTAGAAGAATTTGTAGGGTAATACCTAGTTCTAAGGGTTGTATTACAACGATCATGAAGCTTATTCGGTAGTATCTGCATAAGTATAAGTTTATGTATATAGTCTTTAAGTATAGTCTCGTAAGAATTTCTTCTTGAAGGTGAATCCTTCAGGTCATGACGAGTAAGCATGCTGTCATGCGACCATTCTTGAAGAGACGAAACGTAAGAATCATAGAGTAAAGGTTACAGAGGAAAGTTTTTGAATCATGAATTTATGAAGTGTATAGTATTTGAGATGGTACTCATTTAGTGCATATCACTAAGTAAGTACTTTGACATATCAAGAGAGATCTAAGCTCACTAATGTTTAGAGAAGTCATACATTCCTATAAGTGGATACTCATCCCAAGAATTCCCAGGAAAGCATACGGGTCCAACGGTTGATTTGGATTTATACGAAATGCTTTCCTTGACAGAATTTCCCAGAATACAGGTATCCACCCTTCCGGTCCGCACAAGTTCTCACACATTATCTAGAACTTAAATATTCTTGACGAGAGTTTAGTGGTGGATTAGGCTTGAAGCCTAAGAACGTATCTTTGACGTAGTAGACTCTTGTAGCACGTAGGTAAGTAGAATCGTAGAATTTCCAAGCGTTCACGTATAAGAATTAAGGATAGAATGAGGAGAAAAGTTCCTAGTAAAGGACATGAGATAACTCATGTTTGGGTCTCCTAAGTTATAGTCTAGGTCATGTGTCTAATAACCTAATTCCCTATAACCAAGGCTCTGATACCAATCTGTCACACCCCAACCGACGCGGATTATACGTCGGGGCGGACGCGGTTGTTCAATAGCACAAGGTTGACTATTAAAGTTTCGATATTTCATTAAATAATAATTTAAGATTCAATACAAGGAACATAACAAGAAATACAACGTTTAATTTATAAGTAGTCTAGGTCCAAAGCATCCTATGTGATCACAAATAAGCCTCATGATGCAGAACCTGAAACATGTGAAAGAATCTGTCAACTACAAAATAGTTGGTGAGATACAATGGTTTTGACACAGTTTAACAAGTATTTGAGAAGAATTACAATTCACTATGATATATGCATTCTATAATGTAAGTATGAGAACAAGTATCTTAAACATTGTGCACTTCAACCCTCCAACCAAGTTTAGGCATAACCCGCAGGTTACCCTTATAAGTCTCAAGTCTCAAGTTTAAAGTTTAATTCATTAACAATCACCAAGGGCTCCCCCCCCCCCCCGAAGGGGTCAATCAATCAAGGTGGATTGGTCAAATACAATAGATCTATCATTGTTACCATAGGCTTGATCAAAGTTAATGAATGTGCTAGTTTTAAGTTTAATCTAAGCATACAAGTCTCAAGTTTAACATAAGAATAAACACGTAGTCATAGTTATACAAGAATTGTATAAGTTTAAGAATTTTAAACATGTTTCACCCCAAAAGCATAGAAAGGAAAAAGGGGCTAAGTATACTCACTTGGATTGATGAAGAGTATCCGATAAGAGTAAGCGATTGCAAGACTTTGAGGGAGAATATCCTCACAATAAACCTAAGAATATAAGTCTTAAAGTTTAAAGTATGATCCTATAAGTCTATGGAAAACGATCTAGGATTTCAAGATTTGACTAGGGTTCCTAACGGAAGACGGGAATGTTTGGGTTTGTTGAAATTTTAAATCCAAGGTTTGAATATCAAGTTTAATAAGTTATAGTTTAAAATATTCTTTTTAAGGTAAGAATAAATGTTAATAACTATTTTAAGAGTAAAATAATTATTAAATACCTAGCATTTAAAGATCAAATAGTGTTTTAAGATTAATAGAATTTATTTAAAGTGTATATAGTTATTAAAGATAAATAGTTTTTTTTATAAGAATAACCATATGATTCATTAAGGTTTCAAGTATTAAATATTTATTTTTCAAATTAATATGATAATAAATATCAAGTACCTATAAGATTGAAAAATATAATTACTTATAAAGTTTACATTATAAGTTTATAAGTTTATATATGTTTTAAATAAAGCTTTTAAAATGAAGTTTAATAAGTATTCAAAGTTTCCATGTAGCTTTTATAAAGTTTATAAGTTTTAAACTATTTAGAATCTAAATAAAGTATAAATATCTTTCTTGTTTTTAACTAAATAAATAAATGTGTTTAAATAAACAAGCTATATTCATTTATTTTAGAAATAATAGTTTTTCCGATTTATAAAATCTTCTCTGTTGGAGAGATGGATTTTATAAAGTTTAAAAGTATTTTGTAATTTTTAAGAATTTAAAACTATTTTTAAAGAATTGAACATTATTGGTTTTAACAAATTTTAATTAAATAAAATAGTTTTGGAATACAAAAGTGTAAATAAAATTCATTTTTATGTTTATAAAAACTTAACATAATTTATAAAAATAATCGGAGCATTTAAACCTGAGTGAAAAAGTATAAAAAAAATGAAAGTATCAAAAACGGGGCTGCCCGGATCGAACTCGGGCCGCCCGAGTCACAAGCACACACACACCAACTAACCATCCCGACTACGGGTTCGTTAGTGTTGTAACCGTGAAAAACAATTGATAAACACAAGTTCAAATCGACCCCCAATTCCGAATGAGCCCTAGAAAATTCAAATCCCGAATTCGATCGATTTACCCTCTGTTTATGAAATTAAACAGAGGGCTTTCGATGCTTACATGCAGGCGAACACTTTAGCGTTTGGAATTACCTGAAATGATGTAGAATTGATCGATTTTGAGTTTGGCTTTGGTTTCGACGGTCACGAGCTGGAATCGATACTTGTAGGTTTTAGATCGGTAAATTGAGAGTGCAGGTAGCTTTGGTGTGGTTCTGATGAGGTTTTGCATTCGCTATTTATAGGCAATTCGAGCATTTAATGATCAAATGGGTGGTGGATGGGTGGTTGAGCAGGTCGGAGTTAATTCCGACTCCATGCGCGGCCTTGATCGAAATTGGAAGTTAATGCACCTAGGGGACGGGTCGCATGCGTGTCTAGAAGCCCGAGGTGCATCGCATCCGGACGGATTCGCGATTTCAGTCGATAAAGGGGCAAGGCGGAGGGTTGTGGGTTTCGAACCCACGACCGGTTTCTGGGTGTTGGAAGTTCGCGGAAATGACATGCCAGGCCCCTGAGGTTTCCATTGTTTATCATTTTATGATAAACTTTGGTTTTTGTTAAAATCAGTTTTGGGAATTGGCAGATTTAGTCCCTGGACTTTTTATAAAAATAATTATGTTTTATAAAAATCCAAGTAAGTTTTATTATTTTATAATTTTATAAAATATTCTATAGGTTTATTAGTTTATAAGTTTAAACATTAATAATAAGTTAATTATATTATCTATATAACTCTTAAGGTTTTAAGAATTTTAACATACATGTATGTATAAGTCTCATATATTTTCAACTAAATCAATATTTATTATTTAAGAAAAATAATTTTAATAAAATTTCAAGTTTCAAATAAATAATACGTGCATAAGTTTAGAAAGAGTTAGGTCGGAAATTCCCGGATATTACATTAATGCTTCATTTTAGTAGGTTTATTATGTAAAAATTTAATTTTCTTTTGAAATATGTATTTATAAATATAAAAAGTAGAGTCATAGAAAGGTACACGACACATACCCGACGGTTATTGGCCGATTCCCGCAAGTATGCCCGATACACGATACTAACGGGTATGCCCGTTACCCGCGGGTATACCCGATACTCGACGAGCAATTACCTGACACAAACCCGACGGGTAATGGTAGGGCTGGCATAACATGTCAGACACGACACGATAAGACACGATGACCTGTTGTGCTCAACACGAACACGAACACGATAACTAATCATGTCATTTTTTCCAAACACAAACACGAACACGACCTGTTTAGAAACAGGTCACCTGTTAAGGGACCTGTTTACAAACCTGTTTAAATATAACATATGTAATAAAAGAAAAAAAATGCCAAAACTTAATAAAACTTTAAAAAGTCCAGTCATAACATGCATTAACATACTAAATCCAAAACCTTTTTAAAACAAAGACCCATAAAATCGAAATTAAATAATGGAATCGGCCTAGAATCTAGATGCAAATAGTATGTTAAGTGTTAACATGTCCCTAACGGGTCTTAACAGGTTAACATGTCTTTAACCTGTTAAGACACGAATTTAACATGTCCCTAACGTGTCGACCTGTTTAAGACACGAAACATGTTAAGGTCAAACACGGGACATGTTAATTACGTGTCGTGTCGTATTAACAGGTCCGTGTCAAAAATTTCCAGCCCTAGGGCCGGGTATGGGACACAATTTTACAACCGGGTATGGGTTTAGGATTACCAATACCCGGCCCGAACCCGACTCATTACCATCTCAACCTGTTAATAACTATAACTCGTCTCTCAACTGGATGATAGCTCATAAAATTAGACCTATTACTTCTCACATGAGTACTTTTTGAGTTCAAATATATGGAATGAGAAATATCAACTCTCCTTTCCCGTAAGAAACATTGAATTTTACTTTTTTCATAAAAGAGAAATCTCTATACCTATACTATATAATAAATAAAGGTTGTTTTATGCCATATGTCGGCTCCATATTCATTCTTATTATTTTTTTCTTGTCTCTCTATCTTATTAAATACACTCATATCTTTTATTTTAAAGTATCCTTTATTATAAGAAAAAATCTAATTATTTAACTTTTAATTTCAATCAAATAGTAATGAAAGTTAAATTAAATTGTAATTAATGTATTTTCTAAACCCAGTTATATATTAACTTTTATATATTTTAAATTTATTTTCTATTTTTACTATATGTAATATATTTTTTACATTTGTAATATATATACATAAAAATTAATTTTATGTACTGATATTTTTCATTTCGTGTGTAGAGACGGGTTTTAACCTAACTAAAAGAACAAAAATGAGAAGAGTTTTTTTAAGAAAGTGATTCAATGTGAGAGAGTCTAGATAGATTGTTTTAACTTTTTAGAGATTTTTTGGACTGATTCTTTTAGCTTTTTAGAGATTTTTTTAGTGCTCTTCAAATCTATAAAGATTATTTAGGTCAAATCAAACAGTAATAATTTTCTATGTGTACGTAAAATCTTTAGTTTTTTTATTGTCTAATATATTTTTAGCTTTTTACATATTGCCGAATACATTTTTATCTTTTCAATATTAACAATCCTATGATAATTTTTTACCATTCTTTTGAATTTTCATTATATGTAACAACATATTACACATCTCTTCTTCTTAATAATGCAAATTTTATATTTTCTTTTATATTTTTTCAATTTTATAATTACTTATGATCCGCAAGGGTGGATTTAGGTTACTAGATAGGGGTTAGTTTCGAAATTTTAGTAGAACGTCTATACAAAAAAACTAGAGTGAACCCAAAATAACATATAGGGTGAACCCTTTAACAAATTGAAGACTGCTGCAGTGATTAAAACTTTGAGTTATAACTTGAACCTCCTCCCTTATATAAAATTTAATTTCTTTTACTTGCAACCAGTAAAAATGGTTTAAATTGTTATAAACCTTTTTCATGTGTAGGTCAGATCTTATATGCAGAAGACTTGGAAAATGCAAAGGTTAGTTTACACTTAATTCACTTCTTCTTTACCTTTATGGAGTTGGGGTGTTTTTGACAAAAGGTATCTTGGATTATTCTATTTGCAATTTATCATATTTTGTTTGATAATCTCATAATCTTGAGCTCCCTTCATATGTTTGGTCTTAACAATTTAGTTTTAATTTTTTTGATTTAGTTTGCATGTCCTATAGCGCTTAGTGCTCATCTATTTAATTTAGTATAAGGTTAAATATGTCTGACTTGTGCTTAAAAAAAGACCCAAGTTTATTATGATATCGTATTTCTTTATCTTCCCTTACACGACCTGATCCGGGTCTGAAATTTCTAACGTCTAGTTGTGAGAAAATTGATAATCAGAAAAATGTAAACCCCTAAGAAAAAATTCTGGATCCTCCACTAATGATGTGTTAGCATATTTATTTTATTTTGTACAGCTAGTTAGAATTCTATTAGTGTTTAGCTAACGGTGTTAGGTTAGTTAGTTTTTCGTTATTTGTAATTAGCATATATACTCAGTTGAGTAATGAGAATAACAACTTTTCCCCAAATTCATTTCTTCCGATTACATGGTATCAGAGCGATCTCACTGATCCTGCTCTTGATCGATCGATCGATTTCTTTTCTTCATTCTCATTTCAATTCAGCTAATCACCATTTTTTTCCTTTGATTTCAACATGTCGGATGCTGCTGTTCCAGTACCGACTCATCCAATTGAGGTGTCAGATCCTTTATATCTTCATCCTTCGGATCATCCAAGAATGATTTTAGTTTCTAAACAATTTGATGGAACTGGCTTTGGTTCTTGGAAAAGAGCGATGTCAATTGCGCTCTCTGCGAAGAATAAATTTGGATTTGTGGATGGTACTATCACAAGTTCTTCGAGTTCTGCACATTCTGCTTATTGGAATCGCTGCAATGACATGGTAATCTCATGGCTTATTAAAACTTTGTCTAGAGATATTAGTGAAAGTGTTATTTATGTTCAAACTGCTGCTCAACTTTGGAAAGAGTTGAATGACAAATATGGACAAATTAATGGTGCTAAATACTATCAATTACAAAAGAGTTTATGTGAAATGTCACAAGGAAGCAGTAATATTGCTACTTATTTCACAAAGATCAAAAGTATTTGGGATGAACTAGGTTCTTTGTCCACCATTTCTGTTTGTTCTTGTGGTGCTTCTGTAGAAATTGCAAAAAGAGAAGAACAAAGGCTTGTTCAATTTCTGGTGGGCTTAAACTCTGCCTATGATAATGTTAGGGGAAATATTTTGATGATGCAACCTTTGCCATCAATTAGCAAGGCTTATTCTTTGCTAATTCAGGATGAAAAACAAAGAGAAATTCATCCAGTTATTCAGTTATTTCCGAATGTTTCTGCAATGCATGTTCAATCCAAAATTCAAGGAGATTCAAAGAAAATCATTTGTAACCATTGCAAGAAACCTGGACATACAACAAACAAGTTATAGAATGATTGGTTTCCCAAAAGATTTTAAGTTCACGAAACCAAAGTATGCTGCTAATACTTGTTCATATGAAGAGTCAATGAATTCACATGTGATGAGCTATGGAACAAGTCTCACAACAGAACAATGTCAACAACTGATACAGTTTTTACAACATGCTGCATCTGCTAATTCTTCTCAAACTAATGCTGGTGAAACCGCCACAACTGAACTCAAACATGCCAATTTCAAAGGTACCATGGAATGTTCTTCCTCCTCTAATTTGCATTCCACATGGATTATTGATACAGGTGCTAATAGTCATATGTGTTTTGATGAAAATATGTTTTCAAAGTTAGAATCCCTTGACAAATCTGTTTCTATCTTTCTTCCTAATGGAAATGTTATTAAGGCTACTAAATCTGGTACCATCAGTTTGTTGCCAGATTTATCTTTGAAACATGTCCTGCTAGTGCCACAGTTTAAGCACAATCTTCTTTCTGTAGCCAGGCTATGTTTAAAAACAGATGCACTTGTTTCTTTTTCTAACAAAGCTTGTGTCCTACAGGCCCCTTCTCTGAAGAGGCCACTGGTACTTGGTAAGCTGCTTGATGGGCTATATCTTCTCAAGAACAATCAGCTAGTATATTCTGATACTAGTTTCCCTGTTTTTCATAATAAACACTCCAGTTGTAATGTTGTTGTAACTGGTAGTATCTAGCACAATAGACTAGGTCATTTGCCTTTGTACAAGATGAAACAATTACCTGTATTTTCTTCTGATCATAATGATCAAATTGAGTGTTGTAACATTTGTCTTCAAGAAAGACAACACATGTTACCTTTTCCTCATAGTTCCAGAGACACAAAGCATATTTTTGATCTTGTTCATGTGGATGTTTGGGGACCCTATAATGTTCCTACTCATAATGGTTTTAGATATTTTTTAACCATAGTGGATGACTTTAGTAGATTTACATGGACTCACCTCCTTTCCACCAAGAGTAATGCTTTTTCAGTATTACAAAACTTTGAAACTCAATTTCATACCACAATTAAATGCATAAGGTCTGATAATGCTTTTGAGTTGGGAACAACAACCATTCATGCTAAATTTCTGTTGTCTAAGGGTATTCTTCATCAAACAAGTTGTGTTGCCATACCACAACAGAATGGTGTGGTGGAAAGAAAACATAAACACTTATTGGATACTTCTAGGGCTCTGCTTTTTCAGTCCAAATTACCCATTAGATTCTGGGGAGAATGTGTTTTAACAACAACTTATTTGATCAATTTGTTTCCCACTCTTTTGCTACAAATAAAACTCCTTATGAAGTTTTATATAGCAAGCTTCCTTCTTATACACGTTTAAAAACCTTTGGTTGCCTCTGCTATGCCTCAACCCTTCAACATGGCAGGGATAAATTCAGTCCTAGAGCTTCCCCTTGTTTGTTTCTTGGATATCCTATTGGTAAAAAGGGTTATAAGCTTTATGATCTGAATTCTCATCATTTATTTGTCTCCAGAGATGTCATATTTTTTGAAAACCTATTTCCTTCCATTCCACATGACAACTCTTCTGTTTTGTTTCCTACTTTTGATTTGTCCCCTGCTTTCTTTGATCCTATTGTTTCTCCACCCTCAGCCTCTCCTTCTACAACCTCCTCTATTCCTTCTTCTTATGTTCCTCTCAGAAGGTCTTCTAGGCAAACTTGCCCACCTTCTCATTTGGCTGATTATCATTGTAATTCAGCTGTTTGTCTCCATACTCTTACTTCCATTTCTACAGTTAATCATGTTACTGCCTCTGATATTTCACCTTCCAACACAACCCTATTTCATAATCTTCATAATGAAGTTGAGCCTACTTCTTACAAGCAAGCTATTCTTTCTCCTGCTTGGCAATCTGCTATGCAGTTAGAACTTGATGCTTTAGAGACCAATAATACTTGGGCTATTATTTCTCTGCCTCCTGGAAAGAAGCCTATTAAGTGCAAATGGATATACAAGGTTAAATACAAGGCTGATGGGACAATCAAAAGATGTAAAGCTATATTGGTGGTTAGAGGTGACACTCAACAAGCTGGTATAGATTATCATGATACTTTTTCTCCAGTGGTCAAAATAACCACCATTCAGTCTCTTGTTGCTATTGCCACTAAAATGAATTGGTCTTTACATCAACTGGATGTAAATAATGCCTTTTTACATAGTGATCTAGATGAGGAAATCTACATGTTACCTCCACCTGGCATGGTTCTTTCAGATTCTAATCAGGTCCTTAAGCTTCAGAAATCTTTATATGGTCTTAAACAGGCTTCCCGACAATGGTATGGTAAATTGTCTGATGCTTTAAAATCCAGAGGTTACCTCAGGTCTGCAAATGATCATTCTTTATTTTCAAAGACCATAGGTTCTTCTGTTGTTCACATTGTTGTGTATGTTGATGATATTTTGCTAACTTGCAATAATGCATAAGAAATTATAGATTTAAAAAATTTTCTTGATGCTACTTTTAAGATGAAAGACTTAGGGTTTCTTAATTACTTTATGGGAATTGAAGTCTTATCTGTTCCTCATGGTACCATTATGACTCAAAGGAAGTTTGCTAAAGACTTAGTTCATGAGTTCAAGGAGTTTCTTCCTGAGGTTTCTAAGCCTTCTCCTTTACCGGCTAATTTGCAGTTGCGAATTAATCTTGGTTCTCTGTATCCTGATCCTTTACAATTTTGACGACTAGTTGGTAAACTCAATTATCTTACACATACTCGTCCAGATTTATCTTTTGCTGTGCAATTCCTTAGTCAGTTCATGCAATCACCACATCTTCCTCATTGGGAAGCTGCTTTACACACTCTCAGTTATGTTCAGGGTACACATGATCAGGGTTTGTTTTTCAACAATTCTTCCAATTTCAAGCTCGAAGCTTTTTGTGATTCTGACTGGACTGCTTGCCCAAACACCAGACGATCTGTTACTGAGTATTTTATCTTGCTTGTTGGCAGTCCTATTTCTTGGAAGTCTAAAAAGCAACCTACTATTTCTTTAAGCTCAGCTGAGGCAGAATATCGCTCCATGCGACGTGTCACAGCAGAACTTACCTGGTTAACTCGATTATTACATGAATTCTCTGTTCCTTCTGTCACTCCTATACCTTTGAAGTGTGATAGTCAGGCTGCAATACATATTGCTAAAAATCCTGTCTATCATGAACATACCAAACACATAGAGTTGGACTGCCATTTCGTGCACGAGAAATTACAAGAGGGTCTTATCTCTTTGTCTCATATTTCTACTCAAGATCAATCGGCTGATTTGTTTACAAAAAGTCTTCCTTGCCATAAACACAGTGATCTTCTTTCCAAGTTGGGGCTTTCATACCCTCCAACTTGAGGGGGGGGGAGGTGTTAGCATATTTATTTTATTTTGTACAGCTAGTTGGAATTCTGTTAGTGTTTAGTTAACGGTGTTAGGTTAGTTAGTTTTTCGTTATTTGTAATTAGCATATATACCCAGTTGAGTAATGAGAATAACAACTTTTTCCCAAATTCATTTCTTCCGATTACATGATGCGATCGTTTCTTGAGCCGGTAGAGTCAATTTAACTGGTTTGACCAGTGAACCAGTAACGGGTTGGTTATAAAAATTATTTTATTTCAGTAATTCCCACACCTTTCTTGAAAACAAAACATTTGACGTATGTTCATTACTTTCTTGACTGAAAAGAAAAAGCAGACAGGTTAAGTGGCTATACTCGACTGCCTCCATATAAAACCAAAAGACGACGTTGCGGATCTTCTCCCGGGTTTCACCTTACACCGCCAGAGAAATTGTGCACGGATTTAAACTGTGTTTTTGTGCGTCAGAGACAAATCAGAGATGGATTTGTTACCGGCGGAGACGTCAATCGAGACTGTGAAGAAGCACAGATTTAGGTCACTGAAAATGGTAGACTTGAATTACGAAGAAATTTTATCGGATGTGCCGTTCGGAGCGGAATACGGTAAACTCGACAACGGACTCAATTACTACGTCCGATTGAATTCGAAGCCTAAAATGAGAGCTGCGCTCGCACTCGCCGTGAAAGTCGGGTAACACACGTTTCACACTAATCTCGTGATTATATGCATTACTGATTATAGCTTAATGTTGACTGCTACTTGTGTTTGTTTGTCTGTTGAATGATTTAAGCCACTTGTTGTTAATTACTCATGTGCCAAGCAATTGTTCTGTAGAATTGTAAGGGTTTTAGGCGTATTGCAGATTGATTTATTTGTTGTATTAGTTTTAATCTGTTTCCAGTAATATTTGGTTATGCATTTTGTGGAACAATTGTAACTGCCTGCCCTATAAAACTCTGGGTAACACATTTCTCATAATGTTTAGCATGAACACCTGCATTTTTCAGACCCAAATCTACCCGTTGTAGCTTAGTTTTTTTTTATTATTTGTGTTTTTTTCTTAGTTATTACTGAAATTTTGATCTGTGTTAGTTGTTTAGGTTAATCTCTGTGGTGATATTAATTTTATTGCAGAATTGCAAGGGCTGCAGCATAATGTTAGCATATCAGCGATTAAATTAACTTGTTGTATGGTTTTACTTTGTAATTGTATCCATTAACATTTGTTTATGCATTTGCTGGAGTAGTTATACCTGCAAGCCCATTTCATTTGGTCGTCCTGCAATGCAATGTGTTATAACTTAATATTACTTAAAAGTTGTGTTTGATTTCCTTATATTTATTGCTATCTTGAAGGATTTTGTTGTTGGTTTTTTCTAGTGAATGATTCAGTTTAAGGCCTTATTCTACCATAGAACTATATGCTTTTAAACACAATGTTGTTAATTTCTGTTTAAAGTATGATAATTTAATGCATTGGATGTAAAAGTGTGAGGATGACAGTTAGCAGACTAGTTGCTTTGGTTGATGCACAGTAGTTGTCAATTAAATGGTCAAAAGTATGGAAATTTTACAAGGCAGCCAGTTAGGGAAAAGATGTGTGTTTTTTTTAACAACAGCATGTATATATAAAATCAAACCGAAGATCCAGCTGGTAGCTGGACTTAGTACCGAGGCAAAGAAAGAAAGAAAGAAAGCAATAAAAATGCAACTAGCAGGCAGCCAACATCTAGGCCATCAAAATGCCGCACAACAAATTCAATCTAACCTGTTTCCGGGGAGCAAACACACTTTGACCAACTAAGTGATTGCAAACTAGCTCAGTTTTTTATCCACCAGAACAGCTGAGATCTAGAAAGCCTGTGTCACATGCACTTATAACTTCTGGCTTAAAAAGATTGCTCAGAGCTGTTTTAATCTAATGTCCAACTCTGTATATATTTATGAATTGAACTGCTACACCTATGTAAGTGTTGGAGTGACCTGGGCATGTGTTTTTGGTATAGAATCCTTGAAAAACAGAGAACTTGGCACGACTATGTAAATTGGATTACATAGCCATATGGTCGAATTTTCCAAGTTGCAGGCCTTCAAATGGCTTTGTAATGGGAATTCTTCAGGGTGTGTTATTGGGGAATTATACAAATATGTTTTATGTTCACATAACCGTGTGTTTTCACTTGAGCATAATTATTGACTTTTCACTTGAAATCTTTGATTTTAGTTCCTTTCATCGCATTTTGTGGATTAGTACCTGCAAATTAAATATAAAGCAAAACAATATCGTATTCAACATTCATCTGTAACAGTACCAAAAATGCAAGATTATTAACAGGTAAATTATGTATAATTTAGAGTATTTCAATGTGTGATAAGCATACAAAGAGATTAAATCTCACTTGTACTAAGGTTCAAGTTGAGGATGCGTGTTTTTAGCCATTGTGTGTATACTTAACATAACTCTAATCATATACACTTAGAGCAAACAATAAATGCAATTTTAACCTACCCATAATATGATAAGCTATGCCACAACCTTGGCGTGTGTGGAATTGTTTTGGGCTGAGCTGAGGTTATTATACATGTGGGTCTGTTCGAATCCTCACAGGATGGTTGATTTGAGGATGTTCCTTTGTTCACATCATATGGGGTGGCAGTTTCTCGGTTTTGTTGCTTGCTTTGATTTATAGATTTATGGTTGAGTCTGTTGGAGGTAGTTTATAAACCCATAGGTTATGGCATTTGTCAAACCCACTCTAAACATTTTCTAGCTCCATTATTCAACTATATAGTAAGATAATAAAGTTTATGGAATGGTGTTTCCAATAAGATAGGATCTCTTGGACCTCATGTTCTAGCTTACAATCTTGCTTGCAAGGAACTAGATTCTTTACTGCAACGACGTTGGAACAACAGGGATCTCTTTCTTGCAATCTAGATGTTACCCTCAGGAGACTAGTCTTGAACATCCTCATAGCCGCACCAGTGGTCCTTGATTAGCAAGATTCCAGTCAATAAAAAAAATTGATGACGGCGATACTAATCCTAACTTCTGTATAAGTCCTTTAGAAACATAAATGCATGCATTCAAGGAACTGAGTAATCGACACGGCTTTAGAAATGAACATTAATGATTGAAAATCTGAAAGTCTATGATGAGAATGACTTGCCTTTAGAAGAACTACGCTTCTTTGTGGGGTGGGGAGAGGGGATTGAATGAGTGACTTTCAGAAATTTAGTTTTGAGTGGAATTGATGATTTCTATAGTATTTGACATTGATGAAAGTGTTAAGAGTTGGCACAAATTTTTTTATTTTTTTTCCTGAATCAAATACAACAACAACAACCATACCTAGTAAAATCCCACCGATAGACAAAGCTATTGTTTCTTATTTATTATAGATTCTTTGATTAACTGATTATCTTTAATACAATGACAGTTCAGTTTTGGAAGAGGAAGAAGAACGGGGAGTTGCCCACATAGTTGAACATCTTGCTTTCAGTGCTACTAAGAAATACACGAATCATGATATTGTCAAATTTCTTGAAAGCATTGGAGCAGAGTTTGGTGCTTGTCAGAATGCAGTTACATCAGCTGATGAAACAGTTTATGAGTTGTTTGTTCCTGTTGACAAACCTGAGCTCTTATCTCAAGCAATTTCAGTCTTGGCAGAGTTTAGTTCAGAGGTAAGATATTAGACTACATGTTCTTTACAGTATTAGAATAGACTACAGGGTATTCAAGTGTAACATTATACCCTATATATACCTTGTATCTGCAACCCTACTATTTACAATAATACAATCATATACAATTATCAGAGCCAAGTTTCACAAAGGCTGCCTAACAACCATAGAATCATAATCCCCGCCTCTACAACGAGGCATCTGCTGCTGCTACATGTTGCTGCTCACAACTGAAACACCCTTGTCAGCTTTGCCTTCCTCCGGACTCTCACGTCAAAAATCGAACCCCATCCGCCATCGCACGCATTTGCCAGAATTCACAAAATTCCTGTGTCGTGCGTCTATCTCACGTCTGTCATCATTAAGGCCGTAGGAAAGTTCTGGTTAAATCTTGGTTTACAGATTTATCAACGCTGTCTTCTGACTGCCTTACTCCACCATTTTTCATTGCTGATTACTCCCCATACCCTAGATCTGGTTACGGCGTTCTAAAAAGCGTGCCTGAGCGCGGCACAGCAAGGCGACGTGCAGGTCAGGGGGTCACATTCGGCAACGTATCTCTCACTGATTTTATGGTGTGACAACCTTGGTGCAATCTGTCTCTCGCTAATCCTCTCTTCCTTGCTCCAGCTAAGCATATGGAAGTTGATTTTCTATTCTTCCGAGAGAATGCGCAACGAGATCTTTGAGTACCTATCTCCGAAAATGATCTAGTTGCTGATATCTTCACCAAACCGCTATCTACCCTTCGGTTTCTTTTTTCAAGATTCAAGCTGCATGTCATTCCCCATCCTTGCTTCCGGGTGCGTATCAGACTAGATGTACTTTCCAATATTAGACTAGACTAGAGGGTAATCGAGTGTCACATTTACTCTATTTGTACCTTGTATCTGCAACTCTAGTCTTTACAATAAACCAAACATATACAATTGTTTGGTTGATTATAAGAATATCTATTTGTGATTTAGATCATTGTTCTTTTCTTCCAGTGCTCCATATTTTTAATGTGTGCAGATTCGAGTATCAGCAGAGGATTTGGAAAAAGAAAGAGGTGCTGTTATGGAAGAGTATAGAGCAAACAGGAACGCCAACGGCAGGATGCAGGATGCACATTGGCTTTTGATGATGGAAGGTTCAAAGGTCTGTAGTATTTACTAAAAAGAGATCTCCTAATCTTTCTTTTGGTTTAACCTGCAATGAGATTATATACATATCAGTTGATAACCGTTTCAAAATTCTAATCTATACTATATAATAAATAAAGGTTTTGATGTGCCACTTGTCAATCTCTCATGCATCCTCAAGTTTTTTTCCCGCCTCTCTCTCCTATTAATTATACAAATTTCTTTAATTATTTTTTCTCTCTCCTATTAAATAATAATGACTTCTATAATTTTTTTTATAAAACGTTTTCATGAATATGTAATATGTAAATATTTATTACTAAGTATATATAACATTGCATTCATTTAACACGTGTAATACACAGGGTTTCTAAAGTTTAATGTGAATTAACATTTATCAGTTACATAAAAAAAAAGTTAATACTCAGCTAAAAAAATATTTTAAAAATTAACTTAACATCATTTAAATCTGTCACGTAAAATTTTATTCAACTCGTGTAATACACAGGTTTTTAAAAACATAATTTCTTTTATTACTAAGTATATAACATTACACTTCTTCAGCCCGTGTACACGGGATTCTAACCTAGTGTTATTATAAAATGAACTTTGATATTTGTCTTTTTCTCACAATATCCAACTTTAGTTTTATGTTTCTTCAAATGATGGATAAACCTCACGGTAGTATGTACTAAAACACTATCATCAATAGCTTTTCATTGGCTCAGAATACTTAGAAATATTGAGACACACAGGGAGAGAGATTAATAGATTTTTTTCATGTATGAGCATTTTTTTTCCTGCCATCTCCTAATTTTCTTCATGAACATGTTTGTTACTGCTGGGAGTTTTAGTATTCTTTTATTATATGGTAGTAATTGGTCATACTTATGTCATATGTGTCTTTTCTTGCTTTAACTTCTGTTTTTGGTTCATTATCTCATTTTTTAATTTCAATTATTAACTGCAGTATGCTGAGCGCTTACCAATTGGATTGGAGAAAGTGATCCGGACGGTTTCTCCTGAGACTGTAAAACGATTTTACACAAAATGGTACCATTTGCCGAATATGGCTGTCATTGCTGTTGGAGACTTTTCTGATACGAAGGTCAGAATAATATAAATGCTTGCCTATAATGAGTGACAGACATAAACCCATATTTTGTTAGCGGTCTCTTTCAGTTATAGCCATATGATCTCAACTGTTAAATCTTTTCTACCCTTCTTTCTGGCAGAGTGTTGTTGAATTAATAAAGACCCACTTTGGTAGCAAAGTTTCAGCCACTGATTACCTGGATATACCTCGATTTCCAGTCCCATCTCATGAGGAGCCTCGTATTTCATGTTTTGTTGAATCTGAAGCTGCTGGGGTTAGTGTTCTACAGTCTCCAATGTAATAAATCTGTATATAGCTAATATAGATTACGGTTATTGGTGTGTGAGTAGCACATGCACATTTCATGTAAATATAATTTCTTGTTGTTGCTGTTACAGTCAGCAGTCATGATCAGCTGCAAATCACTAGTAACTGAGCTGAGTACCGTAAAGGATTACAGGGATTTACTTGTAGAAGCCATGTTTTACCACGCAATGAACCAGCGGTTCTTTAAAATATCACGCAAGAAGGACCCACCTTACTTTTCATGCTCTGTTGCTGCAGATGTTGTTGTTAAGCCAATCAAGGCCTATATAATGACTTCATCTTGTAAAGAAAAAGGAACTCTAAATGCCTTGGAATCAATGCTCACAGAGGTTTGATTTCCATCTTCGTCTTCAACTGTGATTCGGTTTTATTCACTGGTGTATTTTCTTTCAGATTGCTAGAGTTCGGTTACATGGGTTTTCTGAGCGAGAAATATCTGTTGCACGTGCAACGATGATGTCTGAAATTGAATCTACTTATTTGGAGCGTGGCCAAGTGCAATCAACCAGTTTACGGGAGGAATACTTGCATGTATTCCAGCAGTTCCTTTGATTTGTCATCTTCATATTTGATTATGTTTTTCCATTGTCTAATTCTTCGTGTTCTACTTTTTAGCATTTTCTTCGTAAGGAACCTGTTGTTGGAATTGAGTACGAGGCACAGCTTCAGAAAACTATATTACCCCGTAAGTTAATGTCATTAATTTCTAGTTCTGGTTTTGAGTATTCTTGCTATAAAGTTGTATAGATTAGTACAAATGGTCCTTTACTTTTTGGTGTGTTAGATATATCTGCATCTGAGGTATCAAAATACTCGGAGAATTTTCGCACTACCCATAGTTGTGTTATAAAGGCAATTGAGCCTCGAGCTGTTGCAACAGTGGATGATCTCAAAACTGTTGTGTTAAAGATAAATTCACTTGAAGATGTTGGCAGTATTTCTCCTTGGGATGAAGACCATATTCCAGAAGAGATTGTTAATTCAAAGCCAAACCCTGGGTAAGTTCATGGAGAATACTTCTTGTTACATCCTTGTATGTGCACATAAAATATCTTGAATTTCATTTCTAAGCGTTTGGTTCAGGTTGATGTCTGTCTGTCTTTAATGATATTTTATAGTAACTTGACATCTGTAATATTTTTTCCCCCCTTCTATTGCAGGAGTGTAGTGCAGGAGTCTGAATATTCCAATATTGGAGCAACCGAGCTGATTCTCTCAAATGGCATGCGTGTCTGCTATAAGTGCACAGACTTCCTTGAAGACCAGGTCTGTTTTCATGCAACCAAGATTAGTTATAAGACTTACTATCTTCACATTTGTTATTAATGGAGATGGTGAGTGAATTTTACTTACAAACCACATGTTGGTAGTCTTAGTTTTTTCTTCTTTAAGGTTGTACATATTGGTACTTTGTATCAGTTGCCAGTTGGATGCTATTTTTCGTTACCCTCTTCTACATACAACCCTTTCCTTCATTTACAAGTCAGAATATAATATTTAAAAAAAATTCCAGAACGCCACGACTTAATGATATGATAGTTAAAAACTATTAAGCACTATATAACAAATCTGTATGACACAGTAACTAGTATCCAAAAAATATGTTTTAGTAATTAAATCCCTGCTTTCATAAACACTAATACATTTTAGCCCGTAATCAAATTTACATTGCTGATTAAAATATTAGATTGGCCTTTTCTTCATGATGGGTTTTATGTGATTAATATGTTCTGTTTGAATAGGTTTTATTCACAGGATACGCATATGGCGGTTTATCTGAACTTCCAGAAAGTGAATACATCTCATGTTCAATGGGATCCACCATTGCTGGAGAAATTGGTGTATTTGGTTATAGGCCATCAATGTTGCTGGATATGCTTGCCGGTAAGAGAGCTGAAATTGGTACAAAGCTCGGAGCATACATGCGAACATTCTATGGTGATTGTTCACCGACAGACTTGGAAACCGCTTTGCAGGTTTGTTTTAATAATCACAAATACTAATAATAAGTTTTTCTCCTTAAGTATTAAGAACATCATTTGTATCATAAAAGGCGCGCAAATACAAAAGGAAAAATGAAGTCACCCATATAAAGTTTCTGCTAATAATAATTGCAGTAATTTACTTATTCTTGGAACTAAAAAGTAAATTAGAGTGTTTTAGTTGCAGTAAGTACATATATTATAAGTCCATTTACTTGAAGAGTAATCATCTAATCAACCTCTTTTCTACTCCAGTATTTTCTTTTGTTATCATTATCAGATCACTAACATTTTTGGCTAATATTTTGAATATTCTTGTTAACCTTTTTTTCTGTTTCTTGCTAGTTGGTCTACCAACTGTTTGCAACAGAAGTAGTACCAGGGGAAGAAGATATTAAGATTGTGATGCAAATGTCAGAAGAGTCTGTTAATGCTCAGGAAAGAGACCCATATACAGTATTTGCAAATCGTGTGAGGGAGCTTAATTATGGGAACTCCTACTTTTTCAGGGTAGGTCTAATTGTTATTTAAGCTTTGGTTTGTCTTGTAAATCTAATGGTTATTTCTTTCCACACAGCCAACAAGAATTAGTGACCTCCGAAAAGTGGATCCATTTAAAGCCTGTGAATATTTCAGCAAATGTTTCAAAGACCCTTCAACTTTCACTGTAGTGATCGTTGGGAATATTGATCCTACTATTGCAAGGCCCTTGATATTACAATATTTGGTGAGTTGAGTAGTATTTTTATTTTAACTTCGACTTAGAACTTGGAAATATGATTATGATCTTGCAATGCAGGGTGGAATTCCAAGACCATCTGAACCAATTTTAAAGTGCAACCGTGATGACCTCAAAGGCTTGCCATTTACTTTCCCCACGACCATAATTAGGTTTTTTGTACTTCTTTCCCCTAGATGAAATACATTCGCAGCCTTTTTTCTTTAGTAACAATGAGATGTTAATTTAATTCATGGTTTTACTTGTAGAGAAGTTGTTCATAGCCCCATGGTGGAAGCGCAGTGTTCTGTCCAGTTATGCTTCCCTGTTGAGTTAAAGAATGAAAAAATGGTACTTGCCTCGTTGATCCTTTATTAGAACTTATGCTCATGAGAAGCTCTGACTAAATGTGGCAATTTTGACCCGTTTATTTATTAACGGGACGATTTGGGTTATGTTTTACATCATTTTATTCATTATATTATATTATTACTGAAATACCGCACATTTGTAATTGTATTTGACACTCTAGTTATATGTTAAAAGGTCAAAATTTTGGATGAAAGGTGATTTAGGTCAACCCAAACCCGATCCATTCCAAAACTTACCTATTTTGACTTGTTAGCCAACCGTTTGACCTGCCCACTTTTCCAACTCTACTTGTCACCTCTCTTGCTAAATATTGTGAGATCATTTTCCATGATAGATGGAGGATGTTCACTTTGTTGGGTTTCTGAGCAAGCTCATAGAAGCAAAAATAATACAGGTTCTCCGTTTCAAACATGGACAGGTTTGTGTCTATGTTTCAATTGTAAACTTCTTTGGCCTAGTTAAATAAATTCTTTACACTAATTTCTGCTATAATGATCTCTCGCTACCAGATCTACTCAGCTGGCGTTTCTGTATTTCTTGGTGGTAACAAGCCTTCACGTGTTGGTAATGCTCGTGGTGATATTAGTGTGAACTTTTCTTGTGATCCAGGCGTCGCTCTAGCACTGGTATGTTTGTTAACATCTCGGTTGTTAAACATGGTCATGAATTTTTTTAAGATATCTGCAACTTTTCCTGCAGGTTGATCTTTCTTTAGATGAGATACTACGTCTTCAAGAGGAAGGCCCCTTGGATGCAGATATTTCAACAGTACTTGAGATTGAACAGAGAGCCCATGAAAACGGGTTACAGGTGATTCTAATCCAAATTGGTATATGCTATTGATACTACTTACATTCCAAAAGAAGAAAGGGTGGAAGTGTGGGACTGTTTATGGGTCAACCGGATTTTGTCTTCACTTGGATAGAAGATAGCAAATCTTATTACTTTATGGGAAAGTTTTGACATTTACATTAAACTGAACAAAAACCACAAGCAAATTCAATGTTTTTCACCTTTAAGAGAATCCATAGTAATGTACTAATTCTAATAAAAAGTCTGAAGTTTGATCTTAAGAGTAAAACTAGCTTCTGACTGCGGAGGGACGGTTTGGTCTATATATTTTTCTTCTAAACTCAGATCAAAGGAAAAGCAAGAAGATGACAAAATAGGTTATTAGTAGATGTGTCATTTCTAACCCATTACAAATGAGTGAAGTTGGGTTTTGTTTTATCTTTAATGGATCAAATGGTTGAGCTAAACGATTAACCTAAAAAAGAAATGGGTCTAGTGGGTCAAACAAATTGGACGTCATCTGAAATGTATACAAATGCATAAAACTTGCTAATATGCTTTATTGTAAAATGTTTAGGTTAATATTATAAAAGTATAGTTCTATACTTCTACAATCACATTTAACATATTATATATTCATCCAATTCAAAAAATAAATTATAAAAAAGTGTTTTCCTCTCCCTGCCCAACCGACCCCGACATGTACTAAATGGTATCCATTTGACCCACTACCTGACCCATCCAATTTCCATCCCTATTTATTAGTTTCATACTTAAGCAGTCATGGATTCTAAAACTTTTGCTTGTTTCCTTTCCTACTGGAAATTACTTTCCTGTTATGGCTGTGAAAACTGAATATATGCCTCAAGTATAGCTGTGCTAATAATGTGCTTGTTCAGGAGAATTATTGGTGGCTTGATCGGATATTGCACGGTTATCAATCTAGGATCTATTCTGGGGATGTTGGCGCCTCTTTCGCCGTGAGTTTCTATTTTCACACTGTTTATTCCATGTTGCTTCAAATATTCTTTTCCCATCCTTGTTTAGCTAAATTTGAAGTAAGCCTGCATTTATACCCCTGAAATGCTCATCAAGTTCATTGCTTGCTAAAAAGTAGAAAAGTTATCATTTTGAACTTGAATGGTTAGTTGAAATGAATTTGCTTGATTTCAGCCATTGCAATTTATTGTTGAGTATGTTATTAAGATTTTATAATAATAATAATTTGTGATTTTTTGGATGCAGGTTCAAGATGACAGTCGCTCAGATGTTAGGAAAACCTTAACACCATCAACAGCTCAGCAAGCACTGCAGAAGATTCTGCCTTTCCCTTGCAAAAGACAATACACAGTAGTAGTTTTGATGCCTCAGGATTCTCGTTTTCCGTTGCTGAAGTCAATCGTTACCAATGCAAAGGTCAGTTATAAAATGTTACAATGCTAACTACTTTATGTGTCTGCAGACCAAATTATATTAATATTAGGATTGTTGCTAAAATTTGTATGCCGTCCTTTGCTTTCTTTCATCTATAAATAATGTAGAACTAGAAGTGGAAATTTTGACCTATTTACATTTTACATTACTTATGAATGCGTTGATTTGAGGTTCTTTTTTTTATCCCTAATGGGAAAATTGAAAAAATAAACTAGCTAAAAGAAAACAGGTCAAAAGTTACCCAAAGTGTATTTTTAATGCATACAACATCCTAAATTGTTTTACTCAAAAAATTAGATCATTATTGTAATAATATAGCTATTTTAGTCACATTTAACACTTTAATTATTTAAAAAGTAAAGATAGACAAAAAAATTGTTCGTGGTCTACCCAACCTGGCATCGTTCAACCCATCCTAAACTTTACGCATGTATTCAACTTTTTAAATTTTGCTACCATCCAAGTCCAATTCTTTCTTATTGAAGAAGATCTTTCTACAATGCAATTATTACTCATCCCAATCCTTCCCGAAAAAAATAGGAAATATAGTTTGACCATGTGCTGTCTAAAATGAATTATATAACAAAATACTGTGCAAGGAATAAGGGAAGCTATAAAAAAAATATTGGGTTAATTCAGTATCAAGCTTAAAATAATAAAAATGCCACCTGGAGGGTCGAATTATGCTCCAATTTTTTTTTTAACTTTATTGATGAACAATTCATATTTGCCGTTGCAGGTTCAATTTGGATTTGCTGGTCTGATAGTTTTGACTTTCTGCATCTGGAGATATTCAAGAACTTCATCGAGATCATAGAGTAAGTGCTTGAGTACTTACGGAACTAGAAATTTTGAACGGTAACAGGCCATCTGGGAAATAGATACAAGATATGTATTGGCACCCTTCTAGGGTCGGTCTCGTCGCTAGATTCATGAAAAGGAATGTTCTCTTACTTACTGTAACCAATCCGCTTGGTACTAGGAGGAGATGTTCAAATCTCGAGACTTGAAGCTAATTGTTGCTGATTTGGTTTATTTGATCTTTGTAAACTATATTCATCTTCATTACTGCAAATGCAATGTAGTCTGATTGCTCCTAAATATTAGTAACTAGAAGTCTTTGTCGCACTATATCGATTATTGTTGTAGCATGTAGATCCAATTCTTTAAGTCTACTTCATGTGATCCTTATCAATGCCAAGATTTGTCATGTGCCTTGGTCCTCAACTTCTTAAAATCAAATAAGAGTTTAGGCCATTACCTTTTAAGCTTCTTAAATTCTTCCAAAATCCTTAATTCTCGAGCTAGATTGATCACAAATTAGATAGAGATTTTCCCCAAGTCTTTCCAATTTTCTATGTTTCTCTTGGTTCCATTCCTCTCTCTATTTCACATATACAAGGGACCAAAAGAGATGATAAGGAAATGTCAAAGTTACCCTCTTTTTAATTAACTAATTTTGACTTTATTTGATCAAAATATTCATCTATACCAATTCCTTCAATTAAATGGTACAATGTTACATAATTCTTCTACCTTATTTACTACCAAAACATTCCCATGAAGTCGGTACGAAAGAAAGTAAACAGTTGTAAAAAAGTGATTAAATATCCTAAATTATTAGCACTTATTTATATTGGATAACTAGCTTAGACCCTGTGTATTACACACGGGGTAAAAAATATCATACATAAACTTCTTAAACTTTATGTATATATTTGAAGATGTAAAAACGTATTATATATACTAAGGATTATAAACAAAATTCTAAATATGTAAAAATTAATATATAATTGGGTTTTAAAAAATACGGTAATTACTATTTAATGTAATTTAACTTTTATTTACTATTTGATTGAAAATAAAAGTTACATAATTAGTTTTTAAAATTTCTTATCATAAAGGATAATTTAAATAAATATGTTTTATTAATATAATTAGTATTTTTTTAAGAATATATTATCTATATCTATACTATTATGTAAAGCATATTCAAAGGATAATAATGTAATTTAACTTAAATTTTAAGACACTTAAGAACGTCTATACTACGAGGGTGTTTGGGAGTGTGGTGGGAAAGTGCTTATTGGCTTTTTCAAAAAGCCGATAAAGTAAAAAAATTAGCATTTTTTTTTCTGAAAAGCTAATAAGTTAATAAGTCATTCTCAAAAGCCAATAAATCCTGGCTTTTGAAAATAACTTATTGACTTTTTGGCTTTTTAAAAAAGCCAATAAGTCAATAAGCACTTTCCAAAAGCACTCCCAAACACCGCCTACATTTGTTACAAGCCATTTACAATTTTGTCCCTTTTGTTTACAAATCTATGTCCATCCCACATCGGATGAGAAAAAAAATATAGATGAAAGAAATAACTATAAAAAGAGCCTTTGGCTTTTTCAAAAAATTCATCAATTCAATTGTTTCTTTGTCCCATATCAATGAAGAAACAAAGAGGGACCACATACTCTATATAAAGTAGAGGCCTTAACCAAAACAATAACTGAAATATTCGGTCATCTATCTTTAAAACCGGCTAGCTTCGGATAGAAGCAATTCAGTTATTCAGTTTTAAAACTTAGGTCAGCTTAGTTTTTGGTTAATAACTGAAAACTTAAACAAAGAATGACTTGAGTTGGAGTTTTAAAATTTTATTTCAGTTGGATTTAGTTAACAAGAAGACCAAAAAGTTGAATGCATTTTATCAAAACGCACATTCTATAACATACTAATCATTTGGTGTTTCGTTCATTTGCTAAATTTCGATTTTTATAGTATACCAAATCTAGCTAAAACTCTAAAGTTTTGAATTCAAAATTAAAGATGGCTGGGATTAATCCGTCAACTTGATATCAACTGAATCATATTGATTTTATTGAGAGTGTAAAACTGTAAAATACTAAAACCAAGAGTAATGTGTTGGTATTTCACACCCGTAGCGAAGCGAGGGCGTCCCTGCTTTTTAATCTATACTACCTTATAATGCATATTGGGTGAGCAAAATGGTAATTTTACCCAATTTTAACACACCATCTTAAATAACACTTGTTAAACACAATATACAAGTATATCAAAGCTTAATCCTTTAAAGCTAAACCATTTTTCTTTTAGTTTTTAGTTTGTCCCACATTGATGGTTTACCCAACCTAATCATAGAGCAAACCACTATAAATAGATAAGCCTCCTATCTTACTTGAGAAAATTGAACCATGTGCTTTATGCCCTTTGTGGGTAGGTTTGGTAAACAATGAATATTTTTTTTAGTGCAAAAATTTGGATACTTAACCATGGTTCAAAGCTTGTTTGAAAAAAGCTCGGCTTGAAATTGTTCCGGTTGTAATCAGTGTTTAAGCCATGTCGGGTTAAATTGCGCTATTAAAAAGAGCCACTCTGTGACACCCGCCGCTTTGCGCGGCCAACCCACTAATTATTAAAAATAAAGGTGTATTTAATAAGAGAGAGAAAGAGAGAGATGGAAAAAAATAATGAGAATGAATATGGTGGCGACACGTGGCATTAAAAAACCTTTATTTATTAGATAGTATAGATAGATTAGAAATTACATTACAATTGATGAAAATTCTTAGAAAAAAAACTAAAAATACTAAATTTTCTAAATAACTAAAAGTTAACACTTAAACGAACGGATTTTTCTTGTTCGTGTTCATATTCGTTCATTAAGAATATGAACGTGTTTGTTTATGTTCGTTCATTAATAATCTAAACAAACATAAACATACGCCAATTAAAAGTAGACGTGAATATACAAATTAAAGTTTAAAGTACCATCATCTTTATATTCAAACTTTTAAAAGTATACAAAGATATCAAGTTGATTTTAAATAGGTTATAGGGTTTTAAAATATGAATATCAAATTGATTTTGAATGAATATTTAAACGAACGTAAACAAACAGACATAAGTGAACAAATATAAGCGAACGAAAATTAACAAACATAATCAAAATATCACAAAATTAAATGAAGGAACAAGACATGTGTTTATATTTATTCGTTTAATTAAATGATAAAAGTTTATCTTAATTTATTTTTGATTGTTAAGTGTTATCAAGTTTATTTTGAATTTAATAAAAGCCTACATGGATGGAGCCGGAGGCATACGAACTTTATTTGGGCCGTTAGCCTTTATTCTAATCTATCTTCTGCCTTAAGCCCAAGAATATCAGCAAACCCTAACTGATTAGGGTTTTTATTGCCTCAACACATCATTTCAACGCCTCTGTCTTCATCTTCTCCGGTCGACCTCCCAAATCTCAGGTGCGCTCTCTGTTACATAACTACGTGGATTCTGTGAATGAAATTGAACTGAATTTGTTGATTTGCGTGGTTGCAGGTAAGGTAAAGTTACGAGAGATAAAAATGGTGGAGAAAACTAAAGGTAGGAAAGAAGAGGTTGTGACTAGGGAGTACACCATCAACCTCCACAAGCGCCTCCATGGATGGTAACACACTCTTCACTTTCTATTTGATTCAATTGTAATGAATTACATGTTTGTTTGCAAGATCAATGCACATACGAGTTCAATTTGTCTATTGCAACAGTTTTATTTTCAATAAGTTGAAGAATTAAGTATTTGATTGTTTTTTACTTGATACATTTGGAATTAATGTTCACATATCTGTAATGATTTCTTTAAGTTTTAATCTAATGTTACTGGTATTAGTTTGTTTTCCATTTGCAAAATGTTTTAGAATTAAGTATTTGGAATTTTTCATCTTTTTGTTGCATAAATTGTATTTTTAATGATTTTTGTTTGAGTTTTCATCTCATGCTACTGTTATTAGTTTGTTTTCCATTTGCAAGTGAAAAGTATTTGATTGTTCTTCACTTGACACATGTAGAGTTAATGACCCATTTTCATCTTTTTGTTGTATAAATAGTGTTTTAAGTTTGTGTCCCATTTGCAAGATGTTGAAGATTTAAGTATTTTTATTGTTTTTCACTTGACACAAACTGTCATTCTTTTTATGTTGTATAAATTGTATCTATGATGTTTTTTTTTGGCAGCACATTCAAGAAGAAGGCTCCTAAGGCAATCAAAGAGATCAAGAAGTTTGCACAGAACGCCATGGGAACAACAGATGTTAGAGTTGATGTGAAGCTAAACAAGTATGTTTGGAGCCGGGGAATCAGGAGTGTTCCAAGGAGAGTTAGGGTTAGGATTGCCAGAAAGAGGAATGATGATGAGGATGCTAAGGAAGAACTTTACTCGCTCGTGACTGTTGCAGAGATCCCAACCGAAGGGCTCAAGGGGCTTGGAACAAAGGTCATTGATGATGAAGATTGATTCATCGGATCCAACCTTTTTTAAACATCAGGCAGAGTTTAGTTTCCGATCCTTATCTTTTGTTTGGATTCTACTATTTACAATTTTCTTGAAGCTATAACATTTACTGTTTTTCTATTTGATGGATTTTGCTATGCTTATTGGTCTTTTCTTGGAAGGAGTTGGGAATTGTTTTTCTGTTTGATGCATTGTGTTTTGGGAATTGTTTGTTTTTGCAAGTCTCAAATGACTAATCATTTTACAATAAAACACTTAAGGCCACTAATCACCATGGCTGAGATCTATCCCTGCAACTATTGGCCTGCTTACAGATGAATCTGCACAAAACATTCTTTAATAATCATCACACATTTGCTCTGACACGAGTTCAAGATTCCTTCTGGGCCATCTTTGATGGCCTGGTTTCATGCTTGGAGCACAATGTAAGCATTGTTGATATTAGAAGATGATGGGCTTTATTGGTCTGACCCGTTTATGGTGGTTCTTCTACCACGACTACCTCTCGTTCTGCGGTGAACCGCAAGTAGAAAGAGTAAAACTTGAGTTTAGAAACATTAAAATGTGCCTTGTAATTAGGTTATGACTTACCTTGCTTGAGCTTGTTTATAAACAAACCAATTTCGTTAAGTTTTTTTCTAAACGAGTGAGTCACAAGTTTTTTAGCAACCCTAAATACAACCCGTATAGGTGTGGCTAGACGCATTACTCTAATTTAAGGTGTGGCAAGTGAACATTTTGGTGTGCCTCTAAGCACATGGATTAAAAACTTCAGGAACCACTTTAGACATTGTGTTAAAAAATCAATAAACTAGAAGTTTAAAAGACAAAATGGCAAAGAACATCGATAAGCTTGTTTGCTTGCTTCCAAGTTCCAACACGGCAACACTTGTGCTACTTTCATATGCATTGATAATCGTCCAAAAATGTATAAATGATTAATTGTTTTATAAAAGAGATCGGACCGTCTACAATAATCTTTGATTATTTGAATTTTGTAAATATTGATATAATAACAAATTACAAAGTTGGTGGCACACAAAAAAATAGGCTACCACTTGACAACATTTGATTATTATTATTATTATTATTATTTTTCTTTTATATTTTTAATTTTTTTTCACTTATATACGACGTGAATCTATATGTTAGCCAAAGTGGGTGTGCACCCTGGTGGCTAAACGCATAGATTCTTCACCAACGAGAAGCGGGATGAATCCCAGCCTCGTCCCCATGGTCGGTTCAACTGCTGACGCCAGTAGTTTCACTACTTACGTCAACATGTTTTTTTTTTTTTAATATTTTAAACTGTTACGAATACTCTTTATGTATTGAACACGTTGCGTAACTCATAATTTTATGTTTGTAGCTTATAAGAAATTCTCACCGTATCACGCGGAGGAGTCCCACTATTTAATTATTAACTACGATTATCAAAGTTATAATATTATAATTGCAATTTAATATTTTTGAATAAAACATTTTTTTACACCAAACCCGAAGCACAACTTTCGGTTTTTTATAAAATCTATCTTTTAATTAGAATTTATTATGTATTACGTACACACACATTCAAAAGATGATATTGTATCTCTGAAACACAAACATCACTACGTATTTTAGACAATAAAATACAAATACATAAACGGTTGGCTATTTTAGTGTAATTGAACTGACTTGTTTGACCAACTGAATCATAATATGCATCATACAAATCAGGAGATGCGTAGTGTACACTTGTTTGAGTTTATTATGATATTAGGAACCTAATTGGCGCTTAAAGGCTTCGATGGGTTCTAAGGGGGCAACACCCTTGGAAACGGGGTACAAAGGGCAAAGCCCGTGGTTGGGTCGAGTTTTTATTAGAATCTTAATTTTCTAATCAACGATTGGGCGATTTTTGAAGCAATTCGAATTTCATATTGATAACTGGCAAAGACAGTTTCTGATGCTCACCCTGTATATACGAATTTCGGTTTATTTGGTTATCTCTCTCAATTTTCTGGTTCACGAAAAATTCATACTTCAGTTCTTGTCTCAAAAAACTGAAAGTAAATTCAGGAGAATCACTAAGTAGTTTCGATTATTAAATTCAAGAGAATCACTTAATTGTTTTGATTTGAAAGTAAAATCATGACTATCATTTCATCCGTTTATTCTCAAATTCTACTACATAAACAAATTCCCATAAAATTCAAATTATAAAAGTCTAAAACAATAAATTCACAACAATACGAAAAGCTAGTGGTGTAAAGAAGCCAAACCGACTTGCGAGCTACTCTCGCTAAACTCGAATCTAGCCGAGTTTAAACGATCTCGAGCCTAAAAAAAAGTTTGCTTAATAAACGAGGCCGAGTACGAGCTTTCACTTATCGATCTCGAGCCGGCTCGCGAGTCTAAACGAGCCTATTATTTATATAATTTTTAATTAACATATTAAATATATATTTATAAAATATAATTAGTATATATAAAGTTAGGATAAAAATAACTAAATAATATATATTATGTTATATAAAATATTATAATAAAATTTATATAAAATTAATAAATAATAAACTAGCCTAGCTCAAGCGTGAAAAACTACCCACGATTCAAACCCGAATTTTAGAAATATAGCTCGAATCAAGCTGAGCTTGATCTCAAGCTCATAGTAAATTCAATAAGCCGAGCTCGAGCCTACAAATATTAAATACTACATTATTCTAATTTAAAAATTATTTAATACACAACTCTTCTATTATCATCTGGTTACATTATTTAAGTTTATCTAAACCTTAATTTAATATATGAGTTTTAATCATATCAATCCAATAAGAAATAAACCGGGACAAATAAAAATTACCCGCCAATATCTTTATTATAATAAATTAATAACTTTATTTAACACATGTCGACTTCTGATAAGTCTAGATTTTTGTTTATCGTCTCTCTAATATTAAACAGCTCTGTATTTTATTAAATAATAATGATTTTAAATAATTAAATATACAAAATTAATTCGAACATTTTATTAAAACTTACTAAGTTATAACAATATTTCAATTATATCTTATCTTAAAGTATAATTTTATAATATCTAAATCTTCATTTGTTATTATTATAATTTCTTAAATCTGCATCATTTGTTATTTATAATTCTTAAATTTTTATTATTTTTTAACAATGGCTAATGGTATCCAACATATAAATCCTTAAAAAATGATGGTTTAAAACAAGCTGAATTTATTTAACCCGTGTGATAAATGAGTTTTTAATATACTTAACTAGGTTAAAATCTCGTGTATTACACAGGTTGATCGAATAAATGTAAGGTTAAATACCTATTGATAAAAAGTTTATGTTTTTAAAACTTGTGTTGTATTACATGAGTTGAATAAATTATAATGTAATCTATCAACATATACACTCGTTAAAATGAAACAATGTGAATATTTAAATATATGATTACAAGTTTTGTATTTGAATCTTAGCTGGCTATAAAATTGTTTTCAGTTTGTAGAGTTCATAAAAATACGATTGAACAAACTAATTGATAATAAACAAAATTTTAATAAAAAATGTGTAGATAATGATTTAAATAAATAATTAATTTAGCTGCCTAAAGTAGTGGAGTTGATTATTAATAGGAGAGACACGAAAAAATAAGAATGAGAATACCTAGAATTGTAACAAATGTCATTTTAATTTACTTGTTTATTATATAGTATAAATATAGATTTTATAAAGTAGTTTTTTTTTTAACGGCAACACCCAGATATTCTAGGATAATTGGGTTTCCCCTGGGCAACACCTAGAACATCCAGGGAGCCCACCACAGGAGGAACCCCCCAACTGGGTAAATCCCCTGAACTGACCACAGACCCCTTTTTCACTGTGGACATGATTCGAACCCAAGACCTCCACTATGAGAAGTCTTGAGGCTACCATTGAACCATATGTCAAACGGTTTTATAAATTAGTTAATTACAAATTGCGTGGGAGCACATCATATTCCTTGAAGATATGGGTAATCCGGTAATTAACCCACACGGAACTTCCAATTTTGACATATTTTCCCCCTTCCGATTCTCTCTAAACTTCCACTCATCCGATCGATTCTAACGACAATTGCATCCTTTTCACTTTGAATCAATCCTTTTCTTTATAGCTCTAATCAAACATGTTAGGTTTCATTCTTCAATCGTAACAATTACGCCTCACTATTTACTCCAAGACATCTGGATTGGTACTGTCGGGGTTAGGGTTAGGGTTTTGGATTTATTTGAAATTTGGTTGCGATCGGTGACATGAAGATCGAGGATTTGGATGATTCTTCCGATGTAAACACCGTTGAACGTGCCGTCGAGTATGATTCGAGACGGCAGATCGTTGCCGTTGATGCGAAGAGAGCGTTAGTCGGAGCCGGAGCTCGGATTCTGTTCTACCCTACTCTTTTGTATAATGTTTTTCGTAATAAAATTCAAGCGGAGTTCAGATGGTGGGATCAAATCGATCAGGTACATATAATATACTCTGTTATTTATGCTAATTGATGTTTTCTGATATTCTTAGGGTTTTGATGTTTGTGTATGATCTTTACTCATATTGAGTAAGGTATTGGTCAAGCTAAAGAGTGTTTGACTATCTAATTGCTTTAGAAACTTGTTGATTAGATATTTGAATTGGTCAAGACAAAGAGTGTTTGACTATAATTGCTTTAAAAACTTGTTAATTAGGAATTTTTGTTACAGTTTTGTTTGTATTGGAAGGATCAATATAATGTGTGTTGACCAATAATGCAAATAATTTTGACTTTTGATAGCTTGTAACATCATCAACCTTGTTAGTAATCTGAATCAAGATTAAAATTTGATTAGTTTTTGTTTTGAATAGTTTCTTCTTTTGGGTGCGGTTCCATTCCCAAAAGACGTCCCTCGGTTGAAGCAGCTTAATGTTGGCGGTGTCATCACTCTTAATGAGGCATATGAGACTCTGGTTCCCACTTCCTTATATCGCGCTCATGACATAGACCATCTTGTTATTCCCACGCGAGATTACCTATTTGCCCCTTCATTTGTGGACATTGATCGAGCTGTAAATTTCATTCACAGTGAGTGAAGTTTGTTTGCTATTTTACCGTTTGACTTTTCTTTAGAACTCTGTTTATGGCACTTAAAATTTTATGTTTTTTTGTGTTTTGGTTAACAGAGAATACAACGCGTGGTAGAACCACATACGTGCACTGCAAAGCTGGGAGAGGAAGGAGTACAACGATCGTGCTTTGTTATTTGGTAGCCCTAATTCTTTATGTAGACGGATATATTTTAGGCTTCAATGATGTATTGAATTTTTATAATTGAGTGAGTCATGACATTTTGCAGGTTGAATACAAAAACATGACCCCTGTTTCTGCATTGGAATATGTGCGATCCAGGCGACCTAGAGTGCTCTTGGCACCATCACAATGGAAGGTTAGTTCCCTATCCGAGTCTTAATAATAGTTTAAAAGGTTTGATACTTTATAATGCAACTACAACAATGTTAGAAGTTTTTAAGAACCCACAATTTAAGACTTATAAGGCGTGCGCGTGTGTGTTCAAACTGTAGGCGGTTCAAGAATACAAACACTGGCGATCAGTGTCAACCGCCACATCAGGATCTTCAGGGGACGCGGTGCTCATAACAAAAGCTGATTTGGAAGGGTACAATAGCCCGTCACAAGGCAAAGAATTAGCATTAGTTCCAAGGGTTTCGAGGTCAAATCCAATGATGGCAAAACTTTCTTGTCTCTTTGCATCTCTGAAAATTTCAAGCGTCTCGGGCCCTGTTACTTTGAAACTGACGGAGACACCTGCTTGTTAGGTTTTAGTAATGGGTTGGTTAAGAATCATGGAAATAGTTTGGCAAAAAGTGAGCTATTTCCATTATATCTCCAGTTTTTTGAAGACAGGAGATGGAAGAAAGAAGAAAAGACCACATAGATTCCTGCTCAGGCATCATGTTAATGTATATATTTGTTTTTGGGTGTTTTTAGTTGTAAAACTTGTGTTATATGAACAAATGTTTTTGTGTGTTGCAAATCGGGGCTATGCAAAAAAGTGATAAAAACTTACGACCGACAAAAAACAAACGATGTAAATCGTTAAAGTTAATCATATGATGGTAGATTGGATTCCAAAATGGCAGTGTTGTAGATACAATTGGATGCTGAAAATGAATGAATATCCAGGTACTGATTCAAAACTCCACGTTCTGTTCACCGTAGGGTTAGATAGTGTGTATAAGCAAGTATCTTAACTAAACAAAAGTACAACTTACAAAGCCATTAGTACATCCCTTTTCCGGATTGGAACCGTAAAAGTGCAAAATTTGAGAACAGAGAACCGGACCAGACAATAGGTTGGTCCTGGGTTAGGCGGGTCGGTTCCTCATGGGTAAGGTGTTTGGACCGATTAAGCAAAAGTCCATTTTTTCAACGACCTTTTAAAAATTTTGATGTACAAACTTTATAGAATATCAAAGGTATTCCTCTTTGCATGAGTTTTGAATTTTAATCAGGTTTCACATATTATTTCTGGAGCTTATGTTAATCTGGTTTTGAATTGGCAAGTGTTCTTGAACTGCTGCTTGAAACTCGCACATTCGATGGTGGTAATTCTGAAACCACCTTGCATACTTCATGTCAAAAACTGCAACATCTACAAATTATTTTTATAAATCAAGAATCAATCAACAATACGATTATAGAAACCATATTCAAGGATTAAATTTGTAGATCAATTAGTCATTTTGATCATTCTCATTGTTGCACCCGGGCTTATATTACTCATGTTGAGAAGAACACATTGATCAGCTCCAAGAACACCTTTGTCCAACTCATGTTATTTATGGGTTTTGAATTTTAACAGGGTTTTTCAGGTTATATGGACTGCCATCAGGTCGGGTTTTGGACCGGAACCAAATAACCTAGTTTTTTAGGATAAACTACATCCACGACGAACACTGGCCTAATTCTAAGTTTCTGACAACATGATTAAAGTCACTGAATAACAAATATAACGCATATATTAGAATCTAGGCCATGTGATCGATTCGGATATTAACACTTTTTTTTAACCCTGATGTTTAAAAGGGAAATTTGCTAATTATACTCGAGAAAAGTTCATGTGTTATGGTGTCAATGGAAATATAATATCATAAAGATTGAGATAAACTAGAGGTACACAAAACCAGTTATTTTCTCTAAATTGGTTTGGATTGAAACCGGTTCCTGTCAACAAAAGTCAAAACCGGTTCTAATAAAACAAACAAGGTCGAATTTGAAACTGACCGGTGAAGTGGAAAGGGATCGGTTCGGTTTTAATAGAGGAGTTCTCATACGATATCAAACTGGTTTCACAATTAGTTTTGGGTCGGGTTTGGAACCCGTTTCAGTTTGGAATGAAGGAGTTAATCTTGATTTTACGAAAGAAAGAGAGGTCGTTCGGAAGAAACGTGAAAGTTGAAGGGTTGATTCGGTCTAGTTAATTAATTAGTATTTAATTAATAGTTTGAATGTTTAGATAAAGTTATGTTTATCTATTAGTTTGTTGGAGTTAGTATTAGATTATAATTGAGAGTAGTATTTGAGTAGGATTAGTATGGTTTGTTTATTATAAATAGATGGGTTAGGAGTTATTGTAAGTAAGTCAAGAATTAATAACAAGAAAGAGTCGATCGGTTGTTGAGATCAAACTTCGTGTTCGTATTATTGGGCCTGATTTCCAACAATTGGTATCAGAGCTTAGTGTCTGCGATTTTGAGAGTCGTGTTTCACGAGGAGGGGCAGTCCTTTGGCTGCAGGGCTGAAGACGAAGAAGGAGCAAGATCCGTTCTTGTTAAGAAGGTTTGAAGGAAACAAGAACGTGATCTCCATGAAGGTTTGAAGGAAGCAAGTAAGAAGGAGGAATTTTTCTTGTTAAGTAGGCAATCAAGAACCCGTTTTCTTGGTTGAATGAAAAAAGTAGGAAAAACAAGATCGGTTCGGTTTTAATAGAGGAGTTCTCATACGATATCAAACCGGTTTCACAATCAGTTTCGGGTCGGGTTTCGAACCCGTTTCAGTTTGGAATGAAGGAGTTAATCTTGATTTTACGAAAGAAAGAGAGGTCAGTTTGGAAGAAACGTGAAAGTTGAAGGGGTGATTCGAAACTAGTTAATTAATTAGTATTTAATTAATAGTTTGAATGTTTAGATAAAATTATATTTATCTATTAGTTTGTTAGAGTTAGTATTAGATTATAATTGATAGTAGTATTTGAGTAAGATTAGTATGGTTTATTTATTATAAATAGATGGGTTAGGAATTATTGTAAGTAAGTCAAGAATTAATAACAAGAAAAGAGTTGATCGGTTGTTGAGATCAAACTTCGTGTTCGTATTTTTGGGCCTGATTTCCAACAATTGGTATCAGAGCTTAGTGTCTGCGGTTTTGAGAGTCGTGTTTCGCGAGGAGGAGCAGTCCTTTGGCTGCAGGGCTGAAGACGAAGAAGGAGCAAGATCTGTTCTTGTTAAGAAGGTTTGAAGGAAACAAGAACGTGATCTCCATAAAGGTTTGAAGGAAGCAAGTAAGAAGGAATAAGGAAGTTTCTTTTGTTAAGTAGGCAATAAAGAACCCTTTTCTTGATTGAATGAAGGAGTAGGAAAAACAAGATCTTATCTTGTTTAGTAGGCAATCAAGAACCCTAGTTTTTTATTGAAAGAAGTAGGAAAACAAGATTTTTCTTGTTAAGAAGGTTATCAAGGACTTGTTTCTTGATGAATTAAAAGAGTATGAGAAAGAAGGAAAGAATGAAGAAGAAAAACAAGTACAAGGAAATAAATAAGGAAGGAAGAGTTTCAATTTCGGTGATGACGGCGCTAACCCCGCTTCAATCTTGATCAAATAGTATCCGGAGAGTTAAAAGTCGAGATTGCAACTATTCAAATTAGAGTATTTATTTTGAACTTCGCAATTAAGTTTCGAGTATTTATTGTTAGATATAAACAAATTAGAGATGGGGACATTTATTTTGAACTTCGCAATTCATTGAACATTTATCAAATAAGTCAAAGAAACGGGACCATCACTACGAATAACTAACACGAAAAAATGTAGCATTAATTTCTCCAGTTTTAGACACTTTTTGACGGCAACTACCCCTCTTCCTAAAATCTACGTCACTTCTCTCCAATACTCTCACCACTTAGAAAGACCTTGATACCATTTGCCTAAAAGTCTTTTTGTAGGGATGGTAAAAAACTGAAACCGAACCATTCAGAACGGGTATGCGACCGAGTATGAGATTAGTTTTAAAAACTTTCACGGGTATGAGATTAGGTGAAACCCGGACCGATTACTCGAAACCACATACCCGTTTACCTTAATCATATACCTGAAATTTTTTTATTTTCCATTAACCTTGCCTATTAAGTATTAATGTTTTATTTTAGTAGGTTCATTATGTGAAAATTTAAAATTTCTTTTAAAATATGTATTAATGATATTAATGTATGTAATTTATTCATAATTTAAAATGTTATTAAAAATATAAAAATAGTGTCATAGAAAAGTACACGACTATGCGACCGGGTATGAGATTAGTTTTAAAAACTTTCACGGGTATGAGATTAGGTGAAACCCGGACCGATTACTCGAAACCACATACCCGTTTACCTTAATCATATACCTGAAAATTTTTTATTTTCCATTAACCTTGCCTATTAAGAATTAATGTTTTATTTTAGTAGGTTCATTATGTGAAAATTTAAAATTTCTTTTAAAATATGTATTAATGATATTAATGTATGTAATTTATTCATAATTTAAAATGTTATTAAAAATATAAAAATAGTGTCATAGAAAAGTACACGACACATACCCGATGAGTATTGACAATATCCGCGGGTATACCTGATACTCGATGGGTATTGGCAATATCCGTGGGTATACCTGATACCCGACATGTATTGAGTCGGGGATGGAAGACGCTTTTATAACTGGGCATGAGACCAGGATCACCGATACCTGACTATTGACATCCCTACGCTTTTGATAGTTTTAGACATTTGAATAGGGGATTTGGAGTTTTGAAACTTTAGATGATTCATTATTGCTTAGCTTATAAAAGAGGGGTTTATGTTGGTTTTAACCTACAATAATGAAATATATACCGTTAAAGAAGCTAAAGTTATATTGGTTCGGTACCAATCCATTTATTCATAAATTCGGTACCGGTACGGTACCGATATCATCTAAAGATTAAAATTTTGTAATGAGTACCCGTATTGTACCGATAAATTCGGTACTGATTACTGATACCAGTACTCATTTTTTCTAAAATTGATACCGGTACTGGTACGGTACCGATCTCATTCTTAATATATAGGTGTTACGAGGTGGCCGGTAAAGTCTAGATTTACCTTCTATTTTACTATAGGTGGTTGAGTTGGGGTTCGGTGTAATGATAAAACTATTTAAAGTTAAAGTGGTGAAACTCAGATTAAGATTGAAAAGTTAAAAGAGTAGTTTATGGGCTCAACATGAGATATTGATGTTATTTTTATTAATTATTTTTTTACTATAGGTTGTTAGGTTAGTTGAGAATATATAATTTGACTCTCAATCCCCCACCCCCACACACATAATGTAGATAACTGGATATGCTACTAAAGTGTGTATACTTTATATATTGGCCAAACACGCGGACAATGACCGTCACCCTTAATAAAATATGTAACTTATTATATATGTAATCGTATCTTTTATATTAAATTAAAAATGTGATGCAAAGTTCATCCAATGCAAAGCAAACAAATATTTTAGTTGCCAATAATTACTTGACTTGTAATTTTCTAAAATAAATAATTACTTGATATATTATTTTATGGTATATGTATATATTTGTATGTATATATATGATTAGATTTTTTTTCTCAAAGTTAATACTAAAAGTTCTTTTGTGGTATATTAATTTAAAAATTGTAACACGAAGGGAATATAATTTTGGAGAAAACTTGAAGCACGATATAAAGTAATTTCTTTAATTCATATCAATTACTTTCTTCTACCAATTATCAAAAAAGAAAATTCAAATTGAATGTCAAACTTTAGTTTAGTGATACTGTAACACTTAATTTTTCTAATAAAGTTGATATCTGATTTTCGAATTTTTAATATATAGCCATTTTCAAAAATCACCCACGTATAATTATTCATAAAAGTGTCATATTCATGCCTTTATATAGTAGGTTGAATAAATTAATTATTGGTAGGTGTGACAACAAGTGTCATACAAACGATGCTTGTTTAATTTGATTTTTGAATAGTCTAGAAACGTGTGATAAATAAATTCTAAACAACTATACATAATATTGTGATTTTAGCGCTTTTAGTGTTGGAAATTATGATATGTAATGTCACTTTGTTTACAAATCATATTTTATTATTGAGTAACGGTTGTTTTCGTCTAGCTGATTTTGTCATTTTTATTACTTTTATATAAAAGGTTTATTTTTCTCACATGTATTTTTATTCTTTTTAAAACTTATTATTTTCATTCAACTGTTTAAGTTCATTCATTTTTTAACGTTAACTGAGAGGTATTTGTGTCTTTTTTAATGTTAAACGAGGAGAATAATTAAGGGTTTAAAAATAAATAAAATAAACAAATGTATAAAAAGACAAAAATACCACCCCATTTAACGTTAAAAAATAGACGGTGTTAACAATTGGATAAAAAATACAAGGTTTGGAAAGCACAAGGATACGCAGAAGAAAAAATTAACTTTTTGAACAAAAGTGATAAAAATGACTAAACTATAAGGATGAAAATGATAGTTTTACTCTTATTTATTTATTTACTAGTTTATATCTCGTGTTTACACACGAGATGAAAAATATCAATACATAAATTTTTTAAGTCTTTATGTATATATTTATAGGTGTAAAAATATATTGCATATAATAAGGATAGAAAACTAATTCAAAATATGTAAAATTTAATATATAATTGAGTTTCAAAAATACGTTAATTACTATTTAATATAATTTGACTTTCATTTATGATTTGATTAAAAATAAAAGTTACATAATTAAATTTCAAAGTTTGTTATAATTAGGGATAATTTAAAATAATTATGTTTTATTAGTATAGTTAATAATTTCTTTAAATATATATTACTATTAAAAGATAGAAAACATTAAATAAGAGAGAGACAAGAAAAAAAATGATGAGAATTAATATGAAGACGACACGTGGAAAGAAAAAACCTTTATCTAGTATAGATATAGATTTATTTATTGCTATTGTATAAATTGGGTATTTTTGTAATTTGGAGAAGGCGGGGGTGTTTGTGTAATACATTCAAACATTGATGGTAGATTATGTAAATACGAACACAATAGAGCTTTTAGGTGGTCCCTGTCTTGTGATTTGTGACGTCAAGTTGCCTGCGCGCTTTGCAAAATTGGAATAAGACTTTTTAATGGATATGTTCAAAAAAAAAAGATGATCATCATCATATAAATTATATTATTTTCTTTTCTAAATAGAAAAGTACGATCTTATCTATGTTCCATTTTAAACTCATATTTATGAACTTGAACAACAAAACCATTAAAGAAAAAAATATATATCATAAATATTTTTTTTATCAAAATGATAATCTATACTACTATATAAAACATATTGGAATGATATGTTTGTAATTTATCAAAACTTTTAATACATTTAACACAAATTATTTTTCATATGATACATTTTACTAATTCATAAAATGTGTTCATTTATCATTTAACAACATCTGTACAATTAAATCTCAACACTCAATAACTACCATTATTTAATGCACATGAGATTATCTAATTCATTACATTAAGAATTTTTTTTTTTTTTGAAAGGCAAAAAAAAATACTTAAAATTAAGATTTAAATTTACATTTACTATTTATATTTTTATAACTAAATACTATTTAAATTAAGTATTATCTTATTTAAATGCTTAAGTATATAATTACTAAATATTTACATAGTTATAATAATAATACCCCAAATATAATCAGTGTTTAAGACAGTTCGGGTTATATTGCGTTCTCCAAAAAAACCTCGATGATACCCGACGCTTTGCGCTGGCCAACCCACTAGATATTTTTAACATGTAGTTTAAAGTATCCTTAGTGTGAGCGTGAGAGGGGTGGCGTGAGCCACATAGGATTTTCACGCCTAGGAAGGCGGCTCCCTAAGCGTGAAAGTGGCGTGAAAAGGAGGGGTGTGAGGTATTTCACGGCGTTGAGCTTGTATTTTATTTGACTTTTGAGTCAAACTATTATTATTATTAGTTTTATTATTATTATTATTATTATTAGTTTTATTACAATTATTATTATTATTATATGTTTTTAGTTTTATTATTATTATTAATTAAATGTGGGGCGTGAAACCACTACGCAACTTAGTGATTATAGGCAGTGAAAACCTCTGAGCTGATGTGAAGTGGCGTGAAAGAGATGGGCGTGAAACCACTACGGATAGCCTAACAAGCAAAAAGAACTATTTTAATAAACGAATAGCTGCGTTATCAAAATCCAGCCATTTAATACATGTTGCGTCCCAAAAACTCACCCAAGGAGGTTAGCTTGAGGTAGCATCAGTCGGAGGAAGGAGATCGCGTCCGGATCAGCCTTTCCACCGTACGAGACCAAATCTTTGTCTTCTCGGGCCCGATCGAACCTCCAGCCACATGAAACTCTAGTTAGAGGACTCGAGGGGGGTCTCGCCGAGGGCCCTCCAACGCTCAAGTCAGCCTTTTCATCATCCATGATCATTGTATAAGTGATATTCGTATGTATAAGTAAAGATTTGAAAGTGTGTAAGCCAAGGAGGAGGAAGAACCTGTCCTTTGTAGGGGGTGAAGGAGCTTAGTTCTGATGAAAGGGGACCTCCCAATATATAGGGGCTAGGGTCTTGTTAGCCCTATTAGGCCTTTTTTCATAATTAACTTTGTAGATGGGCTTTGTAAATGGGCTTGTCTGAACTGGACTTGTTTCTGTGTATTAGGCATCACAACTGAGCCACGTTGTCTGGGACAGTATGTACCTCTTCAATACCAAAGAACCTCGTTATATGCATAAACTTATCACAAGAACGAATCAAACTTTTGAAGTGTGAGCGTATTGTTGTAATATGTTAAACCAATGATACATATGTGTATTAAAATTTAATACAATATTGATCACACATTAAAAGTCAAACACATTATTTTATTATTTTGTCCGTTTTATGAATTTGTGAATTTTATTTTGTTCGCGATTCTATTTTATCTTATCATATATTGTAGAAGTAAAAAGATGGCATGGAGATGGGCTACATAAGACTGATGGTTGTGGGGCTTTATTGAGAATGGATTCATCCTCTAATATCACGCCATGTGGCGCTAACTGGATGCTGACTAAGCAGTGTATAAAGCCCCTGCTGAAGCACTTGAGGGTGTTGTGGTGCAGGTGAGCGGGGGCTTTATCGAATTAATTTTTTGTTTAATTATTTATTCAATTCAAATTTAAAAACTAATAATTAATTAAAAATAATAATAAAAGATAAAATAATTAATTAAAAACATTCAACATCCTAAAAAAAAAGAAATATATAGAAAATAAAATACTAAATTATTCCATAGGGTTTTAATTTTCTTCCATTTCCTTTCGAATACGCTCCTTTTGTTTTTCATATGCGCCGGACGAACTAGTTTTCGTACGTTTTTGCGCTTCTTCCGCCTCCGGACTAACCAATTCAATCCATTTCGAGCACCTTTTGAGTAATTCCCACAAGTAGATCTCGTCAAAAACTTTTACCACCCCGTACTTTCTTAACACTTCGGCTTTCCATTCGTCGCAAGTGAATTGGTAAATATGCACATCATCACTCCCGCTCGGTCGCATTCGACGACTGTTTCTGTTATGTAGATTTGTAAACAGTCCGACATATTTGCGAATTTCGGACCACCGTCCCGATATCATGTCTTGATTTCGGTCTCTACTCCCCACTTGGGCGTAGAACGACTCTCTTACTTTAGACCAAAATACTTTAGCTTTTTGATAATCGGCTACAAAAAAATATGTTTAACAAACGTTAAAAAAATAGTTTAACAAACGTTAAAAACAATTTAAAAAGTGAAAAAAAAATACCGCATTTACGATCCTCGGATAATGAAATCCAAGCACGAAATAATGCTAGCTTCTCTTCTTGTGTCTCCGGTTGTGACATTTGATTGTAGACAAGCCGGTTAAACGCCTCATCATCCAAATATTTCAAACCTTGAAAATTCTCCATATTCTCCACATACTCATTCCAATTTCTCGACATATTTTGTTGATGATTTGTAGTAATGTAGAGAATAGTTTATAAAATTGAGAGAAAATATGAAGTTTATAAAGATTTTGAGAGATAAATGAGTGAAGAGGAGTTAATTTATATAATTTTTTTTTTTTTAACCCAACGGCTCTCCCCCAATAGTCCTCCCCCAACGGCGCTCGCTAGCCCCACCACGCCCACCGCTCGCGCCCCCCCATCGCCTGACCATGTTGTGGTGTGCGCGGGCGAAGGTGGCTCGCGCCCACCCCCTTGCGCCCCACGACCACGCCCCACGACCACGCCCCACGACCATCAGTCTAAAGGAAGGAATAACAGTAAGTGGAATATACCGCATGATCACGAGAAGATTCCAAAAAATTTGCACCACAAAATAATTATTATTGCACCCAAAAAGATACATTATTGACCTTCAAGTTATTATTTATAGTTAAACAAGTCTTTTTCTTTAACAAAACAATTATTAATTTATTATAAACTTTAAACATATAACCATTAGTTTTAACTCTGAAGTCAAATTCTATGATTTGATATCCCATAAAATTGGTATATTTTATTTTTCCATTCATATTACAAGATTTAAGGAACCAACTAACTAAGTTTCAACAATTACAAGTAGTCAATAACTAATCAGATAAATTAAAAACAATTAAAATAATCAACCATATTCCATATTTTCATTTTGATTTTTAATATAGTTTAAGTTATGTTTAATTATTTTGAAAAAAATTATAAAAGGTTCGTATATATTTATAAAATTTAAGAATTTGTAAAATTTGCTTGTTTTAGGATTTTATGAAATAGAAATATGGAGAAATAGTTTATCACTCTATGATAATGTTTACTTAAGCACTAAATACCTTTCATTAATTATCACTAAAGCATTAAATACTTCTCTAATAATAATTATATATATAATTAAAATTAATACATATAAATACTTTTTTGTGTTCTTAATTGATTGTTAATAAATAAATGTTTATATTTGTTTATTTTCTTAAAGATTAATTTTGTTATAAAAGTATATCGTTTATTACATGTTGTTAATTTCAATTTTGCAATTATATTATAAATATTTTGCGATTGCAATTGTATTGTTAAAAACAATTTATTAAAACTTATGTTGTCCAGATTTGAATATAACAAGTTTTTTTTAAAAAAAGGTTTAAAATTTTTTATATTGTTAATGAAATGTTTCTTTTGTTTTGTCGAAAGAATATGTTTTTAATATTAAGAAACATGCTTTTTAAATATCAGTTTTTTTTTTAATTTCCCATTCTATAACCTGTTTTACTGGTTATTTACGTTTTAATATTAATAAAACTTTGTTGATGTTAAAAAACAAAATAAAAGATAAGTAAAAGTAAATTGATTTTTTTTAACATTAAATAATTAAAGAATAATGATTTAATTTTATGTTTTATACGAAAAGTCGTATCCTCTTCTAATAAAGGATTTTATTTAATAACACACTTGAGTTAAATGAATCTTTACTCTGATTAGACTGATGGTTGTGGGGCGTGGTTGGGGGCGCAAGGGGGTGGGCGCGAGCCACCTTGGCCGCGCACACCACAACATGGTCAGGCGATGGGGGGCGCGAGCGGTGGGCGTGGTGGGGCTAGCGAGCGCCGTTGGGGGAGGACTATTGGGGGAGAGCCGTTGGGTTAAAAAAAAAAAAATTATTTATATAAATTAACTCCTCTTCACTCATTTATCTCTCAAAATCTTTATAAACTTCCTATTTTCTCTCAATTTTATAAACTATTCTCTACATTACTACAAATCATCAACAAAATATGTCGAGAAATTGGAATGAGTATGTGGAGAATATGGAGAATTTTCAAGGTTTGAAATATTTGGATGATGAGGCGTTTAACCGGCTTGTCTACAATCAAATGTCACAACCGGAGACACAAGAAGAGAAGCTAGCATTATGTCGTGCTTGGATTTCATTATCCGAGGATCGTAAATGCGGTATTTTTTTTTCACTTTTTAAATTGTTTTTAACGTTTGTTAAACTATTTTTTTAACGTTTGTTAAACATATTTTTTTGTAGCCGATTATCAAAAAGCTAAAGTATTTTGGTCTAAAGTAAGAGAGTCGTTCTACGCCCAAGTGGGGAGTAGAGACCGAAATCAAGACATGATATCGGGACGGTGGTCCGAAATTCGCAAATATGTCGGACTGTTTACAAATCTACATAACAGAAACAGTCGTCAAATGCGACCGAGCGGGAGTGATGATGTGCATATTTACCAATTCACTTGCGACGAATGGAAAGCCGAAGTGTTAAGAAAGTACGGGGTGGTAAAAGTTTTTGACGAGATCTACTTGTGGGAATTACTCAAAAGGTGCTCGAAATGGATTGAATTGGTTAGTCCGGAGGCGGAAGAAGCGCAAAAACGTACGAAAACTAGTTCGTCCGGCGCATATGAAAAACAAAAGGAGCGTATTCGAAAGGAAATGGAAGAAAATTAAAACCCTATGGAATAATTTAGTATTTTATTTTCTATGTATTTCTTTTTTTTTTTAGGATGTTGAATGTTTTTAATTAATTATTTTATCTTTTATTATTATTTTTAATTAATTATTAGTTTTTAAATTTGAATTGAATAAATAATTAAACAAAAAATTAATTCGATAAAGCCCCCGCTCACCTGCACCACAACACCCTCAAGTGCTTCAGCAGGGGCTTTATCCACTGCTTAGTCAGCATCCAGTCAGCGCCACATGGCGTGATATTAGAGGATGAATCCACTCTCAATAAAGCCCCACAACCATCAGTCTTAGTTTAGATATAATCCAACATAATTAATATAATAGGTTAGGGTTTAACTAGAAAATAGATATGGTGCATTTAGAAAAAAACCTTAACTTATTTCAAATCTAGGGCTGCTGGTTTCAATCTCAATTATTCCTCTAGATATTCATTCTTGCCTTCTTGAAAGTCCCTAAATTTAGGGTTAATGACATAAAGCACCCTGCGTTTTCAGATATGCAAAAGAAAAGTGTAGTCCTTTCGACAATGGTTTTAACTTTTAAGTGTCGGGTAGACTACTTTGACCTTCGATTATTTCTATGGGAAAATATCAAAATAGACATTTTTACCAATAATTTCACTAAAATAAGACTTTTAGCCTCCGAGATCATAGAACACACTCTCACAACCGTCGGCTAAGCCTTTAGTATCAGTTGACGCTGAAATCTAGGTAAAAAGCAAGTTGTATCCAATGTTGATTCATCACGTGTTAAAGCGTATGATAATCCTCAAAAAGTGGATGCTTAGCCTGCGCTGAAATCTTGGTTGAAAGTTTGACCCACATGTTTTTTTTCATGACAGACTAATTAGCCGGTTGAAGGCAGACTAATTAGCCCGGGGGACACATGCCATGTGTTGGACAACGATTGGCTCACAAGAAAGTTAGTTGGTTAATCAAATAATTAAACCAAAAAAAAAAATACCGAATTTTTTTATTTAGATTGATGTTCAAGAAAACATCAAATCAATAAGATCGGTTAACTAAATATCGATTGATCATCCATAAGCATCTCTACTAAAACAAATGATTGTACTAGGAGTGTTTCACACTTGACACCTCTTACTAGGGGTGTTCATGGTCCGGTTTAATACCGTGAAACCGTCCAAACCGGTCATCGGTTTGGTTTCACGGTTGGTTTTTTCATGTTACTTTCGGTCGTTCGGTTTCAAAAATTGCAAACCGTAATGAACGGTTTGGTTTACGGTTTATACCAAAAACCAACTGTAAAAAACCGGACCGGACCGTTACAATTAACTATATTTAAAATTTTTTAAATATTTCATATTACATGTATTGAATTATATATACCACTTTAAAAATTCTGAAATAGTTAAATGAGTGAACTAGCTGGGCCACTGGATGAAAATAGATTTTGAAATAGATGGGTCTAGACCTCATTTTAATAAAAAAAATTGAAATCCCGCTTATGTCAAAATTTCTATGGAGCATGTTAATTTCATTTAGGATGTTGATTGGTTGAGGCTGGGAATCTATATTTAATGATTGATGTACCATCTCTAAGTTTAGGAGTTTGTTTTGAATAGGTTGTTTGTTGAGAAAGTTGGGCTCAAAAAGCTCAAACCGTTTATAACGGTTCGGTTTTAATTTTCAACGGTTTGGTTTTGGTTTTTGATAATTAAAAATCGTTACTAACGGATCGGCTCACAATTTCACCTAAAAACCGCGAAAACCGGACCGTGAACACCCCTACCTCCTACTCATTGATGAAGGTGCTCAAACTGTAATAAAAGAAAAAGTTTTTCGAGCCGAGCTCTCAGTCAAAACAGCCTCTCTATCTTTCGGGTAGAGGAAAGATTTACCTTCATCCTATCCAAATCTTGTACAACCGAAATTCTAGTCCGTAAAAAACACTAAAAACGGTTAATCTATACTATATAATAAATAAAGGTTTACCAATGCCACATGTCGTCTCCATATTCATCCTCATAAATTTTTTCCCGCCTCTCTCTCATAATAAATGCATTTCCATAATTTCAATAATAATATTTTTAAATAAATTATTAATTATACTAATAAAACACATTTATTTTTAAATTATCTCATATTATAGGAAACTTTGAAATGTAATTATTTAGCTTATGTTTTCAATCAAATTGTAAATGAAAATCAAATTAAATTGAATAATATTTAATGTATTTTTAAACTCAATTATATATTAATTTTTACATATTTTTTGATTTTATTTTCTATTGTTAGTATATGTAATACATTTTTCCACCTATGAGATACATATATAAAAGATTTAAGAAATTTTATGTATTGATATTTTTCACCCTGTGTAGTACATAGATTATAAGCTAGTTTAGAATAAAACAAGACCCAGAGGACTAAAACGAACAATCCCTAAACTGAAGGACCTTTTAGCAAGTGACCTGAAAGTCGATATTCTCAAATACTATTTTCAATTTCATCCTCTGTTGTGTTCCCCAGAAGAAGTATAAACTGTTAAAAACCCATCGCATTCTCTTCAACTTTATACTTCCGTCAAAAAACAACCCCCACCCCACACACACGTTTCTTTGCATCCAGTAATCAAGTCAAACTTGAAGGATTTAGGGGAAATCAAACTTTGTTTACTCTAATTTGGTGTACCATCTGATCTTGTAACCATATATACAGATTCTGTGTGTTTTTTTTAGCTAATTTCGAAGGTTTGATGTTCAATCATTAATGCACTCAAGTTAAGCGGTGATATTAATCGCAATCGGAAAACGGATAACCGGAGAAAACTAAGTCGGAGTCCGATTATGGGTCCATCTAAACCGAAGGTTGTCACCGGCGATCATGGCTACGTCCTTGAAGATGTTCCTCATTTGATTGATTACCTCCCTCATCTTCCGGTGTGTTTTCTCAAATTTCTGTCTTATTTCTTAGATTTCGATTAATTTGCAAAAAAAATCCCTTAATTGTGTTAGTTTGAGGTGCCCTTTTGGAACTTCTATTTCTTACTTTTTTTTTATTTAATTTTTGGTGCTAATCATGCTCCATGTGATGAAGGGCGGTCAATTATTTTATAGTTTCCTTCTAATTATTATATAATTTTTTGGTAAATTATAATTTAATAATCTAATGGCAGGTAATCCCGGTACAATTATCATTAATTTACTCATGATTTTCACCCGATTTCGCTTTTACGTTTCTTCCTTATTTCATTTATAATTTTCATTGTGAACAAAAATCAAGTGTAAATCTACGATGCTTATAATTCTGGTATTGCTCTTTGGCAACTAAAGTGAAAGTTGTTATCGGCCGATAAGTCAAAGTTTGGAATAAAAAAATCCAAGTTGCCTAGTTTATGTTAATTTGTTCTTGATGGTTGATTAAGTTTATAAATGATCATAATTTTACTTCTTAAAATGCAAAAAAGAAACAATTTTTCTCTGCATTTTAACTCATAGAACAGATTCAAGTCTACTCAGTAGTGCTTAGTGGTAATATGGAGTGTTTCTCATTGGTATTTATATGTATGATTCGTTGCAGACGTATCCTAATCCACTGCAAGATAATCCTGCATACACGGTTGTTAAGTAAGTTGATAATCATAGCACTGTTAACAATCACGGTACTTCTAATCATAGTACTTAAAAACTTGTTCTTGTGTTCTCTCAGGCAGTATTTTGTCGACATGGACGACACTGTTGCTCAAAAGGTCAGCATTTTGCTATTTTACATTCGGTTTCATATGATTCCTGAATGTTATAAAGAGTTAGTTTCCCTTCAACTTTTTATGTGATTACTGATCCTAATAAAATGTTTCTATTTATATAGATTGTTACTCATGCTAATAGTCCTAGAGGCACACATTTTCGACGCGCAGGACCCCGCCAAAAGGTAAAAATATTTCACATTTATCAGCTAGTTATAAATGTAATATATATGTTATATTATATTAAAGGATGTTATTCATTTTTTTTCAGGTGTACTTTAAGTCGGATGACGTTCATGCTTGTATTGTGACATGTGGGGGTCTATGCCCCGGTCTCAACACTGTGATTAGAGAAATAGTTGGTAGTTTACACGATATGTATGGTGTTACAAGAATCGAAGGGATTGAAGTAAGTTAAATTTTCATTCCCATTGGTTTTATTTATACCAGAATTGTGGGTATGATCTTACATGCTATGTTAATGGGCATGCAGGGCGGATACAAAGGCTTCTACTCTCGAAATACAATTCCATTAACATCTAAAGCGGTAAATGGTATTCATAAACGAGGTGGCACCATAATTGGAACATCACGAGGTGGCTATGATAATGAAAAAATAGTAAATAGTATTCAAGATCGGGGAATCAATCAGGTTAGATAACACGCCATAAAAAAATAATTATTTACCAATTTTTTTGATTTTTTTGTGACATATCTGTCTGTAACTTTTATGGTTAAATATTATTAGGTATATATAATAGGAGGAGATGGAACACAAAAAGGGGCTTCTGCTATCTACGAGGTGTGTTTTTTATAAACTTTGAAACAGAACTATTTCTTTTAACTTTTTTATAAACTTTAGAACAGAACTGTTTCTTTATTGAAGACAAATGTAAACAATGTGTTCATGCAGGAAGTTAGAAGGCGGGGCCTTCAAGTTGCAGTTGTCGGGATTCCGAAAACTATAGATAATGACATTCCGGTATGTGATATAAGATTGTTGTTGGTTTTAGTCCTTTTCCATTTTTTTAAGATTAACTTTGCTCATTTAAACTTGTTATTTTGATATTGGTTGACAGGTTATCGATAAGTCATTTGGCTTTGATACTGCTGTTGAGGAGGCTCAGCGTGCTATTAATGCAGCACATGTTGAGGCAGAGAGTAATGAGAACTGTATCGGGCTTGTTAAGTTAATGGGTCGAAATAGTGGTACGTTTTCTACAAATTTGAGGAGGCCCACAAACACTTTTTGTCCATTAAAAATTATTTAGGAGTTTGTATGCATTAAAAATAGACTTTGGGTTACTTTCAACCCATGTGATCCGTTCCCATTTTTGGTAAATTTTTATTTGACACGTTTGAGATACAAAAGTATAAAACAGAACCCAAACCGACACGTTCATTTCCTTAACCTGGGCTTACATGTTCAGTTTTTCTGGTTAAGAATGATTTTCTTTAAGTTTAAGCTGATTCCTCAAGATTTTCATTTTAATTATTTCACAGGGTTTATTGCGATGTATGCAACTCTTGCAAGCCGAGATGTTGATTGTTGTTTAATTCCCGAGTCACCTTTCTACCTTGAAGGACAAGGGGGTCTTTTGGAATATATAGAAAAAAGAATAAAAGAAAATGGGCATATGGTAATTGTTGTAGCAGAAGGTGCGGGCCAGGATCTTGTTGCCGAGAGCTTAAAAACTAATGATGGCAAGGACGCCTCCGGGAACAAGCTTTTAAATGATGTTGGATTGTGGTTATCTCAAAAGATCAAGGTAAGAAACACATGTACAAACATGTATGCACGAGTTACAACCCATGAAGTTGACACTTGACAGTTGTAATGTTTGACCTCTCAATGGTCAAATCTTTGTCTAATCTGACTTTCTGATTCTTATAAGCAGGACCATTTTAAAAAACAAACAGAAATGGAGATCAACCTTAAATACATAGGTAAGGAGAAGGGTATATCTGTCTTTTTTACGGTTATTAGACGCTTAAAACGAATTGATTATCTGGTTAAACACGTGCTTGACAGATCCTACATACATGATTAGAGCAGTTCCAAGTAATGCATCAGATAACGTCTACTGCACTCTTCTCGCTCAAAGTGCCGTTCATGGAGCCATGGCTGGCTACTCCGGCTTCACCGTGGGACCTGTTCATGGTAGAGAATGTTACCTACCATTTTATGTAAGCTAAACTTACGATTATACCCCCAAACACTTTCAGTTCCTGAAAAAAAAACACAGGTCAAGTTAGTTATTATTATTACTTTTTGCAGAGAATAACAGAGAAGCAAAACAAGGTAGTGATTACAGATAGGATGTGGGCCAGAATGCTATCTTCAACACATCAACCAAGTTTTTTGAATACGAAAGATGTCATCGAGTCGATTATGGATGAGGCACCGCCTACCCAGTTGCTAGATGACCAGATGGCGGATAACGGTTTGGTGACCAAGGAAACTTTTGTTTGCTGATTTGTAGCAAATGTGTTGTTTTTCAACTTGCAAGAAGCGAATAAGAGTCTTGGATCGGTCTAAAGTATATATACACAGTAATAATTGGTATAAGAGAATGCCGATCATAGAGTTTGATGATCTCTGGAGGCGGTGATGCTTTTTTTCTTTTTGTTAATTGTTTGGCAAGACTTGTGCTTGAAATAAGAAAACTGCTTACTTTAACGGGTCAAAGGGGTTGTTTGGTAGATGTAGTTACAGTTTCTGTTTTAAAGATAAAAAGGACGAGCCGTTTAACCAAGCCTTATAACCAAGCCAAACTCAGCTTTCCTCTGGTAAAACACAACACTGTTTTTGAAACGAGTACTTGACCTTTTGTTTAGGAATCATAAGGGAATTAAAAACTTTCTTTTGTTTATGTTAAACAGATATTAATAGTGATGACCAAGAGATTGGTAATAACCAGAGTACCCTCCTAGTAACCTTGAAATTATTATGAAGTAGTCGTTATCGATGAATAATGACCTCTGTCGAAGGTAAATGGGTCGATTGGAGTTATGTTTTTTTCAACTAAAATGGGAAGGAATCAAATGAGTGAAAATTGTCCAAAATGTATTTATGTGAATAAAGCTTTTTAAACTGATTTATCCAACAAGAATAAAGATATGAATAGTCAATCAGGCTCTTGAACCTAGCAAACATTATGTTGAATTTTTTTTCATCTTCATCTCTTATAGTAGATACAATTTACGCTTTTAAACTGTTTAGTTATGTATTAATTTCGTTATTTTTATAACTTTCGTTCGTTAACGTTTTTTAAAAAAACATGATACACCGCTGTTTTTATTTTTTTTTTGCCAATATTCCGATATAATTTTTTTTTAAACGGAGTATCTTTTATGTAATTATGTTATCCTCATTACAAGCTCCAGTCCAGTGGAGATTTGATTTAGGAACAAAACAGAGCTGGCAATTAAAACATAAGTTCATACAATACTCCAAAACAAAGCAGGATTTACAAATTTCAATAATCTAAAAGAAACTTTAAAATGTTGTCTCCAACTATGATCAATTCATACCACCAACCATCACCATCTGAGCTTTTCTGGGAAATACTGAAAATAAAAAAAATAAAATCCAATTAAAACAAAATTCAGTAAAAACTTTATTACCAACAGTAATTCATCAAACAATGCCTCCCTCACCTTTTCAATGAGGGATATATAGTATGGCTTGACCTTTTCAACATCAACTCGAACTTTGCTTTTACTGTAAAGATCATATTTACTGCAGCAACATAAATATCATTAGATCAAATTTATTTTATATATTAAATTATTAATCTTAATTATTCACAAGTTAATCAGGATTACTTGAAGATTTGAAGCCACTTCAAGTTCTCAACATCCTCCTCATTCATCAAATGCTTATACGCTCCAGATCGATGCAATGCTGCCACAACCAAAAGAAATAATTAATAATCATACGGATAACTGAGATTCAAACATCCGAATCTACGCGTTTGTTTAATTAAAAGAAAATAGAAGTTTTAGTAGCTTACGATAGAACGAATGGTAACGAATGATGAACAATCCTGTTTGAGGCAGAGTAGTTTTATTTTCCTTGGCCACCTGCAAATTTAAAATGTTGGGATCCCATTTAGGTTAAATCAAAATAAATAATATTAAAATTGGATGTAACATTATCCACAATAAGAACATACCAAATACATATAGTCATCATGACCCCATGAAATCATCACATTTTCCAGTCCACATCCTTCTGCATAAATCCCATTCTTGGTTTGATAAGCAGGATTGTTCATATCCGGATTTTCTTTGAAATACTGCAACATAAAAACACAAATCACTTGGTTAAAAAACCTAAAACAAAACAATTTGACTTGTAAATCATAAGCATACCTTTTGGTGAACAATTGACTCATCAAAAGCACAACCAAGAGGGTGTGTATCACCCACAACAGCCCATTGTGGAAGCTCCCCAAATCTTGGAAGAAGTAGAACTTTCCCAAGGTCTACAAACCATCAAATTGAATATTTATTATTATTATAAGGAAAATTGAATTTTAATAATCCGAACTATTACCTATTAGCTGATAATAATCCATACTAACAATCTGGCTGGTGACAGTCCCAACTTTCACTTTAGTGGGCAGTCCTGTTAGCGTAATCATAATAGATTTACACTTGATTTCGCTCAAAATGATAGTTTTGAATGAAATGGAGAAACGTACAAGCGAAATCGAGTGTAAATCTATGATGATTATGCTACTAAAACTATCCTTGACAACAAAAGTGAAAGTTAGGACTATCACCAGCAAAACAGTTAGTATGGATTATTATCAGTAAATAAGTTATAGTTTGGGTTATTAAAATCCAATTTGTCTTATTATAAAACCTTAAAATTTATATTTTTAATATATAATATTATATTAATATATGATATTAGCATGTAGACATACCATGAATAAGGGCTGTCAAATGAAGCCAATCTTCATTTGGATAATCTTTCCTAATGGCTTCAGCTGTTTGCAACAAATGCTCAATTTGAGGCTCGTCTAAATCAGGATCACTATCATCAACAACTTCATTTAATAGTTCACAACATTCCCAAATACTCATCTCCAATTTATCCAATTTCTTATACTCATCTCTCATCTTCTTCACCTACATCATTACCATCCAAATTCCTTATTTACCATAAATACTTTCACAAAAAAATACAAATACTAATAACACGTCATTATGCTTACAAATTCATATGTTTGGTTAATGTGGTTCATCCTATAAAATTCCTCGACCTGCTTCTTGCGTTCGCTCTCAACGTTATAGTCTCTGTTACAAAAACGATAACCTTTTGATTCATGACAAAGTAAAAAAAATACAAATATTTTTTTTTTAAATAGTATAAATTAACCTGAAAGTGTGACCAAATGCATTGATTTCTGGAGCATCAAAACCAGCATTAGACACATTATCAGACACTATAAACCCTCCCTCTAATACCAGTTCATTGGCATTATGATGGTTCTTGTTATCAACCACTTGGGGATCTATATACAAATGAGAATAAAACCTCAATCAAAACATAAAAAAAGAAACATATGAATGCAATGTTTACGTAGAAAATGTATGCAAAACATGATACGATGAGGGAAGATTTACCTTGAACGGATTGCTCGAAGCAAACCGTCATTTTGAAACAGGAATTGAACACGAGATAGGGTTGAGAAATTGGAAAAATTGGTGTTGTTTTGATGATCGATCGATCGATGAATATAAGAATTGTGTGTTTTATAGTGTTTAAAACGAGGTCCTTGTTTGCTATTTAGAAAAGTTTTGAGTTCTTTATTGAAATAAAATTACACGTGATTTGTTTTCCTTACGTACTCGCATCTATGGAGCGTGCGATTCATCTTAGTATTTTTCAAACAAAAAGTCCATCATAAAAGGTGGTATACACGCGCGAGTAAATGTCATTATAGTAAATTGATGAAGGCAATGACACAATTCCTATGTGTGTATGAGAGGGAATCGATTGGGTAGTGAGTCATCACCCGGTATTTTGCTTTTTTGTCAATCTTCTTAGCTGTATTGTATCCAGGGCCGGAGATTATCACGGACGTTCAGGGTCCGTTCTCACGGAGAAGCCTAAATTTTTTAATTTTTATATATATATAATTTTTCTAAACTATTATAATATGTCATTTTTAATTTTTTTTGTCTTAATAAAGAATTTTCTATTTAAACTTTGTAGCATTTGGGGCCCATTTTTCTAGATTGCCCCAAACCCCTAATTCCTCAGCTCCGACCCTGATTGTATCCATTCATTCCTGATGTCATCATCCATACGGTAACACGTCTCCGGTTATTGGTTCATTGGTCGAACCGGTTGACGGGTGTGTGTTCAATAACGTTGTTGTTAAAGACCAGTATGAGAATGCACATACTAACGGAATATAGATAGATGCTAAATAGTAGGGATGACAAGGAAAAAAACTTGAGCCCGACAAGAAAACCCGAAACCTGAAACATTAGGGCCAGTATACGGGTATGGATTCGCCCGGTTACCCTAACCCATTTACCCGAATATATTAATATGTTATATAATTTAGAAAAATATAATAAATAATATCATAAAGTTAGTAAAAACTTGAAATTACTAAAACTATAAAATGGTTAGAAGTGTTGTTGAGTATTTAATATTTTAAGTCGGTTATTAATATGAATAAAAAATCTGGCTTGGGTTAAAAAAGCATCTAAACAGATAATATTTAACCATATAAGATCATAAACAGGTATGGATTATGAGTCTCAAATTCAAAGTGTTCATTAACTTTACTAATTTCGACATGTTTAGTCTTGATTATCGATGATTACACGTTAAATACGCGTCTATGCGTAGTGTTATTTTATAAAGTCACACACAATACACATAGTGAGATATCGAACCAGATAAGGATAGCCAAGAAATAAAGTACCTTTGGCCATGAGTAATATTGTTCGTGAACTTCGGATCTTGCTTTGACAACAATGGCGGTACCGTTACGTCCTCCGTCCTACAAGCAACTTATTGTGTCTTTCAACCCAATAAAATTTCATGACATTAGGGATAATAAAATATAGCCCAGCCCAGCCCAGCCCAGCCCATTATCACTTTTGACGTTCTATAATGTTATTTTGGATAAATACTGGTATTTTTGGCCCAAGAAGAAGCTTTCCCTAATTTGCTCATAAACTTGAAAGAGGTAATCGGGCATTGAATAACAGTATCACGAGTTCCTTTGGATATGATGACTTGTATGTTGTGTTTAAATTACGTCTAATTAAAGTATCAGATAGACTTCACTTTAGTTCACCTACTACCATTTAGTATTTCGTGAAGTGAAATCTACCTGGTTACTCTCTTTAGATTAAATTTGAACACAACATTCTAGCCATTATGTGCAAATTTACTTGTGTTTTTTTTATCCATACTATTCTTCAAGTCCAGATTACCTCTTTCAAGTTTTTGATCATCGTAATTTGTCTTTGGGTGTCATTTTATATACCAAGAAGCCATGCCTATTTGATAGTTGAGACTTGCTTTTGCGTTGTTTTGTATTTTTGAGAGCTAGGAAAGTGTTATGATCAAACAATACACCCAATAGCAATTTATACTAACATAAGAGGGTCAAAATGGTCCAAAAACACGAAAAAGGGTAACTAACGGCTGTATAGCAGTTAAAAAAGGTCACTAACGCCTAGTTCACAATTCTAACAGAATTAACCGGTTTGAGGTTCAAAAAACCATTTTACTGTAACCGGTTCGTAATCAGTTCACTCTCCAAGACCCTCTAACCAATGTTTTAAAAACCAGTTTTTAAACCTTATCGGGTTAGACTCAGAAATGGTTCAACTTTAACTCAAAAAATAGTTGAACCATAATAAAAAATACATAAAAATACAACTTTAACTCAAAAAATAATATAAAAGTACATGATTCCTTAACAAAAAATAATATAACAAATAATCCATAATAAAAAAAATAATCCAAAGCACTCAATTTCCAACAAAGTTTTTTTTTTAAATTTCCAATTTTTTTTTTCTAAAATGGGACTTAGGTAACCGAACAATTATTTAGCCACAAGCAGAAAGATGATGATTACACATGTTTTTTTTTCTAAACTACATCGTTAACTTTTTTTAAAAAGAATTGAACAATTTTTTTTTGTTTTAAAGTTCAAACTTAAAACCGGTACAACGGTATAACCCGGTAATACCGACGATACAACTTACAAACCGTTTTTTCTAATTTACCGGACTCAAACTTACCGGATCAGTGACCGAAACCCGGTACAACAGGTATCACCGGTCGGTTCGAACCGGTATTTAAAACATTGCCTCTAACCGGTATGTAACTTACGGTCTATAGCAGTTTGAAACCGCTTTGTCTTTAACCGGTTTGTAAATTGGTCGAGTTCAGTTAATTAACCAGTTACGTTTTAAAAACCTGTTTGAATGTGCACCTCTCCAACTCAATGTATGTTTTGGGCCAATTGAGACAATAAGCGTCAAAGGGAAAATGATTTCACCCAAGTTAGGTGTTAAACAAAAAAAAAGTGTTTGCATATTTTTAACCCTCTTATGTTTTCTACTTGCACATATTGGCCTGCCCCTTGTTACCTCTTATATCATACAAACTTAAGGTTGTCATCCAATCGGTTTTTTGATTATTCAAATTTTGATTCAACCAATTCAACCGACCCGAATTCGAAAACTAGAATTCGGTTTGAGTTTTGATTATTCAAATTTTGAATTCGTACCCATTTGAACAAACCGAATTGCTATAAAAAATAAATATAATATAACCAAGAAATATATGTTATTTTTCAATAAGTATATTTTTAAAAATAAAGCTCGAATAAAGTCGAGCTCGGGCTCAGCGCGACCCGTTTACACCCCGGATATATGTAATTCGACGTCAGCAACTAACAGATTCTTTCATGGAAAGCTGCGAACTTTAGGCCCATATAATTATTGATCCATTTGGTTGGGTATCACCGGCCGGTTCGAACCGGTATTTAAAACATTGCTGTTAAAGACCAGTATGAGAATGCACATACTAACGGAATATAGATAGATGCTAAATAGTAGGGATGACAAGGAAAAAAACTTGAGCCCGACAAGAAAACCCGAAACATTAATATACGGGTATGGATCGCCCGATTACCCTAACCCATTTACCGGAATATATTAATATGTTATATAATTTAGAAAAATATAATAAATAGTATCATAAAGTTAGGAAAAGCTTGAAATTACTAAAACTATAAAATTGTTAGAAGTGTAGCTCGGTATTTAATATTTCAAGTCGGTTATCGATGTGAATTAAAAAATCGGGCTTTGGTTAAACTAGCATCTAAACAGATAATATGTAACCATATAAGATCAAAAACATGTATTGATTATGTGTCTCAAATTCAAAGTGTTCATTAACTTTACTAAATTCGACATGTTTACTCTTGATTATCAATGATTACACATTAAATAAGCATCTATGCCTAGTGTTATTTTTTAAAGTCACACACAATACACACAGTGAGATATCGAACCAGATAAGGATAGCCAAGAAATAAAGTACCTTTGGCCATGAGTAATATTGTTCGTGAACTTCGGATCTTGCTTTAACAACAATGGCGGTACCGTTACGTCCACCGTCCTACAAGCAGCTTATTGTGTCTTTCAACCCAATAAAATTTCATGACATTAGGGATAATAAAATATAGCCCAGCCCAGCCCATTATCACTTTTGACGTTCAATAATGTTATTTTGGATAAATACTGATATTTTTGGCCCAAAAAGAAGCTTTCCCTAATTTGCTCATAAACTTGAAAGAGGTAATCGGGCATTGAGGAACAGTATCACGAGTTCGTTTGTATATGATGACTTGTATGTTGTGTTTAAATTACATCTAATTAAAGTATCAAGATAGACTTCACTTTTGTTCACCTACTACCATTTAGTATTTCATGAAGTGAAATCTACCTGGTTACTCTCTTTAGATGAATTTTGAACACAACATTTAGTCATTATGTACAAATTAACTCGTGTTTTTTTATCCATACAATTCTTCAAGTCCAGATTACCTCCTTCAAGTTTCTGATCATCGTAATTCGTCTTTGGGTGTCATTTTATACACCAAGAAGTCATGCCTTTATGATAGTTGAGACTTGTTTTTGCGTTGTTTTGTGTTTTTTAGAGCTAGAAAAGTGTTATGATCAAGTAATACACCCAATAGGAATTTATACTAACATAAGAGGGTCAAAATGGTTCAAAAACACGAAAAAGGTAACTAACGGAATTAACCGGTTTGAAATCGGTTAAAAACGATTTTACTTTAACCGGTTCGTAATCAGTTCACTCTCCAAAACTCTCTAACCAATGTTTTAAAAGCCGGTTTTTAAACCTTATCGGGCTAGGCTGAGAAATGGTTCAACCGGTTGTACCGGGCGGTTCAATCAGGTTAACTAGTTAACCCTATAATTATATAAAAAAACAATTTTTATATAAAAGTACATGATTTCATAATAAAAAATAAATATAACCAATAATAAATAATAATAATAAATAATCCAAAAGCACTCAATTTGTAACAAAGTTTTTTTTTTATAAAAAGTGTGCAATTTTTTTTTAAATGGGACTTAGGTAACTGAGCAATTATTTAGTCACAAGCAGAAAGATGATGGTTACACAAGTTTTTTTTTTCTAAACTACGTCGTTAACTTTTTTTTAAAAAGAACTGAATAATTTTTTTTTAAAGTTCAAACTTAAAACCGGTATAACCCGGTAATACCGACGGTACAACTTACAAACCGTTTTTCTAATTTACCAGGCCAGTGACCGAAACCCGGTTTGAACCGGTATTACCGGCCAGTTTTAACCGGTATTTGTATGTCACGTGTCGCCACCATATTCAATCTCATCATTCTTTTACCGCCTCTCTCTCTTATTAAATTCACCCATATCTTTTAATAAATTACTAATTATAATAATAAAACACATTTATTTTAAATTATCCTTTATTATAAAAAAACTTTAAAATCTAATTATGTAATTTTTATTTTCAATCAAATAGTAAATGAAAGTCAAATTACATTAAATAGTAATTGATTTCCGAAACCCAATTATATATTATTTTTTACATATTTTGAATTTTTTTATATCCTTAGTATACAGTAATATATTTTTACACCTGTAAAATAAATAAATAAAATTTGAGAAATTCACGTATTGATATTTTTCGCCCGTGTGTATTACACGGGGTCTAAGCTAGTAAATATAATATAACCAAGAAATATATGTATATTTATAAAAGTAAGTTATGTATATCTATTAAATAACTAACTAGTTGCGTCATGTTTTCACAATTATGTGATACCAAGATTATTTTTTCACATATTTTTTCTTCATTATTAACTATTTAATTTTTCTTTAATTCGACCCGTGTAAAACACGAGTTTCTAACCTAGTATATATATACGCACACATACTATGTTAGAAATCTACGTATTATAAGGGTTGAATAAACCCAACTTATTGTAAACCAGTCGTTTCAATGAGGATTTATATCTTCTATGTTATTATATCCATTGGTAAAATAAAAATAATGATTATATAAGAAAATAATGATTTTAAATAATTAAGTATCTAATTTTTTTATAATATTTTATTAAAACTTACTGAATCATAAGAATATTTCAATTATATTTTATTTTAAATTATAATTTTATAATTACTAAATTTTAATTATTTTTTATTTATAATTCTTAAATCTTCATTATTTGTTATTTATAATTAGTTTAATAAGAGAGAGAGATAGAGTTATTTGATATGAGAGAGAGGCAGAAAACAAAAAAAAACGTTTCCTTATTCTTAAATTATATGGACTATATATATGAATTGATTAGTGATTTCTTATATGTATCAACTCCTAATTCATTCGTTATAATACTTTTATTGATGGAAGAGAGAGATCGAATAGTAAAAATTGATTAGAAGAGTATTAATTAATTGAATACAAATAAATATAATAAATTGAATATGAGGTTTTTTTAATCTTTAAATTGATAAAATAAATGTGTTTTTCAATAAAATTATAAAGATATAAATAAGACCCATGGATTTGAATATTGTGAATAACTAAATGAAAGATGCATTAGACTTTTGACTTATACTCTTTTTTTTAAACCACGTTTTGGTACTATCCAAATACTCGAGTGAGCCTTTCTGAGACGTGATGTCAACCGTCCATAATGATTTTGATGTTACATGCCTGACTCACTCATGAACACCATCAAGGAGAAAACCCATCACTGTAGGAAAAAAACCCCTTGAGTTAGGTTTGAACCTGAGATCTCAACGATCCTAAACCCTTACTATCACCCCATACCATTGGAGCAGAAGGTCAATTGCTTTTTGACTTATAATCAAATGTATTATTCAACGATCAGCAACTAAGGGATGTTTTCATGGATATCCAGGGTGTGTACGCCTTCAAAAAAAATTAGGGGTGTCGGGAGCTACTTGAGATCGACTTATTAAAAGTTTAAATCGAGCCGAGTTTAAACGAGCTCGATCCTAAAAAAATAAGCTTGTTAATTGGTATATTAAATATATATATATATATATATATATATATATATATATATATATATATATATAGGGTTAAGTTATAGTAAAAAGAGTTTTAAAAATAAGAAGGGTAAGAAGGATTCTAAGCTTGACATGTGTCATTTTATTGTTTTTAAAGGGAGGGCATAATGGTCAATGTGCAATATACTATGTCAATGTGTAATACACCAGGTCGATGTGTAATACACCAGGTCAATGTGTAATACAAGGTCTGATATTACTCAATGATCAGACCTGATATTACACAATGACCTGACATATTTGAGCGAATTACACAATAATGAACGAATTACACAATAAGATGGAAAACGTAAAACACAATGATGAAAATATATAACACAATGATGAAAAATATTTGACACAATGAACTTGTATTACACAATGACTTGACTAATTACACAATGAACTTGTATTACACAATGAACTGACGTGGTATTACACAGTGAACTTGTATTACACAATGAACTTGTATTACAAAGTGAACTTGTATTATACAATGACCTGACTAATTATACAATGACCAGATATTACACAATGAACTGGTATTACACGATGAACTTGTATTACACAATGACCTTACTAATTACACAATGAGCTGAAAAACGTAAAACACAATGACAAATACATATAACACAATGAACTTGTATTACACATTGAACTTGTATTACACAATGAACTTGTATTACACAATGACCTGACTAATTATACAATGAGCTGAAAAACGTAAAACACAATGATAAATACATATAACACAATGAACTTGTATTACACATTGAAGTTGTATTACACAATGAACTTGTATTACACGATGAACTTGTATTAGACAATGACCTGACTAATTACACAATGAGCTGAAAAACGTAAAACACAATGATAAATACATATAACATAATTAACTTGTATTACACATTGAACTTGTATTACACAATGAGCTGGAAAACGTAATTTTTTTTCTTTTTGGTTTATAACGGTACTATACTCGTTTTAAAGATAAAAAAACGTTCGTTTTTATGGTGTAATTTTTTTGAAAAAATAATGTCGTATGTAAAAGTTATGAACGTTTAAAAATGAGAAGGGGAACTTGATAAAAAGTCAACAAAAGTGACCAAAACTAAAATACCCTTCCAACAACTTTTTCTCCTACAATTTAATCTCAACCATTAAATCTTTTCTACAATTTAATTTAATGGCTCTAAATCCTTATCACCCTTCTTAGAATTAGAATCTCTTTTACCTGAACATAATCCTATATTTATAAACAATAGTTAGTATATATAAAATTATGAAAAAAAACAACTAATATATATTATGTATAAAAAATATAATCTATACTATATAATAAATAAATATTTTTCCATGACATGTGTCGCCTCCACATTCATTTTCATCATTTTTTTTCCGTCTCTCTCTCCCTTATTAAATGCACCTCCATCTTTTAACAAAAATATATATTTAAAAAAATATTAATTATACTAATAAAAGACATTTATTTTAAATTATCCCTTATGAAACTTTAAAATCTAATTTTGTAACTTTTATTTTTAATCAAATAATAAATAAAAATCAAGTTACATAAAATAGTACTTAATGTAATTTCGAAACTCAATTATATATTAATTTTTACATATTTTGAGTTTTGTTTTCTATCCTTAGTATATAATACATTTTTACACATGTAAAATATATACATAAAGATTTCAAAATTTTATTTATTGATATTTTTCACCATGTGTGTATACACAGGATCTAAACTAGTAAAAAATATATAAAAGTTAATTGTTAAATAATAAATGAGCCGAGCTGGAAATTTAGGACATCTTGTAAAATGTATAAATTTTGGCCAATTCATATATTTCGTGCGATTATTTTTGGGGTATTGCTAGTCCCCCGCTAGTTCAAAAAAAAAAGAGCCGAAATCGAGCTTTAAAAACTACTCACGAGCTGAGACCGGGCTTTAGAAACAAAGCTCAAATCGAGCCAATCTCGAGATCTCGATAAGTTAAACAAACTGAGCTCGGGCTCGACTCGTCTCGACCCATTTACACCCGGGTTATATGTAATAATGTAATTCGACGTCAGCAAACTAACAGATTCTTTCATGGAAAGCTGCGAACTTTAGGCCCATTTAATCCATTGGGTTGGGGCTACCGAGAGGCGAAAATATGACGAGCCCAAGAAAACTTATTTTATCCATTTTATTCAAGTGTAATGTTAGTTATGTAAGTAAAACGCATGTATCAGTAATTACCATCAATCAAGCGTGATCTACGGAAGATATTTTTTAAACTTAATTACGAGTATGGTTAATCCAGTACGGTCGTATTACACTTTTAGTTTTAAGTTTTGAAAATACCAATCACAAGCGTTACTATTCACTTAACCATAAAACATCTGATATAGTAACTTAACCGTAACACATCTATCATGTATGAAAGTAGGTGTTCATGCACAATCTGTTAGTCCATTTCTGCATTTTATGTTTGCAAAGTAGTCCACGATTTCCTCCACCCACCTAGAGTCCTTACATGCATCTGGTTTCTTTTTTTGATTGAAACACCTTGATCTTAATAACAAAGAAACATGATTACAATAAAGTGACTGGTAAACTTACAACGAGCTACGTCACAAGTCTTTTTTAGATAGCAAAATCGATCCTACTAAAAATAAACTTTTGGGTCTTACGGGCCGAAAAGTTACTATGCACGGCCCGTTGAACCCTGTTCAGAAATTCCACAGCCTCCGGGGCTAGGAAACCAAAAGTATCAAAATCAAAAAGGGACATGTGTGAATTCTCTAAACAAGTTTTCTCGTGTTTAGTCACTTTGGCTGATTCCGTCTTTAACGCGACCTATCCAACAACAAACCATTGTCTTTGAGCTCATCAAGAGAGGACACACTTGTAAGGTCCACACAAACGTGTTTTCTTTATATTGTAATTCGATACTACTGAATGAGATTAACGAGAAAATTGTCCCAAGTTTCCGTCTCCCTTCTCCGATTATTCTTTGGAGCTTGACCCACTCAACGAGTTCCTATAAATCCACTTTACACATTCCCTCTCGTCCCTCTTGTTCCTAAGTTCATGTGAAAACTCGAGTTTACCTTATTTCATTGGTTAGAGTTTATTGTTAAAGTATTATTTTACTATTAAATATATTTAAAATTAGATCAATCACACACTAGTATAAAACACAAAAAGGCATTTTTTATATTAAATCTAAAGTTGTTAATGACGACTAGTTACCATAATGTTCAATGTCTCACCTTCTTCAAACGATCTTAGGAATTTTGTTTGGGTCACTTGGGTTCCCCTCAAAGTGGTTTGTTTTTCTTTGAGATTACTACAGAATAGAATATCCTTATCCACGAACCTTGCATCTAGAGGTGTTGTAACTCAATGGGTTATGTGTCAATTTTGCTCTTTAGAAGTTGGATCCATTAATCATGTGTTCTATTTATGTTCTTATACGAACGGAATCTGGAAGTGAGCACCCTCGTGGTGTGATCGGGATTTTTATGGGGCAGCGTTGATACAACAACTTGTAACCGATAGTATACTCTCTCCCTCTCTACCATCTTAAAGCGGGGACAAAATTTCTTCATACCCTCCTCTACACACTACAACAATATCACCCTATACCGACGACTTTTTTTGACCCTATAGCGACGACTTGTCGTCGGGATAGCTTATGCCGACGACATATCGTCGGGATAGGTGTCGTCGGGATTGCTTCGTCCCAATAGCCCAAGATTGTCGTCGGTATAGGTCAGCCTATACCGACGACATGTCGTCGGTATAGGGTCTAATTAAATAATTCAAAAAGAAATTCTATACCGACGACATGTCGTCGGTATAGGTTCTAATTAAATAATTCAAAAAGAAATTCTATACCGACGACATGTCGTCGGTATAGGGTTTTTTTCATTTTTTTAAATAATTTTTAAAAAGACCTATCCCGACGACATGTCGTCGGTATAGGTTTTTTTCATTTTTTTTAATATTTTTTAAAAAAGTCCTATCCCGACGACATGTCGTCGGTATAGGTCTTTCTGTTTTTTTTTAAATTTTTTAATTTTTAATATTTTTCCAGAAATATTAAATTTCTTAAAACAAAAACCTGCAAATAATTATATATAAACCATTCAAACATTCAAATCCAATAAAAACTAATATCCGAAACGTAAAACAAGCATACAAATTGTTCGACCCACAAACTTGTCCGACAAATCAAACATTCAAAACACAAAAATATGTAAATTGTTCAAGACAACACCACACCAACTACAAAGGCTCAACAACTCCAAGCTAGTTATCATCGCTACTAGTTCGGCGCTCCCACATTTGACGCATTTGATCCATTTGTCGTTGCATTTCAAGCATTTGTTGATTATGCACACGACGTTCTTCCTCTAGTTGTTGATTTTGCAATCGTTGTTCTTCCTCTCGTTGGGCTTCGCGTTGTTGTTGTTCTTGGAATTGTTGTTGAAGACTAGCCACACGTTGATCAACGTCTTGCCAATGTGGTTGTGGAGGGGGAGTACCGAACACATCCGGTGTGGGATTACTCACCACACGACCAACACCCCGGATATGGCCACGCCGATGACCTAAGGCACGCTCCATGCATGCAAACTCATCAATAGTGGATGTGTCACCACCAGACTCAGCAGATGATATTGTATACTCCTCTTGTATTCGGTCCTGCATTAAACAATGTAATAAACAATCAGTTGACTATTTTACTAAAATTCGACAGCATAACTGCTGTAAAATGGATAACCAACCTTTTAAACTATAAGTAATAGACGACCCAAATTCACAAATTCCAATCAACCAACACTAATAACAACAAATACTAATAATACTAGCAAACATATTCAACAATTGGCCTCACAACAAATACTAATAATACTAGCAAACATATATTCAACAATTGGCCTCGAGTTGGATGTACTAAGTCTATTAAAGTGTGTTTGTGTCATTTTGACCCGTTTAAAGTTACAGTTGGATGTTCCAAGTATATTAAAGTGTGTTTGGGTCATTTTGACCCGTTTAAGTTAAAGTATTTTGTTTTAAGTCTATTAAATTGTGTTTGAGTCATTTTGACCCGTTAAAGTCAAACTTGGATGTTTTAACAAAAAAATAATTTCACTTACATAATCTGTTGATGCAAAATCATTGGCCCAGCCCGTCCCTTCTTTATAATGGGTCGATCTGAACACGTCAATAGGGCCGGTCCCCTGTGAAAAACAAAAATAATATCACTAAAAATTAATAAGCATGTTTGTATAATAATAACAACTGTATTTCATACCTCCATGTGTCTAGGCAAACGACAGATCGTTCCTCCATTTATGCTTTCTAGGCAAGAATCTTCTGTGTCCAACAAAAGCTATCTTATTCGTTATAGCGCACGAAGGTGTGTCAATGTTACACGTAGGGCATGCTTTATAACCTTGACCACTCCATCCAGACAAGCTACTACGAGCAGGATAATCGTTGATAGTCCATAACAGTGCCGCATGCATCCTAAATACAGTTTTGGTTGATGCATCTCTCACATGTACTCCTTCAGCCCACAACATTTTCAACTAATCAACCAAAGGCCTTAAAAATATATCAATGTCCTTACTAGGTGATTTAGGCCCGGGAATTAGCAAGGTTAACATGAAAGAAGACTCTTTCATACATAACCATGGTGGTGTATTATATGTTGTTAACACTACCGGCCACATACTGTAAGTCTGACTCATGTTACCGAACGGATTAAAACCATCAGCAGCCAAACCTAAGCGGACATTCCTTGGTTCTTTAGCAAAATCCGGATATCTTTCATCAAATTCTTGCCATTCCTTCCCATCAACCGGATGTCGCATCATACCATCCGTTGAGCGTCCAGTATTATGCCATATCATATCTTTTGCCGTTAATCTTGAACTATACCTTCGTCGAAGCCGTGAAGTTAAAGGAAAGTAGCGCAACACTTTCTGTGGTACTTTCTTCCCCTTTGTGTTTTTGTCAACCCATCTGCTCTCATTACAAATCGGACAGTTTTGCATTGATTCATTCTCCTTCCAAAACAGTGCACAATCATTAATGCAAGCATGGATAGACTGATATCCTAACCCAATCTTACTCAGTTTCTTCTTAGCTTCATAGTGTGATGCTGGAACGTGATTTTCCTTTGGCAATGCAGTTTGTAGAAGCTCTAACAGTTGGTCAAACGAACAATTCGTCCATTTGTTGATAACTTTGATATGCATCAATTTGGCTATGAAGTTTAGGGAAGACATTTGACTACAACCGGGGTATAACTCCTTATTTAGCTCCTCAAACAACGCATCAAACTCTGGGTCTAAACCAGTTCCATCTTCATCTATATTATCCTCGTTTGTATTTTGCTCTGCCATCACATCATCTATGGCATCAAATATCTCATTATTTGTTGTTATAGTTATTGGAGGAGTTGGTGTTGTTCTTGGGGCAAAAAATGATGCTATCTCCGCCACACGAGGATGTTGTTCACCATGATAAATCCAATTCTGATATGATTGTAGAAACCCACGGTCATGTATGTGGCCATATATCGTCTTCAAATCCTGTCGACACGCATTACAACAACGTCTACACGGGCAAAACGCTCTACCTCGACCGTCGACATGGTTCTTGGCCGTCTCTATAAAGTTGCGAAGACCGCTTAAGAAAGCCGGAGAATTCCGATTTCCCAGTGTAACCCAACTTTTATCAATTTCCATATCTAGTGTCATATCTATTGTGTTATAAGCATACACATATACATGCATGTAATAAATTATATAATTTAATGTATGTGATTTGATCGGTACTCTAAGGCGGTGGATCCTAACCCACTTTTTGAATATTCTATCTTATATGTATACATTTTAACGAGTTGACTATTTAAGAATAAATCAGCAGCATTTCCCCTTAACTCCTCAAGTATGCAGATAAACCGCAACCTCGAAGGAGTAAAGAGAAATAGCTACCAATTTTTTTCTTAAATGTCAACCCGTTAAAATGTATACATATCCTAAATAAGATAGAATATTCAAAAAGCAGTCCCAAAGGGGACAATCCAAAATTTATCTCTATCAGATAAATTTCGGACGGGTATATTCTAAAGGGTTATCCTAAATAAACATACTAGTGTACACAATATGAGACATGACATACATAAACAAAGACGTACATAAATGACATTACGGGTGTAAGCCTTTTTCTTATTTATTTTATAAAATTATAAAATATATATTTTTTTAATATATAAGTAATAGTATTTATAAAATTATGATAAACGAGCCGTTTACAGCCTAAATGAAATTAAAAATTAAATACACAAAGGCATAAAAGTCGGGATACATACCTTAAATAAATTCAATAAAACACATATATGATGTTATTCACACCTCGTCAACCGTAATGAGTTCCGAACTTGCAACAAAATTAAATAAAGTTACATATACATACAAACATATATACATACATCCACAAATCATACAATTACATAAACATACATACAAATACATACAAACATACATACAAACATACATACACATATACATATATATTATATACAAACATACATAAATAAATGCCCAAATTCTCAAATTACATACATAAACACAATTCCAATACATAAAAATACATACAAACACACATACACATATATACATACATATTATATACATACATAAATAAATGCCCAAATTCTCAAATTACATACATAAACACAATTCCATACATAAAAATACATACAAACACATATACACATATATACATACATATTATATACATACATAAATAAATGCCCAAATTCTCAAATTACATACATAATCACAATTCCATACATAAAAATACATACAAACACACATACACATATATACATACATATTATATACAAACATACATAAATGCCCAAATTCCCAAATTACATACACAAACACAATTCCATACATAAACATAATCAAAATTCATACAAACACACATACACAAATATATACCTACATATTATATACAAACATACATATATATACAAACATATATACATACATTCACAATTACATAAATACATAAACAATTATATACATACAAATCATACAATTACATAATCATACATACAAACATACATACACATATATACATACATATTATATACAAACATACATATATAAATGCCCAAATTCCCAAATTTCATCTAAACCTAATTTCACATCTAAACCTAATTTCATCATAAAATTTCATAAATATTTATAAAATCATTCATCTAAACCATATATACATACATACAAATAAACACAACAATATACATACAAACATACATCTAAACCTAATTTATAGAAAAATTACTAACCAAGTTTGCAAATTAGCTTCGAATAGCTTGAAATCCTCAAAAAATGGTCAAAGCTTCAAACACTAACAAAAATCAAAGAAATTAAGTAAAAACCCAAAAATGTTGATTTTTTGGTCAAAATTGAAACATAGATGTTAACTAACCTCAAAACCCGAGAGATTGGTGAAGATTGCTCCACAAAACACACCAAAAACGGGAAATCGCCAAAGAGAGAAGATGAGAGAGTTTTGGGGTTTTTTTCGTGGAAATGGGAAGCAGGAAGCTGTTTCTGGGTTTATTCTCGCTGAGACCTATACCGACGACATGTCGTCGGTATAGGCTCGAAAGTCGGCGCAATATGGTTTTGTCCCGACGACATGTCGTCGGTACAGGTTTGACCAGTTAATAAAGTTAAAAAGTCTATACCGACGACATGTCGTCGGTATAGAGTTTTCCCATAATTGTTTTTAATTTAAAAAAAAAAATTTTGACCGACGAATATTCATCAAATAAAAGAAAAACAAAAAGAAAATGGAAATTAACCTATACCGACGACATGTCGTCGGTATAGGCTCGAAAGTCGGCGCAATATGGTTTTGTCCCGACGACATGTCGTCGGTACAGGTTTGACCAGTTAATAAAGTTAAAAACTCTATACCGACGATATGTCGTCGGTATAGAGTTTTCCCATAATTGTTTTTAATTTAAAAAAAAAAATTTTGACCGACGAATATTTATCAAATAAAAAAAACAAAAAGAAAATGGAAATTAACCTATACCGACGACATGTCGTCGGCACAGGTTTTCCCCAATTTTTCATTGGGCGCCATGTTTTCCCTCCATCTGCCTCAACCCTGTGCCGACGACATGTCGTCGGTATAGGGTCTCCCCTATTAAATTTTGGGTTTGGCCTATCCCGACGACATGTCGTCGGTATAGGGTGACCTATCCCGACGACAAGTGTCGTCGGTATAGGCTCCGTCGGCACAGGGTCCTTTTCTTGTAGTGACACCACATTCTGGTTCTATGGATAGCTCGTAAGATCTCCTCCCTCCAAGATCACTGAAGAAATTAAATCTCAATTGTTCTCGTGGATAAGTCCCAAATCTAAAATTCAACCTATAAGATGGTCAAATTAGTGTTGCTACATGTTAGCTTGCTTTTAATGTTGTTCTTGTAGGTTTGATGATCTTTCTGCTTTCCTTTTTCCTATATCCCATGCTTTGTAACTACTCAGCTTCCCGCTGACTTTATATATAAATAGTTGATGTCATTAAAATAAAGTTGCTATTGGTGGATAAATTGTCGTTGATCATTACTATTGATGATCAGTTTACATGCAACTTTTCATTAATCATGCAAACCTAAAGTAACTTCCGATATCAATCTAACTATGCATCAGAAAATTCTCCATAGGCACCACTCAATAGCTGGTCAACTAGACTTAAAAAAGGCTCTGCCCTTGGACGCCACCTGGGCACTGCCCCTTGAACCTTAAGTGCTTGACTCACATCCATAAACATCGTATTCTTAAGTTTCTTTTTCATCCACCATTATGCTTATCATACGTGACATAAGTTTGTAGACTTTGTGTATATCTATTTAATAGATTAATCCTTGATAAAGAAAGCAAATTATTTCATACTTATTTTGAAAGAATCATGCTAACTGTCATTTATAAAAAAAATATATTTCTATTATATGTCTAAACGCTTTTTTTTTTAAAGCATTTCAAATAACTATTTAAATGATTATAACCAAATTGCTGAACTTTATAGAACTAATACTAGTTAATATAAAAATTTTCGGATGGTTTTTTCGGTGTTGGTTCTGATATCTATAAAGCTAAATATATAAAGATAAAGGGTAAAGAATGACAGCGATGGGCAATAAAAATTATTTATTTCAAATATGAATTAAGGTTTTAAATTTTCTTTATTTTATATTATTATCATAATTTGACTTTTTTCAACATAATATATATAAATTCATTTTAAATTCGTGTTAGTAATTAATCTATGTAACATCACCAATAGTAACACTAACACACAAGCAGTGATGGGCAATAAAAATTATTTATTTCAAATATGAAAAGTGAATACTCAATACTATGGTACCGGTACTCGGTACCAAATACTGATCCTTATGTGTCATAATCAAACCTTGTCAGCTAATATGTATCGTGCATTAGACGCGTTGTTGTAACTGGTTAGTTAGCACCATTGTAATTGGACAACTATACGAACATTTGAATTGTTTAGACACGACATTATATAAATACTACGCTTAAATTAAAGTTAATGATTCATAATTTTATGATATTTTTAAAATAATAAGTATATAAAAACTATTTAAGTTTAAAAAACTAGATTTAAACAAAGAAAAATCTTTCAACAAAATTGTTTCATGCGCCATTATATCCTTTTTACTCCTCTATAAGTTACACCTTGTCACTGTATTAATAAAATAATTTTTATAAAATCTGATTCATCATTAAAGTAACATTATCGTTTGTCCAAAATCATTTATTACACCATATGAAATTTCTTGATATAAGGAAACAATTCAATTTATTAATGAGATCTAATTTTTTTTTAACGACAAATTTGGATTACTGACGGACTACTGGAGTATCATCGTGCCACTAGTGGTACCACCCGATCATATTCCAACACCAAGTCACTAATTCAGGAGGAAACCCAATTTTTCTGGGAAAACCCCCTTGTGAGATTCGAACCCATAACCTTATGGTCACTGAGCCTTATCCCACCACTAAGATGCCGCTGGACGTTTAAGCCTTTGGCTATTAATGAGATCTAATATGAGCCACACACGTTAGTCAAAAGTTGAGAGGTTGAAATATAAATGAACAAGGGATAACAGCCACAGAAAAAAAAGGTGGGTGCACATGTCTCCTTAGTTAGGAACTAAAACAATTTTTCTATGGCATTTACTATCGGCTCTCTTTAACATTAATGTTTCTATATTTGTCACTTATTATGTGGTATTCCGCTTGTTTCCATCTCTAACCTTGACTTTCGTTTTCAGTTTTAGATGACCAAATATTCGGTGGATTTTACACTCGAGCTGTATACATTATAATAATATGTATTTATGTATAACATTAGGGTTTTATTGGATACGATGAGGGTATTGAAGTAATCTATTACAATTACAATGTTTTCATAAACGGATCGGATTGGTCGGTTGAACTATGAACCGGCTATATAACCAATTCGGTTAAGTGTTTTTGTACCATACACATTTGAAGTTGCCGGTGTTACACCTAAATGTTTCAAAACAATTTAAGTTTTTAAACGTACGTGAAAAATGGTCCTAATTCAAACTTTTGTAGAACGTGAACATAAGAAGTCAATACCAACGAAAAACATTCAGTTAGTTAACATGCATTACATCAAACACAAGTCTAATAATCCTATCAAAAGGTTTAATCATTAAAGTTCACAAAAGTAGTCAATAATGTGAGAGAGATTCATCCCGAGCACTTGACATCTAGAGGCCTTTCTCAGAGGTTTTCTTACATCACAAACACCACAAATAACAAGTTAGTAATGTTATAAGGTTTCTCTAAGACCCCCATAGGTTAAACTCAAGAAAACCCAAAAACTTGAAAATCAGCGTATGGAGTCAACGTAGGACAGGCCAGTTAGTGTAGGCAAAACCAACTTAGCGTAAGCTACGCCAGGTCTAGCGTAGCCTACGCCAATCCCTGCACAAATTAGCCTTTGGTTGATTTCCAGTCTAGGCTTAAACACAAATATGAAATTTCACCTCTTAGACCAACAATTGAAACTTGAACATGTATAAAACACTCATACATACTCTATCCCATATCAAATACAAACCCCGATAGTTTAACACACTATAAATAGGAGATCTAAGACTCCAATTCACTAATACATGTTCTTTCCCATATCCATTATAATCTAAAGGTATACACACCATAATAAAGAGATCTAAGTCTCTGATTCCCTCATGAGGATAAACCTCAAGTCATACACCCATGAGATCATAGTCTCAAGATAAACACCGATGAGAACATAGTCTTAAGACAAACACCGATGAGAACATAGTCTCAAGACAAACACCCATGAGAACATAGTCTCAAGATAAACACACATGAGATCATATTCTCAAGATAAACACCTATGAGAACATAGTCTCAAGATAAACGCCCATGAGATCATAGTCAAAAGATAAACACCTGTGAGAACATAGTCTCAAGATAAACATGTCGTTTCTAGCAAATCAATAATTCACAAACATTCAAATCACCAAACACATAATCAAGCATTCTAATTATATGTAAGAACTACTTTTAAACTACACTCAACACATAGTTATGCATCTACCTATCTATAAGTTAATCATTCAATTCTCCAAACACCCAAACACATAATATAGGAACTACATATCTGTAATTACAAAGCATAAAACACCACACCTAATCTACCCTCACGATTAATTTCTCGTTTTTTTTATGAAAGCGTGTTGATTTGCCATCATTTATACATGCTTTCATACATAATGACAATAGTGTGTTAGAAGCAGTTAATTTTAGTTAATATGTAAAGCTAGTACTGAAATGTGAATTTAAACACTTGGAAATATCACAAGGGCTTAAAGTGGCAAGTGGGTTGCACGATGGATGCGAACTACGTGTGGTGTGTGTTTTTTTTATCAAGAAAAGTGTAGTTTTTAAACTATAGACTCACCGTCAAAATCTAAAATATACGTGTTTCAAAGTGATTTTTGGTCAGCTGTGACAGGACATCTTCGAGTTATCTAACGAATACAGTAAATATCTTAGAATAGTACGGAGTTTATTTTTTAAAGTTAGATAATTTATAAATTAAACTATGTGACGTGATTTTGAAGTCTTCTGTTACATCTGGTTTATTATAAATCCTATATATATATGTCGTGTTCTGATTTCGTGGTATGGAAATACGCCTAGTGTGAACAAGACAAAGCAGTATTAAAAAGTCCAAACTTAAAAAAAAAATGCAATGAGGCCCCATCTTATTTATTTGTTATTTGTAGGAGACCATCATGATTAGCCTCCATCAGGAGGAGGATGTGAAATCACACTTACATAGTTACACGTACTCTAGCCTAATTTAAAATTTAAATGTATTAGATGTGACGTTTTTTTTCTGTGTATCATGTTGAAAACAATTTAGTGATTTTAGTGATTTTTTTTTGTTAGCAGGACGTATGTAGTGGTTTCAGATTTACATAAGTCATATATTAGACATCAATATGAGATAATTACTAAACCAATTACTAAGTATGTAACGATTTCATTATCTACACATATATACACACACATCTATATCTATACTATATAATAAATAAAGAATTTTCAATAACATGTGTCATATGTATATTTATTTTTATTATTTTTTTTTCTCTCTTATTAAATACACTTTATATCTTTTAATAATAATAATATATTTAAAAAAATACTAATTATACTAATAAAACACATTTATTTTAAATTATCTTTTATCATACAAAACTTTGAAATCTAATTATGTAATTTTTATTTTCAATCAAATAGTAAATGAAAGTCAGATTAAATTAAATAGTAATTAATATATTTTCAAAACCCAATTATATATTAATTTTTACATGTTTTGAATTTTCTTTTAAATCCTTAATATATGTAATACATTTTTACACATTTAAAATATACATACATAAAGATTGAAAAATTTTATGTATTGATATTATTCATCACGTGTGTATTACACGGGTTCTAAGCTAGTATATATAAAAATAGAGGTGTTTAACGGTTTGATTTACGGTTTGTTCGGTTTATTTAGTATTTTTTTTGCCTATATTTTATAACCGAACCGAACTCAATTCGGTTCGGTTTCAGTTAAAAACCGAATAACATTTTTGTATAATTTTGGTGTTTAGGTGAGCCAGTGACGAGAGGACGGATTTGAGGGTTTTGGAGGTGGCAAAGAGAGAAGAGTCATAATATCGTATATAGGTTAATAAACTGAACCACAAACCAAATCCACAAATTAGTTTGATTTTTTTTATTACAATTATTTATTTTTTTTAATCTTTTTCGGTTTTTAATATTTTTCACGTCCTAAGCCCATAACTTAAAGATAAGAATATCTCACGACAAAGATAAGATGCAAGACAGTGGAGTGCCACGTTAAAGAGTGGGGCCCACGTGTCGACTTCAAATTCGTTAAAGGCATGGGACACGTGAACCGTGGAGAAAAGTCGAGTACAACTACATCGCGTGCTCATGAGTTGGGTTACGTGGATGGTGATTCTCGTACTAACCACCTCTTGTACGAAACGGCTTAGATTTCCTTTTGACCACCATCATTTACTGAAAAAAAAATTAATCACAATAATTGAACTACAGTATATTTTCTTATAAAACTATTCAATCGTTTTATCGTTATTCTACTTTTGTTGGATGCGGATTCATTTTAAAGATATAAAAATATTTTTAGGTTTTGTATTATAACTGGTTTGGTTTTATCCGTGTTATGTGGCGGGTATCGGGCCTACCATAAAATAAAATTTAAATGAAACGTTGATTTAACGATAAAAATAATGTTAATAAAAAAAACTCTAAAACTTAACATTAAAAAAAAGAAAAAAATCAAAAATAAAATATTGAAGGGGTGGGGTGGGGTGGGGTGGGGGGAATCGAACCCGTGTCTCTCGGATGGAAGCACAACTCAGCTACGTACCACCAGGTTAAGTGTCTTCCTTTGTTAGTATTTCAATTCAGTTCATTTATATATTTAAACAAACCTTGAGCTTGGTTATTATCGGTATTGGTCGTCGAAAATCATAAAAGCGAATATCGATAGCGGTTCCAATAATATCAATACCGAAAATGATGTTGTTCGCTCATAAGAGATTTGGGTCGCCACGGTACCACAATGGTAACATCACTAACTATATGCTACGAGACAAAAAAACTCGATTAATAATCAACTCCAATATTTTAGACAACTAAAATAATTATTTGTTTTCATTTTTATCTATAGATTTTTAATTTAAAACTGTGTTTATCATCAATTAAATTATTCAATAATATTTATATAAATCTACATACTGAAAACAATTTTATAATCAGGTAGGATCATAATAAAAACATTTAATCATTTATTTATATATTTACATTTTTCCATTTTGACGACTGTATGTAATACACGGGTTTTCTTAAACATAAAATTTTTATTAATAAATATACAATATTACATTTATTTAACCCTTATAATACACGAAATTTTAAGCTACTATGATATATGAACTTAAAATATCAACTTACAAATAGGACTATAACACAAGACTTGCTTTCTTCTTCGTATTTTTTAGATACATCATGTGTCTTAATCTCTTGTTATACTTATTGTTAAATTAATGTTTTATGTCTACACTTCATTACTAAAACTTAAATTGTTTTTTTTTAATCTTATATTGCATATAAAATATTTTAAATTTTACCAGTGGCAGCTACTTAGCCGGCAGGTTGTGGTGGAGGTTGGGGCTTAGGTGGCGCCTAGTGCTTGGCCAGGTCAGTCGAGATTGAGTTATATGACCTCGTATACGCATCGTATAGGACAATACGATACGTATAGGGTACGAGGTACTTTCTGCAACTAGTCATCCATCACATCGTTATACGCCACGTATAGACCTATACGGAGCGTATAGCGAGGTGATGGATGACTAGTAGTAGAAGGTACCTCGTACCCTAAACTGCATCGTATTGCCCTATACGATGCGTATAGGGTTAGAATGGCCAGGTTGTACGATGATGTCGGGCATAGGAAATTGTCAAGGGCTATACGCATCGTATTGACCTATTCGATGCGTATATGGCCAAGTCCAAATAGCAATTCTCGTGTGCCATTAGTAGTCCCCATATTTTATTTCAAATCAGTTTTATGTTAAGAAAAGTATAAACATTGATTTGTCCATAGGCTTAAAGGTAAAATTAACATGGAAGGTTTATTTCAATGTTTTAAAAACCGGTTTAAACGGGCCGGTAATACCGGTTGAACAGGGTCTCGGCCACTAGCCCGGTAAATTGGAAAACCGGTAAGTTAGTTGAACCGACGGTATTACCGGTAATATGACCGGGTTATACCGTTGAACCGGTTTTAGTTACAAGGAAAAAATTTATGTTTAAACTTAAAAAAAAATTGTTTGTTGGGATACACACAAAGCCACAAACAGAAGCCTTGTTGATCGGTTACCTTACCTACAGCCCAGTTTAGAAAAAAATCAATTGATATGGTCATCTTCATAAAATAGCGGCCCATGTAAAAACTATATTTAACCATGATCATTCTGCTCGTCATTAAAAACATTTAAGCGATAAAACTTCTTATTTAATATTGTAGGAAACGAAAATAGTTATGCACTTGTTGATAAGGATGACGATGATGGTGAATTTTTTTATTTTAAGCAGTCATGAAATTAATACATTGAACACTTCAATGACATAAAACAATTATGCATTTTTATTTTAAAAAAACTTTATTGAAAAAAATTGAGAGTTTTTTTATTATCTTTTAATTATGTATTAACTTTTAGATTAAATTTTATCATGGAATCGTATATTTTTGGATTAATTTTTTAGTTAAAGTTGTATTTTTATGAGTTATAGGTTTACTAGTCAACTCGGTACAACCCGATATAACCGGTTGAACCATTTCTGAGCCTATTCCAGTACAATTTAAAAACCGGTTTTTAAAACATTGGTTTATTTCTCTATCCCCTTTTTTTCTTTAATTTTGTCTCTCCTCTCCTAAATTTTCTTTAAAGAAACTATAAAAATATACACATATACATGTCATATAATATATACACATATATATATTTAGATAAAAGATTATAAATATTATATTTAAAAAATAATAGTCTTAAACATATTGAAATCTATATATGTTATAGTTAGGTTATATGTTTAAGATTAGTTAAAAAAATATGATATTAATATTCTTTTATCTGAATGCTTTTAAGCACACTCTATGCATATGTGCATATTTTGTACCTTTCCAAAAGAAATTGAAATGAGATAACCACATCCACTTCTACATAAAGCACAGAAGATAATCAATGTAGCAGGGAGAAAAAGTAAACTCTTACATAACCGTCTAATTATGTATCATATTAAAAAGAGTAAGTGGAACTGTAGTATGCATTCTTGGTTCGGAAATGAACGTCGCTTTATGTGTATATGGTTTAACTAACGGTTAAAAATGGTATTTTTCTAATTTGGGTTAACAAGCACGCTTTGATTAAGTTTATATTTTTTTAAACTGCGTAAAATACTATCGTAACGGTAAATTCTTTTTCCTGTGAGTAAAATGATTGTAAATATTATAAATATATTTCTGACAGTGGTGTAAATTATTATCCATTCTTCAATAAATAAGATGACCAAGGTAAAAACTAAAAAGATTTTTCATATGGATTTATTTGGATTAACATGTCATTATTTGGATTAACATGTCACTTTGGATTTGTTCAAATTGTAGAACAAGTTAAAATTAAAATGAGCCAATTTTATAAAAAAAAATGGTTACCTTAAAACTGATTTGAATCTGTCATAACCACCTACATCCATTATTTGTCGCTACCACACACTACGACCAACAACACAATATGCACCACCATTGTGCATCACCTCCATCATCGAAGTTGCATCAACCACTTCCATAGCTATCGTCGTCATTGCCACAACAACCTCGGTCGTCGCCATCACCACCACCCCTACCCTATCGCATACGACACCATCTTCATCAATCGCTACTATCCGTCATAGTAATAATATTACCGATGAACCCTTTTCTAAAACAACTTATATTTCAACCCTAACACATTTGGTCAGAACTCGTTTTTTACCCGAACCAATTTAATACTTTTGATGTAAACCTAGTTTGACCCAAACTTGTTTAGTTACATGACCAGTACATTTTATCATAATTTTTTTTAAATAACTTTTAATCCATTTGACTCCTTTTTGAATGGGGAATTTTAGAGACACCATCTCATTTTTGAACTGCACCTACCCTTACCGTCACGTATAGGCCTAAATGTGACGTTTAAGGCACCAAATGTCACGTATAGGGCAATCCGTCACCCTTATCTAGCAGACTTTGGAATCAGTGCGCCAGAGAATGTCGGGATATGTTGGTGGTTCTTTTTAGGGTTGAGTTGGGTTTTAGGGTTTTGATGGTGTATATGTCACATATAAGGATAAATGTCACCCCTTACTTATTTTTTTTAAATTATATATGTATGTTTTTATCACGTTAAGAGTTTGAAAAAATCGGTAGTTATAGTTTTTAAAATCTAGTCACCTTCATTATCGGTTTGTGATGTAAAAAGTGAATAACGACTTATTTTTTTTTCTTTTGGTTTTTTGTTTTTATCACGTTAAGAGTTTGTAAATATCGGTAGTTATAGTTTTTAAAATCCAGTTACCTCGATTATCGGTTTGAGATGTAAAAAATGAATAACGGTTTATTTTTTTTCTTTTGGTTTTATCACGTTAAGAGTTTGTAAAAATTGGTAGTTATAGTTTTTAATCGAATATAAAAAAACTAAGAGTTTTAAAAAAAAACTAGTTTTTTTTTTAATTTTCGGTTTGAGATGTAAAACTAAGAGTTTTTTTCGCGTGTTAAACTACTCGTAAATAAAATCATATATATAAATATCATATACAACCATTACAAACAACCAAACAAACACAACATAGCAATCATAAATAAAACTACATACATAAATACAATGATTTTATACACATAAAACAAAAGTACAAATATATCTAAACAATCTATCTACCCCTCCATCTCGTCATCACCATCTGTATCGGACGCACCCGCACCGGACGTGCTAGCACCGTCGTCGCCCAACGGCCGGGGTGGTGGTCTCAACAACGGCCTACCGGCGGCCCGATAGTCCGCGACCGTGTGGTCGATGATCCACTGCAGCTTCGACTTCTGATAAGGATCTCCCGAACTCGACATCGGTGTCGGTCGTGAAACAAATATTACTTAGGTGTCCCAACAACAAATAACTACAACCAAGAACTCAAACACGTTCTTTCGTTTATACTTTCTGTTCTTTTTAATTATGGTAAAAATGGTAGTGTCGGGTTTGTGTATGATGGTGGGTTTAGTGTGATGAAAGCGAGTGGTAAGAGTTGTGGATTGTGGGTTTAATGTGATGAGAGTTGTGTTTGATTTTGGGTTTAGTGTGTAAGTGAGTGGTGAGAGTTGTCTTAATATAAGCTGAATCTGCAATCTAACCGTCACGTATAGGTCCAACGGTGACGGTTAGGTTTGGTGTCCGACAACACTGTCAACGTTAACTTTCTGTCAAAACAAACTCGTACACAACTGTCATGTATTGGCCTATGCGTGAGCGTTAGGGTTCCTTTTTGCAGTCTGCACAACCTCGTATCAACCCCGTATCATCAGTGTCCTTTTTATTCCTGGACTCACGAGAGACATACCGTCACGTTTAGACCTATACATGACGGTTAGGTCAGATGTGAAAAAAAAACTTAGCGGTGTCCACAGCACGACCCTTTTAAATATAAGCTTAGGGTGGAGGGTATCACCCCCATTTCCCTTAAATTCCTAGAATGTCACGTCAATGTCACATGAGCTTTTCATTCAAACTTCCTAAATAGTAAGAATACACCATCCAAAACTAATAAATAATTGTGATGGACTGAAATTATAAAAAAATAGTTATAAACAATTGGGGAATGGCCCGGGTAGTCACCATAACTTTTCATTGAGGCCGAGGTGGAGGGAACTGTGTTTCTGATCGGGGCTGACGGGCATACCGTCCACCCTTTAACACTAATGAAAAAACATTCTACAACCTCATTGGATAGAGCTCACACGTTCACTTTTCGGTTTTTCAACAAGTTGAATATTTTGATTTTTTTAGAAAACAAGTAAATACATCTCATATCTTCAAATATTGTATTTGAAGTTATTTTACTAATTATTTCCGACGTAGTCATCAGTGATGTTAGTCTCTTGATTTTCCCTTTATTAATCAGAAACATTTACGGAGTTTTTTAACAAAGAGTTTGTAGTACAATAATATCTGGATATATACGTAATGATGTTCCTCCTTACACTACAACATTATCATCCTATCCCGACGACTTTTTTTGACCCTATAGCGAGTCGGTATTGCCTCGTCCCAATAGGTCAAAGATGTCGTCGGCATAGGTCGACCTATGCCGACGACATGTCGTCGCTAAAGGGTTTAATTAAAAAATTCAAAAAGAAATTCTATACTGACGACATGTTGTCGGTATAGGTTCTGGACTTATCCGGACGACAAGTCGTCGGGACAGACCCAATCTATTACGATTTGAAAAAGACATATGCCGACGACATGTCGTCGGGAAAGGTTTTTCTGTTTTTTTTTTTTTTTAATTTTCAAAATTTTTCAGAAATATTTAATTTCTAATTACCAAAACCTGCAAATCAGATAATTCAAACCATTCAAAAATTGAAATCCGAAACATATTGTTCGATACAAAAACCTGTTCGACGCTCAAACCAAATATTCAAACATAAAGTTGTCCGACACACAAACATAAAAATTGTTCAAACATTCAACAATAACACCAACAACAAAGGCAAATGTGCAACAACTTCAAGCTAATTATCGTCGCTGTTAGTTCGGCGTTCCCACATTCGACGCATTTCATCCATTTGTCGTTGCATTACAAGCATTTGTTGATTATGCACACGACGTTCTTCCTCTCGTTGGGCTTCGCATTGTTGTTGATCTTGGACTTGTTGAAGTTGAGTTACACGCTCATCCACTTCTTGCCAATGTGGTTATGGAGGGGGGTACTGAACAAATCCGGTGTGGGATTACTCACCACACGACCGACACCCCTGATATGGCCACGCCAATGACCCAATGCACGCTCCATGCATGCAAACTCATTGATAGCAGACGAGTCACCACCAGACTCCTCAGAGGATCTTGTATACTCTTCTTAGATTCGGTCCTGCATTAAACAATGTAATAAACAATCACTTGACTTTTTTACTAAAATTCGACAGCATAACTGTTGTAAAATGGATAACCAACCTGTTAAACTATAAATTATAAACGACCGAAATTCACAAATTCCAATCAACCAACACTAATAACAACTAATACTAATAATACTAGCAAAAATATTCAAAATTTGGGCTAGAGTTGGATGTTCTAAGTATATTAAAGTGTGTTTAATTCATTTTGACCCGTTTAAAGTTACAGTTGGATGTTCTAAGTTTATTAAAGTGTGTTTCGGTCATTTTGAGATCTCCAAAGTTATAGATGGATATTTTAAGTGTCTTAAAGTGTGTTTGGGTCATTTTGACCCGTTAAAAGTTACAGTTGGATGTTCTAAGTCTAGTAAGTCTAACAACAAAATCATTTGACTTACATAATCTGATGATGCAGTCGGGTTGGCCCAACCGGTCCCTTCTTTATAATGGGTCGATTTGAACACATCAATTGGGCCGGTACCTTGTGAAAAACAAAAATAATATCACTAAGAATTAATAAGCATGTTTTTATAATACTAACAATTGTATTTCATACATTTATGTGTCAGCGCTGGGCGTATGATTTGCTGCCATGGTAACTTGGGTAACGTTGTTGTGATCGGTTTTGTTTGTTCTTTTTCGAGATGTTTTATAGCTCTCATCTAAAAACAGCTCATTAATCAAAGTCTCCCAAGTTTCTTGATCAAGATCTTCTGGTGGATTATTCATCGCCGCCTCCACATCATCGTATCCCCCATTCTCCTCGAAGTGAACTTTCAACTCTCTCTTATGATCTTTATACGCCCTCTGACACTCGGCGGTGATTCCGAGTTCAACGCCTCGCCACTTATCAGTGTTTCTCCAGGAGTCCAGATCAAAATAATCCTAGAAATGGAAAGTAATTATAAATTTAATAGTTATGAAATTGTAAGTATTAATAAAACATCTATACTTACTATAAGAGTGGGATATACGGCCCGTTTCTTCTCATTTGGAACCTTAGCCCAATTTGAATAATATGGAGGAACAACCTTTTCAACCTCCAACGAGATAGCACGGATAAAATCCGAAGCGTTGGGACACACAAACTTGGACCCCCCGCCATGAAGTTCTACATCAATGGGAAGATGCTTCCTCCCATTTTGCTCAAATTTCTTATACAATTTTAGGTTTTTGCATTTAGATCGTCTTTTTTTAGAGGCACTACCTACATTGACACATGACATTCAAAAGTTAGGCAATTATAAAAACATTTATTAAACACTAACAAGTAACTTACCACCAGATCCAGTCGCACAACCCGACTCGAAGTGATACGGACCCCCGTTTCCACCATCTCCACCGTGTGATTGCGCCATTGTTTCCATTTTTCCTACAACAAAATTTATTAGTAAGCACAAATAATTATTAATTAACAAAGACAAATAGTACATTTTTAACATACATTCAATCAGAATCATCACTAAAATAACGTGTGTCAACGACATCATCATCTTCTTCATCGTCGTCATTTATTTCGTCTTTATCATCTGAATTGTATGCATCTTCTTCATCATCATTAATAAAACTTTCATCGAGATCAATCGAGGCAACATCACTTGGGTCACCACCCTCATTTAAAGTTGTACGCATAGGCAAGTAGCTTAAGTCGACAACAAAGTTACCAAAAAATGATTGAGTTTCTCATGTAATAGATTGACTATCAACATGGGGAATTGGAGTTTGGTCACCACCTACGTGACTTGATTCACCACCTTCGCATCCGGTGTCGACAACCAAAGTATAATCATTTGATTGAGTGTCGTGCAATATATCTATGTCATTAACAACACTAGGATGATCCCAAAGCTTCCGATGGTGAACGTCCTCAACAACCCTCCATTGGCCAGTGGTTCGAGAAGGATCTCAAAGATAGAAACACTTGTTTAGCCTGTGTGGCTAATATATATTGGACATCATCATACCATTATTTTCCAACATACCAATCACGGTCAATGTCAATTATAGTAGTATTGTTTTGCTTAATTAATCTTTTATCTCTCGTTTCGAACCATTTACAACGGAATAGTACCACCGAGTAACCATCTATGTAGTTCAACTCTATGATCTTCTCTAGTTGACCATAAAATGGAGTATCGTCTTCTCCTATTGTAACCACACCACTGTTCTGAGTAGTGCGTCGAGAATCACGATTTCGTACCACAAATCTAACACCACTGACTATGCAAGTAGTGTAAGATGATGCGTACAAGGGACCATGTTCCAATGCCCTTAATTCTTTGTTATCGGGTGTAGAAGATGAAGATGAAGATGAAAATATATTTGCTTCATATTTTAACCATGAAGAAAAATCGGTTTGCATATTGCGTTCAAGAAATTTAGATTCAAATTCACTGGTAGATGGACAAAACAAAATTTAAATTAGTAAAATTAAATGAAAATATAATAATAGTTTATCACATATAGATGGACAAAAAAACTTACGATTTGTAGGTATTGATTTCATCGCAGTTGTTCAACACAAACCATTGTAATGATTTGTTGACATGTTTAGAGAGCGCCTTGATTTTCTTTTTCGATATTGGTCGAAATTGTGAAGAAAACACTTGAAAATGCCTTTTGGGAATGCCAGCATCTGCATTTCTATCTGGTCGTTTAAATTTGGTCCGCATACCATCCAGATACATAGAGCATTATGTCAAGGCTTCATCTGCAACATAACCCTCCGCAATTGAGCCTTTAGATTTGGCTTGTTTCTAACATATGCTTTTAGCCTTTTCATGTATCTTTCAAAATGATACATCCATCTCATATACACAGGGCCACCAAGAATAGCTTCTTCAGGTAAATGAAGAATGAGATGAACCATTATGTCAAAAAATGCTGGAGGATATATCATTTCCAAATTGTATAATATCTTAACCACTTCCTCATTTGCTTCATACATGTCTTTCACATCTACTGATCGTGCACAAATTTTTTGAAAGAATGTGCAAACATCATTGATTGTTGTTGAAACATTTTTGTGCAGACCCGGTCGTACCCCTATTGGCAGCAATCGTTGCATGAGGATGTGATAATCATTGGATTTTAACCCAATTATATTTGAATCATTGGGAAGTACCTTATTTTTGAAATTCGATCCAAATCTATCAGGCAGTCTCACTCCTCGAATAAACTGACAAAAGCGTTCTCGATCACTGGGTGTGAAAGAGTAAGGAGCTTGTGGTTGGTACAACTTGTTGTTTTTTTTGTGTTAGCCATAAGTTATGTCGAATACCCATATTTTTCAAGTCTTTACGGGCTTTGTGTGTGTCTTTTAATTTATCGTTAATCAACAAAGTACCCAATAAACTCTCACACACATTTTTCTCTACGTGCATAACATTAAGATTGTGTTTTAAAAGCAGAGAAGACCAATAATCCAACTCAAAGAAGATACTTCGTTTAGTCCAATTCAACTCTGATGTAAGGCGCTTTCTTTTTACCCCTCCATACATTGGATGTTTCCCCGGAACACGATCTGGGAGATTTTTTAGTTGTTCTAATATTTGAGCATTAGTCAATCGTCGGGGAGGATGTTTTGTCTCTTTCTTGCCATCAAACGAAAAATCGTTCCTCCATTTATGCTTTCTAGGTAAGAATCTTCTGTGTCCAACAAAAGCTATCTTATTCGTTATAGCGCACGAATGTATGTCAACGTTACACGTAGAGCATGCTTTATAACCTTGACCACTTGTAAGGCCCCAAACCCGGGAGGCCTCACTCGTTGGATTTACTCATTCACAAACAGTTCTTAAACATGAGTATCAAATAATGCAGCGGAATCATTCATTCAACATAACTAAAAACTTGTTCATACATGCGGAAGCGTACATTGTCAATTACATAAACTTAACATAAACAACTCATAACGGGATGCCAGTCTTCATTATCGACCGGGTAACTCTTCTCGCTTGCCAAGCATCACCGTCCATCGTCCATACCTGCCTTAACCTGAATGTGCATACTAAAAAGGTCAGCTACGCTGGTGAGTTCTAGCATTTCATAAAAACTTTAACATCAACATTTGCCAAAAACGTATCATTCATTTAGTAAAAACCTTTCACAAAAGCATGTAATAATTTAACATCTTAAAAAAAAGTTTCGTACCCATATCATCATCAACATCATAATCATAAACACCGTTAAACGGATCGTTCATTAAAACTTTTAACATTCATTTAAGTCATACATTATTATCTAAATCTGTGTTACCCTTCGTTCCGTCATTTAGTATGGTATTGCCCCTAAGGCTTAACTGCACGAAGACCGACAATACCATACATTCCGTCAATTCCCTTATGGTATTGCCCCTAAGGCTTAACTGCACGAAGACCGACAATACCCATTCAGTTGCCCTTATGGCTCTCATGTCCATAAACCGACAACTTCCATCGACGGTTATGACTCTCAGCCATAACATCGTCGGATCATAATTTAACCTTACATGGGGTCACGTTAACCCCTGAGTAACCGTCGTTACTCCCTTTTACCAGTTGTACAACATCATAACCATTGGCATGCCACAAAGACATGCCCCTGTTGTTCTTGTGGCAACTATGGCTCGCTGTCCATAATCTACCACAAGGCTGGGAATCTCATTCCCAGACTTCATTCGTCAATTCCATTCATTCGACAGATTAGATTTGTAATGACTTCTTTAAAACCTTTACCTCTTTCTCTTCTCATTAAACATTTCCTCAATTAAACCGTTCATAAAGCATTCGTAACCCTTTTTGGCAAAAACATTTCAAAACCTTTCCTTTCGTAAACATCGTTTCAACATTTCAAAACCTTTCCTTTCGTTAAACATCATTTCGTTAAAACATCATTTCGTTAAACATCATTTCGTTAAACATCATTTCGTTAATCGTTTCGTAAGTATGCACACCAGCCCAAAAACATTAACAAAACATTTAAAAGAGGGCTCTAGAACTCACCTGATACGCTAATATGGGTTGTCCTAAACGAAGGTCCGACAACGTCACTTCCGATCTGAATTGATTAGTTAAACACATCAGACCAATCCCGACTCTAACGGCTTAACCATTCTAACATACTGACTTCACTTAATCAGTTCTGATGTCTGCGCACTTAGCAAGTGCGCAGACTCTGCTTCCTGCGCACTTAGCAAGTGCGCAGACTTCCCTTCCTGCTCTGTGCGCACTTAGCAAGTTCGCACGACCTGTTCTTGGCGAAAAACCCTAACTTTCACATTCGGGTCTGATCGTGTCAAGATCCCGAATTTGTTGCATCCAAAACGTTCGTTTTCCATTAAGGATCTCAAATCTATGTTTATTTATCAGTTTCATCCGTTCAAGCCTTGCCTTTTCACCCAAAACCCGAAAAACCCAAAAACGAACTAAAACTCAGATTTAGCTCGAATGGTTACCTGGATGACGATTCCGCTTTGGAGGTTCTCTTCACGAGTGCAGGAGACACGAACGGGTGCGATTTTGTGCGATTCCGACACTTTCTCTCTCTACGGGTTTTCTCTCTCTAAAGGTTGCAAATGAGAGAAAATGGGGTGGCATAGGCTATTTATAGCCCGCTGACCCATCCGACCCGACCCGTCATGCCTCATTCGTTTATTCTGTTAATAAAATCGTCGTTTATTTTTGGGATGTTACAAGTCTACCCCCCTTACAATAGGTTTCGTCCCCGAAACCTATCATAAGTCAAATAGATGAGGGTACGACTCCCTCATTTCCTTCTCCGTTTCCCAAGTGGCTTCCGATCCCTTTTGATGCTTCCATTGGACTTTAACCAATTGGATAACTTTATTACGTAAACGTTTCTCCTTTCGATCAAGGATGGCCACAGGTTCTTCGATGTAATTAAGGCTGTTGTCGACCTCGATGTCGGTAAGTGGTACGTGAGCCGATTCATCCGCCAAACACTTTCGCAAGTGTGATACATGGAAGGTAGGATGAATCCCACTTAACTCATCAGGCAACTCCAACCGATAAGCAACTTCCCCAACCCGTGCCATTATCTTGAATGGTCCGACAAACCTCGGACTTAACTTTCCTCTCTTTCTGAATCGTATGATTCCCTTCCATGGTGACACTTTCAGCATTACTCTGTCACCAATATTAAACTCAATAGGCCTTCGTCGTTTATCCGCATAGGATTTCTGACGATCTTGTGCGGCCTTCATTCGCGCTTTGATCTGATCAAACCTTTCCGACGTCTCTCTAACGACTTCGAGACTTCCTAATTCCTTCTGTCCAATCTCACCCCAACAAACCGGGGTCCTACATCTTCTCCCATACAACATTTCGTAAGGCGGCATGCCTATCGTCGTGTGATGACTATTGTTGTAGGAGAATTCAGCTAACGGCAGATGGCTGTCCCAACTGCCACCGAAGTCGATAATACAAGCACGAAGCATATCCTCCAATGTCTGAATGGTCCTTTCGGACTGACCATCCGTTTGCGGGTGGAATGCTGTGCTGATATTAAGCCTCGTGCCCATCGCCTCGTGAAATCTTTTCCAGAACTTCGATGTGAATCGTGTGTCCCGATCAGATACGATCGTCAATGGCATCCCATGCCGTGCTATTATTTCATTAATAAACATTTCCGCTAACCTTTCCGACGAGAACGTCTCGCGAATAGGTAGGAAATGAGCACTCTTCGTTAAACGGTCCACAATTACCCAAATGGTGTCATGACCTTTAGCTGTGCGAGGTAGCTTAGTTATGAAGTCCATGGTAATGTGTTCCCACTTCCATTCCGGTATATCAAGTGGTTGAATCTTTCCATACGGTTTCTGGTGCTCGGCCTTTACTTGCGAGCAAGTCAAGCACTTGCTTACATACTTCGTCACGTCACATTTCATTCCAGGCCACCAGTATTCCCTCCTCAGATCTTGGTACATTTTATTGGTACCGGGATGGATAGAGTAACGAGACTTATGAGCCTCATCCAAGATTTTGGTCCTAAGCTCGCCACCCATAGGTATCCATATCCGCCCAAAACGTGTCCTAACACCAAGGGTGTTATATTCCAACTTGTCTTGTTGGCCAACCATCCTTTCCTTCTTTATGTTTTCCTCTTTAAGTGCCTCATCTTGAGCCTTTTCAATTTCTCTCATCACATCTGAAGTTACCACCAACTGGCAAGCCTTCACTCTAATAGGAGTAGGCACATCCTTTCGGCTTAGAGCGTCAGCCACCACGTTTGCCTTTCCAGGATGGTATATGATTTCACAGTCATAATCTTTTAGGAGTTCTAACCATCGCCTCTGCCTCATATTAAGCTCTCTTTGTTCGAAGAAGTACTTCAAACTTTTGTGGTCAGAGTAAATAGTAAACTTCACCCCGTACAGGTAGTGCCTCCAGATTTTTAATGCAAATATGACAGCAGCAAGTTCCAAATCATGAGTCGGATAATTAGTTTCATGAACTTTCAACTGCCGTGACGCATACGCGATCACTCTCCCGCGTTGCATCAACACGCATCCCAATCCCTGACCCGAAGCGTCAGAGTACACCACTAGGTCTTCATTGCCCTCGGGGAGGGCCAAGACTGGAGCTTGGGTAAGCCTCTTCTTCAATTCCCTAAACGCCTCATCCTGGGTCGAACCCCATTCGTACTTTACCTCCTTCCGAGTCAACTTCGTCAACGGCGAAGCTATTTTCGAGAAATCCTGGATGAATCTCCGATAGTAGCCCGCCAATCCCAAGAAACTACGGATTTCAGTTGGCGTCTTAGGAACATTCCATTCTCTTACCGTTACTATCTTTGCTGGGTCAACCATAATGCCGTTCGGGTTAATGACGTGACTTAGGAATTGGACTTCCCTAAGCGAGAACGCGCATTTGGAGAACTTAGCATACAACTTTTCTTTCTTCAGAGCTTCCAATACCTCCCTCAAATGACACGCGTGATCACCCTCATTCTTGGAGTAGATGAGGATATCGTCAATGAATACGATTACTGATCGATCCAGCATTGGTCGACACACTCTATTCATCAAATCCATGAACGCTGCAGGGGCGTTCGTCAATCCAAAAGACATTACGCGGAACTTAAAGTGTCCATAACGTGTGCGAAATGCCGTTTTCGGTATGTCTTCTTCCCTCACTTTCAACTGATGGTACCCGGATCGAAGGTCGATCTTTGAGAACCAACTTGCGCCTTGTAATTGATCGAACAAGTCGTCGATCCTTGGTAACGGGTACTTGTTCTTCACGGTACGTTTGTTCAACTCGCGGTAATCGATACACATTCTCATCGAACCATCTTTCTTCTTCACAAACAACACCGGAGCACCCCACGGCGAGATGCTCGGTTGGATAAATCCTTTCTCAAGTAACTCGTCTAGTTGGACCATAAGTTCCTTCATTTCCACTGGTGCTAGTCGATATGGAGCCTTAGCCACGGGCTGGGCATCTGGTACTAAGTCAATTCGGAACTCAATTTCTCTATCGTGTGGTATCCCAGGCAAATCCTATGGAAACACCTCCGGGTACTCGCGTACCACGGGTACATCGTCTAGTTCCTTCACTTCCTTACACTTGTCAATCACGTACACCAGATAAGCCTCGCATCCGCGCCTCAAGTAATCTGTTGCCTTAATCATCGAGATGACGTTTGGCATCGGGACGTCACGATCTCCAAAAACCTCGACTTTGCTACCATCCGGAGCCTTGAGTCGGATTATCTTTCGTTTACATATAATTTGCGCCTCATTGGCAGTTAGCCAATCCATGCCTAACACGACATCGAACCCTCCCAAAACCATAACACACAATCTGACAGGGAATCTATGACCTTCTATTTTTATCGTAGAGTTGTCAACTACCTCGGTCACTCTCGCAGTTCTACCCTCAGCGGTTTCTACGCTAAAAGCCCTTTCTAGTATACTGACAGCGTACTTCACTTTCTTACAAAAAGTCGCAGATATAAAACTCTTACTGGCACCCGAATCAAATAACACAGAAACAAGAGTGTTGTCAAGGACGAACGTACCTGACGCCACGTCGGGGTCCATTCTGGCCTGGTCTTGCGTCAGCGCGTACGCACGAGTCTTTGCACGAGATCCCTCTCCCTTCTTTTCCGGGCCCTTTCCCTTCCCGGTTTCCCCCATCCTTGGCTTCGGGCAGTCCCTACTCAGATGACCGAAATCCCCACAGTTGTAGCACTTGTAGTGTTGTGTGCACTCACGGGCGTAGTGTCCGGTCTTGCCACACTTAAAGCACAGGTTAGATCCCAGTCTACATTCACCTACATGCTCCTTTCCACACTTCTTACAAACAGTCGGCTCATCCACCCGAGCCCTTTTATCGCGAGCCCCAAACACCTTTCCACCAGTTCGCTTGTTTGAGAAGCTCGGTCTCTTCTTTGGTTCCTCGATGGCGGCGACATTCATTGCCAGATCATCAAATACTACGCCGCTCAGTTCTACTACCGAATCATAGGTAGTAGGGGCGTTTGCCTTAACATAGGTGCGGACCTGGTCCGGCAACCCATGAATATAGCAGGCAATCTTTCTCTCTTCAGTAGTGACAAGGTGTGGCACCAGACGTGCCAGTTCATTAAATCGGGTTGTGTATTGCCGGTGCGTCATGTTCCCGGCCTTCAAACCCAGAAATTCCCTTTCCACCTTCTCAATCTCGTTCCTTGGGCAGAAATTCTTAATCACTAAAGTTTTCAAGTCAGCCCACATCATTGCATCCACAATCTCGCTCCCTTTTGCCTGACGTACACCTTCCCACCAATGGGATGCTTCCTCCCTCAAGGAGTTAGCAGCAAATTTCATAACTTGATCCGCTCGACATTCGCTGAGACGGATGGCAGCCTCCATACGGATTATCCAGTCAAACGTAGCTACTGCGTCTTTCTTTCCTGTCAGAACTGGCGGGTCACATGCCTTGAAGGACTTATAGTCGCATCCGCGAGCAGGCGGTGCGTTGATTGCCTCAGTGTTCGGGGTATCAACCGTCGGGTTAGACCCACCTTCCCCATTGACCTGCTTCAATGCTTCTGCCAACAGACCTGGCAGAGAATTCTTCATCAACTCGGAGAACTCTCGAGCTATGGCTGCTCTCACTTCTGGTTCAAAAGTGAAAGGTTGTTCTGCAACCTGTGTCTGTTCAGTTCCATGCACACTAACCGTCGGTTCAGTGTGAACACTTCCTTCTTCGCTGTGCTCTTGGCGCGCAGGAATCCTGCCACGCCCACCATTTCGACCGCCGGTACGACCACCGGTACGGCCACCACGCCTTCCGTTCCCTCTCCTCACCATTCCGTTCTATAAAACAAGAAATCCAATGTCATCACGCTAGTTAACAAATAAAATTCAATAAGTATTGTAAGATGTTAATATACACTGGCCATCTGCAATTAACCATTACACTACCTTTCGATTTCTATTTGACCACCTTTGTGATTCCATCAGAACACAAGTCCTTTCCTAACCCTTTCTAATGCATACTACATACACATACTCTACTTTTCATACCTGATGCTGTGGCTCGAGTTACCCGTACTGGCATCCGCTTTCGGTCCCATTCAAAGTTTAAGTTCAGACATTAGGGGTGTCCGAATCTCTCAAACTATTGCTCTGATACCAACTTGTAAGGCCCCAAACCCGGGAGGCCTCACTCGTTGGATTTACTCATTCACAAACAGTTCTTAAACATGAGTATCAAATAATGCAGCGGAATCATTCATTCAACATAACTAAAAACTTGTTCATACATGCGGAAGCGTACATTGTCAATTACATAAACTTAACATAAACAACTCATAACGGGATGCCAGTCTTCATGATCGACCGGGTAACTCTTCTCGCTTGCCAAGCATCACCGTCCATCGTCCATACCTGCCTTAACCTGAATGTGCATACTAAAAAGGTCAGCTACGCTGGTGAGTTCTAGCATTTCATAAAAACTTTAACATCAACATTTGCCAAAAACGTATCATTCATTTAGTAAAAACCTTTCACAAAAGCATGTAATAATTTAACATCTTAAAAAAAAAGTTTCGTACCCATATCATCATCAACATCATAATCATAAACACCGTTAAACGGATCGTTCATTAAAACTTTTAACATTCATTTAAGTCATACATTATTATCTAAATCTGTGTTACCCTTCGTTCCGTCATTTAGTATGGTATTGCCCCTAAGGCTTAACTGCACGAAGACCGACAATACCATACATTCCGTCAATTCCCTTATGGTATTGCCCCTAAGGCTTAACTGCACGAAGACCGACAATACCCATTCAGTTGCCCTTATGGCTCTCATGTCCATAAACCGACAACTTCCATCGACGGTTATGACTCTCAGCCATAACATCGTCGGATCATAATTTAACCTTACATGGGGTCACGTTAACCCCTGAGTAACCGTCGTTACTCCCTTTTACCAGTTGTACAACATCATAACCATTGGCATGCCACAAAGACATGCCCCTGTTGTTCTTGTGGCAACTATGGCTCGCTGTCCATAATCTACCACAAGGCTGGGAATCTCATTCCCAGACTTCATTCGTCAATTCCATTCATTCGACAGATTAGATTTGTAATGACTTCTTTAAAACCTTTACCTCTTTCTCTTCTCATTAAACATTTCCTCAATTAAACCGTTCATAAAGCATTCGTAACCCTTTTTGGCAAAAACATTTCAAAACCTTTCCTTTCGTAAACATCGTTTCAACATTTCAAAACCTTTCCTTTCGTTAAACATCATTTCGTTAAAACATCATTTCGTTAAACATCATTTCGTTAATCGTTTCGTAAGTATGCACACCAGCCCAAAAACATTAACAAAACATTTAAAAGAGGGCTCTAGAACTCACCTGATACGCTAATATGGGTTGTCCTAAACGAAGGTCCGACAACGTCGCTTCCGATCTGAATTGATTAGTTAAACACATCAGACCAATCCCGACTCTAACGGCTTAACCATTCTAACATACTGACTTCACTTAATCAGTTCTGATGTCTGCGCACTTAGCAAGTGCGCAGACTCTGCTTCCTGCGCACTTAGCAAGTGCGCAGACTTCCCTTCCTGCTCTGTGCGCACTTAGCAAGTGCGCACGACCTGTTCTTGGCGAAAAACCCTAACTTTCAGATTCGGGTCTGATCGTGTCAAGATCCCGAATTTGTTGCATCCAAAACGTTCGTTTTCCATTAAGGATCTCAAATCTATGTTTATTTATCAGTTTCATCCGTTCAAGCCTTGCCTTTTCACCCAAAACCCGAAAAACCCAAAAACGAACTAAAACTCAGATTTAGCTCGAATGGTTACCTGGATGACGATTCCGCTTTGGAGGTTCTCTTCACGAGTGCAGGAGACACGAACGGGTGCGATTTTGTGCGATTCCGACACTTTCTCTCTCTACGGGTTTTCTCTCTCTAAAGGTTGCAAATGAGAGAAAATGGGGTGGCATAGGCTATTTATAGCCCGCTGACCCATCCGACCCGACCCGTCATGCCTCGTTCGTTTATTCTGTTAATAAAATCGTCGTTTATTTTTGGGATGTTACACCACTCCATCCAGACAAGCTACTACGAGCAGGATAATCGTTTATAGTCCATAACAGTGCAGCATGCATCCTAAATACAGTTTTGGTTGATGCATCTCTCACCTGGACTCCTTCAGCCCACAACATTTTCAACTCATCAAACAAAGGCCTTAAGAATACATCAATGTCCTTACTAGGTGATTTAGGCCCGTGAATTAGCAAGGTTAACATGAAAGAAGACTCTTTCATACATAACCACGGTGGTGTATTATATGTTGTTAACACTACCGGCCACATACTTTAAGTCTTACTCATGTTACCGAACGGATTAAAACCATCGGCAGCCAAACCTAAGCAGACATTCCTTGGTTCTTTAGCAAAATCCGGATATCTCTCATCAAATTCTTGCCATGCCTTCCCATCAACCGGATGTCGCATCATACCATCCGTTGATCGTCCAGTATTATGCCAGATCATTTCTTTTGTCATTAATCTTGAACTATACCTTCGTCGAAGTCGTGAAGTTAAAGGAAATCAGCGCAACACTTTATGTGGTACTTTATTCCCCTTTGTGTTTTTATCAACCCATCTGCTCTCATTACAAACCGGACAGTTTTGCATTGATTCATTCTCCTTCCAAAACAGTGCACAATCATTAATGCAAGCATGGATAGACTGATATCCTAACCCAATCTTACTCAGTTTTTTCTTAGCTTCATAGTGTTACGCTGGAACGCGATTTTCCTTCGGCATTGCAATTTGTAGAAGCTTTAATGGTTGGTCAAACGAACTATTCGTCCATTTGTTGATAACTTCGATATGCATCAATTTGGCTATGAAGTTTAAGGAAGACATTTGACTACAACCGGGGTATAACTCCTTATTTAGCTCCTCAAACAACGCATCAAACTCTGGGTCTAAACCAGTTCCATCTTCATCTATATTATCCTCATTTGTATTTTGCTCTGTCATCACATCATCTATGGCATCAAACATCTCATTATTTGTTGTTGTAGTTATTGGAGGAGTTGGTGTTGTTCTTGGGGCAAAAAATGATGCTATCTCCGCCACACGAGGATGTTGTTCACCATGATAAATCCAATTCTGATATTATTGTAAAAACCCACGGTCATGTATGTGGTCATATATCGTGTTCAAATCCTGTCGACACGCATTACAACAACGTATACACGGGCAAAACGCTTTACCTCGACCGTCGACATGGTTCTTGGCCGTCTCTATAAAGTTGCGAAGACCGCTTAAGAAAGCCGGAGAATTCCGATTTCACAGTGTAACCCAACTTTTATCAATTGTCATATCTAGTGTCATATCTATTGTGTTATAAGCATACGCATATACGTGCATGTAATAAATGATATAAATGAATGTATGTGATTTGATCGGTACTCTAAGGCGGTGGATCCTAACTCACTTTTTGAATATTCTATCTCATATGTGTACATTTTAACGAGTTGACTATTTTAGAAAAAAATCAGCAGCATTTCCTCTTAACTCCCCAAGTATGCAGATAAACCGCAATCTCGAAGGAGTAAGGAGAAATAACTACCAATTTTTTCTTAAATGTCAACCCGTTAAAATGTATACATATCCTAAATAAGATAGAATATTCAAAAAGCATTCCCAAAGTGGACAATCCAAAATTTATCTCTATCAGATAAATTTCGGACGGGTATTCTAAAGAGTTTTCCTAAATAAACATACTAGTGTACACAACATGAGACGTACATAAAGGTATAAAAGTCGGGGTGCGTACCTTAAAAAAATTCAATGAAACACAAATAAGATGTTATCCACACCTCTCCAACCGCAATGAGTTCCGAACTTGCAACAAAATTAAATAAAGTTACATATACATACAAAGATACAAATCATACAATTACATAATCATACATACACATATACATACATTCACAATTACATAAATACATACATAATTATATACATACAAATCATACAATTACATAATCATACATACATATTATATACAAACACACATAAATAAATGCCCAAATTCTAAAATTACATACACAAACACAATTACATACATAAAAATACATACATACACGTATATACATACATAGCCTTTACAAACATACATAAACAAATACCCAAATTCCCAAATTACATACATAAACACAATTCCATACATAAACATAATACAAATACATACAAACACACATAAACATATATACATAAATATTATATACAAACGTACATATATAAATGCTTAAATTCTCAAATTACATACATAAAAACAATTCCATACATAAACATAATACAAATACATACAAAACACATATATACATACATATTATATACAAACGTACATATATAAATGTTTAAATTCCTAAATTACATACATAAACACAATTTCATACATAAACATAATACAAATACATACAAACACACATACACATATATACATACATATTATATACAAACGTACATATATAAATGCTTAAATTCCCAAATTACATACATAAACACAATTCCATACATAAACATAATACAAACACACATACACATATATACATACATATTATATACAAACATACATATATAAATGCCAAAATTCCCAAATTTCATCTAAACCTAATTTCACATATAAACCTAATTTCATCATAAAATTTCATAAATATTTATAAAATCATACATCTAAACCGTATATACATACATACAAATAAACACAACAATATACATACAAACATACATCTAAACCTAATTTATAGAAAAAATACTAACCAAGTTTGCAGATAGCTATAAGTAGCTTGAAATCCACCAAAAATGATCAAAGCTTCAAATACCTAACAAAAATCAAAGAAATTAAGCAAAAAACCCAAAAATGTTGATTTTCTTGTCAAGATTGAAACATAGATATTAACTAACCTCAAAACCCGAGCGATTGGTGAAGATTGCTCCAAAAAACACACCAAAAACTGGAAATCGCCAAAGAGAGAAGATGAAAGAGTTTTGGGGGTTTTTTCGTGGAAATGGGAAGCAGGAAGCTGTTTCTTGGTTTATTCTCGCTGAGACCTATACCGACGACATGTTGTCGGTATAGGCTCGAATGTCGGCGCAATAGGTAGCCTGTCCCGATGACAAGTCGTCGACATAGGTCTCGTAGGGTTTAGACCGGTCAATAAAGTAAAAGACTCTATACCGACGACATGTCGTCGGTATAGAGTTTTCCCAAAATTGTTTTTAATTAAAAAATCCACCGACGAAAATTCAATAAATAAAAGAAGAAAAAATATCCAAATTGACCTATGCCGACGACATGTCGTCGGTATAGGTTTTTCTCAGTTTTTCATTGGGCGTTATGTTTTCCCTCCATCTGGCTCAACCCTGTGCCGACGACATGTCGTCGGTATAGGGTCATCTTTTTCAAATTCCAAATTAGCCTATCCCGACGACATGTCGTCGGTATAGGTTAACCTATGCCAACGACAAATGTCGTCGGTATAGACGTCGTCGACACAGGGTCTTTTTCTTTTCTTGTAGTGTTATAAGATTCTAAGATCGAGTCTTGTATTGAATAATTGTGTTGATTTAGAAATACGATTAGATGATTTTGTTGTTCTAAAAAATTTACAGTGTTATTTGGTTTTATTATAACATTACTATAACTTTGTATTTGTGTCTTTGAGATCGGAAGAAAGACAACAATAAGAAATAAACAAGTTTATATTCATTTTCTTGAATGGTAAATATCGAAGACTACCGTCTAAATACTAAGTTGATGTTTTTTACTTTCACATTTGATAAAAAGCAACAACACATCAATAATGATTATGAATAAATGATGGTTGCATTCGACGTCTCATCTTTTCATCCGATATCCCATGACCCGAGGAATAAATTACTAACCCTTATTTCTCGTGGTCGCTGTTTAATATATAGATTAACTTTCTCATAACAAAAACAAATACATGTGTTGGTGATCAATTGGTTTTCCTTAAACGTGAGGTATTTGTTTTGTTTTTTTTTCTTTTGATTATTTTTTTTAAATATTACACGCAATGTGAGGGGCATTATACATCTATGGTTTTATCTTCAAAACCAATCCGTTTCAAATTTGTACGTTATTTTTATGAATTTAAATACGTTTTAGTTCAGAGTTAAACGAGTAGCAATAAATTCATATGTTTTTATATACCTAACTATGTTTCTTTTTTAACCGTCTTAACAGTCTAAGATCCGCTTCACGCCGCGGATAACAGAAATTCGAATTATGCTACGTTTCGACACTGCCGCAACGCGTAAAATTACTGGTATAACTTAAAGATGAAGTCGTTGAAATCTTTTAATTTTTTTAATAAAATAATAAAAAATTGATAATTTTAAACTTTTCATAGATGTTTTTTTTTTCGTTTACTTTTCACAGTCTAAAAAAATGTAAAAAACATATATATGAACTCATAAAAGTTTATATATATATACATATATTTTTTTCTAAGTTATTCTGATAAACGTATAGCTTATCCCTATTTTTAATCCAAACAAATTTAATTGCTTTTATCTCCTCAATGCCTTTTTTTTTCTAGGGATATTTGAATATTGCTAAAAGTTCTCGTTTCTCGCGCTTCACATGCACTACTAAATTTTATCATACAAGTTTTCTTTGATTTCTAAAAAAATATATCTAAATTTTATAAATATTTACAAAAAATCCGTTGAAATTTACTACTTCATTCAAGTATTCTTTTGTTTAAGATGTAAATAGAGGATAATAATTTACAAGCATAATAAAAACAAAAAGATAAAAAAATGTGTAACAAGAACTTTTTTTTGAGAGATGTAACAAGGAAATAACCAGATATTATTAGCTTAAAGTAGAAAATAGAAATAGGCAACAGATTGATTGATAAAGAAATAATGTATGCTCCCTACAAGAGGGGATTGTTTGTCCTTTTGCAGTAAAAAAAAAAGGTTGCCTTGGTATCTAAGAAGAAGTTCTAGATACACCCATCACAAGGACACATGACCTTCTTACACGGCTTAACCGACACGTGTCCATTCATACCCCTCAATTATGGGACAATTCCCATTTATAGGATTGTAACCATGACCCTGTTCAAAAAAGAAAAAAAATTGGACACCTGGCAAGCCAGCACATCACAATTATTCACTTACTGCACATGCTTCCTCTTTGGTAGGTCCTTTATATTACACCACTTTTAATAGACATATATTTGTCCTTTGTTTAAACTTTGAAGAGATGAAAACAAATAAATAAAATGGTACATAAGAAGAAAGGTAATGGAATTGTTTATTATTATTACTATTATTGATTTAATTAATTTTATTATTATTATTATATATAAAACGTCGGTGCTACTTAGACCTGTAAATGAATCGATGTTCGTGTTTATTCGGTTCGTTTAGATGTCTGTCTCAAACTGACTGTTCATTTAAGACAACTTAACCTGCATGAGGTACAAGCATGTGATAACACGTTTTGTTTCTTTTTTTTTATTTTTCATTCTAAAAATATTTGCCAAAAATATATATCGCGTAAGATATTATTCTAATGTGATTCGCCCTAAATTTACATAAAAGGCTTAAGAGCACCGAGATACTTTTTTTCAAAAAGTCATCTATATATAAGTATATAACTAAAGCATTAAATTAAATATTACATTTCAAGTATGGGTATCCTTATCTATCATCTCAAATCCCATAAAAGTAGGAATTAACCTACAAAAAGTTATAGGAGTTAATATATCATATGATGTAAAATTTTAGTATTCAACTTGAATAAAAACCCATTAAAAATTCAGAAGAAACAACTATCGTTTAATTTATAAGTCACCGTAAATATATAATTATATAATTTTAAATCATGTTCCATGCACCTACTTATGAAATAGTTGATGTAACGTAGTGAGGAAGAGAAGTAACTAAGATGACAACTATCGTTTAATTTTGAGTTAATTAGTTAATTGTATAAACGGGCTCTGTGATTTGATCAAAGTGTATGTTAGGCTCTCAGATTTTAAAAATTATAAATTTAGTATAAAATTTTGAGACCTAATTGCGTACCCACCAACTGAAACTGATTGAAACCGATTGAACCTGAGCTCCATCCTGTCCACCCTTACCATAATAATAGAGTAAGTTATACCTTTAAATATATTAAGATATCTATACTATATAATAAATAAAAATCTCTTACGCCACGCGTTGCCCCTATATCTTAACTCATCATTTTTTTTCCGCCTCTCTATCTTATATTAAATACACTTCTTTTTTTAATAATAATTTTTATTTAAAGAAAGTATTAATTATACTAATAAAACACATTTATTTTAAATTATCTCTTATTTTAAGAAACTTTAAAATTTAATTATGTAACTTTTTTTAACCAAATAGTTAATGTAAGTCAAATTATATTAAATATAAATTAATGTATTTTTGAAACACAATATATACTAATTTTTATATATTTTTAAACTTAAAAAAAATAATTAGTATATATAATACATTTTTCATTTATAAGATGTACATAAAAATTTAAGAATTTTATTCAATCCTGTAATACACGGGTTTTTAAAAATATATTTTTTTATTATTATTATATAACATTTTATCAACCCGTGTAATACACGAGATTCTAACCTAGTTTAAAATATAGAAATAAATGTTTGACGTCTTTCTATTCGCTAAACGAAATTGACTTGTTACGTTTGCAACCGTTTATTACTTCTTTAAGTAATAATTAATTACTAATAAATATAAAGTTGAATTTTTATAATCGTCCCCAAGTTACCATTACTAATTGAATATTTGCAACAAGTTAATTAAAATCGTAATTAAAATAATTGCAATGCATCTCTTAATTGCCTTCCTAGTCATCATCCTAAAAGATAATATTTACAACAATAATATGCATTCTATTAATTTTATTTTATAGATATAATTATTTATTGCTAATATTAGCTTTCAATATATATCTTATGACTGAAGTAAAAATGTGGATAAGGTCGCAGTCCTAGTTGCGTATCTAGCGCTCCACCACCTTTGGAACTAGTCTATAACATCTCAAACATTCCTTTTACTTTCTCAACGTCCATTTATTGTCTTCCAACTGTCTCAACAATACACGTGGCAACCATCGGTCATAACCTTTACGCTTTAGTCTTGTCAGTTTAGCACCGCTCATTATTTTGACCATTGTGAGAAAATATTGAACAGGGCGGTACTACTTTGGTCAGGATGTAAACGCGTGATCGTTGATTTTATGTTATTAAACAATATTAACGAAAATAAGCGAATCCTTAAATTTAAAAGTTTTATTGTACTAATGTTATCGTTTAAAACGATCGACTACCATAAGTACTGATCATGAAAAAACTCAAACCCAACCGAAAAAACTAAAACTAATAATCTATATAAATACGAAAAGATTACACAAGGTTAAGAGATGTATCTTTTTTTTTACGGCGATATTATCGGACATGCCTCTTCATAGTTCGGGTATATATTCATACATCAGACGGAATTACAATCGTCCATTGTTAGTTTGACGCTCGAGGATGGCGCCAACCGTTACAGGAGGAAACCAACTGGCTCGTAAAACCCCGACTTGCCCAGGAGAAAACCCGCTCATGACAACAAAATTTTAACCCATGACCTAATAACAAATGGTGGATTAATAATTGTAGCTCAAACAACTATTGCTTCATAATTTTTTTAGGACCGTGAAAACCATTTGATAGGTAAGTTTGTGGGCACCGTTGATACCCTAATGACCGAACAGAACAGGAAAAACGAGGCCGGACAAAAGGTAGGTGTCTTTAGGGGAATAAATGAGAATCCGGTAGGAGTTCGAAATCAGGTTTGGGGCCTTTAGAAGGAATCAAACGCTCACCGCTAAAGGTTATGGTATATAATAAAATGATATGCATGTATGACAAAAGTTACAATGAAAACAAAGAAAGCAGAGGATTATGGTTTTTGAGTGTAGGAACATAGAATAAAGAGTGTCCAGAAAAAGGAAAGAGTATGTAGAGATTTGGGGGGAGTGAGAGATGGAGACTAGTCGGTAACAAAAATAAACCGGGTTATATTTGACGATATCAAATACGGTATTATACTTATATTCTATGTTAGTTGTAGTTTGAAGAAATTAGTAAAATCTAACCGTATTGGAGGTTATATTTAATATTATAAAACCCGGTCCCCTAATTTCAATCAAGTTACTACAAATTAGTCCCTCTTCGTTTCTTCTCAAAAAATCATAGTACACTAAAAATAGATATATAAAACCTGGTCTCCATACATTTGTTGGGTTGTGAAGGATTGCGCGGAAAATAAAAGGAAGCCGGGCCTAATGGGCTTGAGCCCGGTTATTATTTTCTTATAAATTAAGTCATTAACTCTAATCCTAGTATTATAAATAAAACATATGATATAACTTGTATCTCTAAGCACCTAATAATAAATAAACCTAGTTGCAAAGTGAATGTATGCCAATCAGAGATGAACCACTATAAATCTCTTAAGTCTTTACTTTCTGTTATCAATTGGGTACGTGCGTGTGTGATTCCGCTACGATAACAACTCTTAATACCTAACAACATTTTAGTCACAAAACATCCTTTTTGATTTAACTTTTTACCGCTTCTAACGACGTGTATTTTCCCAAATAAAATATAGGGGCATTTACATATGGTCTTTTTTAAGTTTTTTTATTACATATTTATTTAACCCTAAAATTTAATTACATATTTTCCCTTCCTAAAACCTATATATTACATATTTATCCAATTCATTTAAAATAACTTATTTTATTATCATTTTACCCTTAATTAACCAATTAAATTATTACTTAAATTATATTATTTCTAGATATCTGTGAGGGGCAATCGAGTATTTTTAAGTTAATTAAGAAAATATGTAATTAAAGTTACTGGTTGGGGATATATGTAAGGGGAAATATAAAAAAAAAACCTAAAATATATACCTAAACATTTAGAATTTTATATATTGATATATTTTTAACTCGTGTGTAACGGGTTTTAAACTAGTTTCTAAAATAAAGGTAAATAAATAAATAAATAAGTTGTTATGCTTGATGAATTATTAACCATGGTTAAACAAACCCTCACCATAACCACTATCTCCCAGCGGTTTATATATGGAGAAGTATGGAAGTGGACACCATACAAACCTGCGAAACCGGAGCACACTCGCTTTCACCATAACCAACAAACAGACCCAAAATCAACAAGACCAACAAAAAAAAATGATCGGAGATGACAACCACCATGGCATGATGGTGCATATACCTCCATGGACGCTCGTTGACGACCCGGTCACCGGAATTTCCCCCTTCTCTCCACGCAGCCCAAATGCCACTATCAACGGCCTACCATCATTTGAAGACTACGCTAACTTCCTCCGCAACGACGCCGCCCTCCGCCGATACCTCGAAGATGACCTCGACGGAGACGGATCTGGCTCCGGCGGTACGGATTTCGACATCACATCGGAGGCGTTTGCTTGTGATAGCTTTCGGATGTATGAGTTTAAGGTACGTAAGTGTGCACGTGCTCGGTCACATGACTGGACCGACTGTCCGTACGCTCATCCCGGAGAAAAGGCTCGCCGGCGTGACCCTCGGAAATACAGTTACTCCGGCACCGCCTGTCCGGATTTCCGTAAGGGGAACTGCAAGAAAGGAGACTGTTGCGAGTTTGCTCACGGCGTTTTCGAGTGCTGGCTCCACCCTCACCGGTACCGGACTCAGCCGTGTAAGGACGGCGTCAACTGTCGCCGGCGTGTTTGTTTCTTTGCACACACGCCGGAGCAACTTCGTGTACTGAGTCCTCTTACCGATTCCGGCTTCCCGTCGTTCTTCTCTTCGATGTCGGAGACTTCAACTCCGCCGGCGGACTCCCCACCGTTATCTCCGGCCGGCAGTTCTCTTAGCCGGTCACTTGGATCGGTGTCGGTGAGTGATATGTTATCATCTCTCCGGCGATTGCAGCTTAACAAAACCGTACCCATGGGATCCCCGTGGAGCATGCAAATGGGTCGGTCTATTTCCTCTCCCGGATCCGGGTTATACAGCCTTCCATCAACTCCGACCCGACCCGTAGTCCGACGGGGCCTAGGGTTTTCGGAGATCTGGGAAGAAGGTTGTGGTTCGGAAGAGCCTGCGATGGAAAGGGTGGAATCGGGTCGGGTTTTGAGGGCAAAGATGTTTGAGAAGTTGAGCAAGGAGAATGGGTTGGATGGTGGTGACCCGAATCCGGGAGAAAGTTCAAACCCGGATGTTGGGTGGATCTCGGAGCTTGTGAATTGAATGGTATCTATCTAGAACACCCTAATACCTTCCAGGTGTTTAATTTTAATTATGGATTACGTGGTTAGTTAATTATTATTATTCCCATTCAAGATGGGATAAAATTATGTTTTAAGGTAGGTACCATTTTGTTCACTCCCTTATCATGTAAATATATGAAGGGGGTGAAGCGTATTTTACTATTTTGTTGGGGGGTTGTTTGAATGAAAAAGAGGGAGGAAATTGGGTGGAATTATTTTCTTTATTATTATTATTGAAAATGATTTTAATATTATGTGTAAGATGTAATTGTTCATCAGTCATGAACTAACCATATGTGTTGCTTTATTTAAGCCGGTGTTTGAACGAATATTGTGTTTTTGGGTTTATGAAGAGACAACCGATATAAATATGGTTAGATATTGTTGGGTTAGTTTTGGACACTTTGAAATGGTTGAAAATTTTGATGGTTTTGTCATTTATTGATGAATTTATGATTTTTTCCTGAATGGAAGTTTTTAATGACTCGTTGAGGAGATGATTTTTGTCTCCTCAGATAAATTTCCAAAATGTCCTTTTGAGCGAGGCTGTCAATATGGGCATACCACATGAATCGGCTTGATTTTCTTGAAAGTTGACTGGGTTGATTTTGTTGGTTTGATGATTTTTATATTTTGAGTGTTTCTCGAAACTGAAACTGAAAATGTGAGGTGCTAAGCCAATATTTGTAATTTAGTTTAGAGAATTTGTAACTACTCTAGATGTTATGAAGAAATGAAGACACTCATAATAACTTTTGATGAGTTAGTTTAATTATAAGGTTATATTATTTAAGCAATAAACCACTATGTATATAGTTATCGTTTACTAATAATGGTATTGTGGTCCTTCGGTGACAATAATTTGATAACTAGTTGAATGTCCGCGCTTTGTTGTGGTTGTTAGGTCGTTTAATTTGCTTATAATATGTTCGGTTTGTGACAATATCACAACGGTAACTACACTCGATACATGTAACGATACCAAAAAAAACTCTATTTTGAAAATAAAATCGATTTCAAAAAATATTATATCTGAGCGTTTGACAAAAAAAAAACACAATCGCGCTTCGTTTTTTCAGTTAACGAATGAAAGTTAATAAAGAAAAACAAAATTGTTAGAAAATGAACTGATTAAAAACATATATTATATATAGTAATTATTTTTATGTTGAATCAACAAACAACATATTTATTTGTTCTCTAGTCTAACTAAATTTTTTATGCACTTAAGCATGTTAGTGTCAACCTCAAAACGTGCGTAACTATGTACTTAGGGGAAAATTTCACAAAAAAGTGGTTTTTCACTAAAAAACGCTAAGAAATGGGTCAAACGAACTCCGATTGAGTTCATTCCAGCGGCGTTGGAACCGTCTCATCAACTCTAATCCGAACCCAAAAACCTAAATCCCTATTCACCCGCATCCCCAAAAACCTAAACCCCCCATCCAACCCCACCCGAAAAGCGTAGAGTTTGACGAGACGGTCCAAACGTCGCTGAAATGAGCTCAATCGGAGTTCGTTTGATATCGTTTTTAAGCGTTTTGGTCATTTTTTAGATTTCTAAGAGAAAACTACTTCTTATTTGAACCTCCCCCTATGTACTTAAGCACGTTAGTGCCGACGTTAATATCATCGTACGGCTCCAACGTAACGTGCGGTCTTAACGTTAAAAGTTGGTTTTTGTAACAAGTTTACGCCTTCGGTGCGACGTGCGGGTATAAAGCGGTTGTTTTTTTTATATATAAGATCTTAAATATTATCAAATGATAAAACTGTAACGCGTGAGTTTACATAATATTTTTTTTATTTCTTTACAAAGTTACGAAGACGTTGATTGATTACGCGGTTTAACGAGCCATAACGTGTAAATTTTTGCACATAAAAATCACCATACTATCTTTTTTTCTCAGAAAAGTCTCTCAACAAATTTTTTACACAATCTAACGCACTTTTTTGTTTTTTACGTTTAGTTCTTTTTTTTTCTTTTACCTATTTTTTTTAATAAATTTGACAAATGACGACATAGTATAAACACAAAATAATTGTGTGTTGTTTACGTCGCAATGCGCGAAGCAATTCGCAATGCATAGTGAATCGACATACTTATTTTTATTTATGTTTTAACGTTAAGTTTTTTGGGTTCAATGCCGTCGCAACGAGATTTTTACAAAAACTCAAACACTTTTTTATTCTCTCACAAAAATCACTCGAAAATTATTTACTCTAGCAAATGAATAGGTAGAAACAAGGTAAAGGAAATCGACCGACAAACTTATTCTATAAAGAGATTATTTGTAATCAAATTAAATTCATTTTGTAAAAATATCTATAAATGTGTGAAAACACATAAACAATCAAATTGTTTTGCAATCGGGTCGCTTGTTTGATCTTGCTTATGTTGATCGATTTTTCTTTACCTTGCCGATTAATTTGCTATGGTAAATAGCTATCGAGGGACTTTTACGAGAAAAGCAAGAAAGCATGTTGGTTTTTTATGCGTAAAAAGTTGTGATTTTGTGAAAAAAAAATAGAGAATATGTTGATTTTATGTGTAAAAATTTGTTAAAGACTTTTGTGAGAAAAAAATGAAAAGTATATGATTTTTAAAGTATTTGCCCAATTATGAAAAACAATAAATGATGCATGTTTTAACCTTTCAACTTAATTATTGAAAATTAATCAATACTAGTTGTAAATAGCCATCAGGGTTGGTGATCCAATGGTAAAGAAAAATCTTTTAACAATACTAAGGTTTAAAAAGATAATAAATTCAAGTCTCACTGATAACACAAATTTAAAACATTGCCTTCCAAAAAAACAAAATTTGTAAATGGATCATTCAACCATCGAATCTACACGCTTTTTGGGCCCAAGTTACGTTAACCGATTAAAATGGGGTTTTGTTTATATAGGGAATCCTCATATGATAACTTTAATATTCTTGTTTTGAAATGTTACCTAAAACTAAAAAGTAAAAACGCACCGATTAAAAGGTGATGTGAAATTCGACACCCTTTTTAACATTTATGTAAATTCAAGTGTTTTGGTGAGATTAAGACATCGTCCTTATCTTTCTTTTCGATATTATATTTCCACGCACATCATTGTTATGTTTTCATCATTTCCCTTTCAAAAATTGCCTTCGGTTAATTTAGATTTAAATTCACAATCAAGGTCAATATCAGTAAATAAATATAAATAAAAACCGTAATCATCAATAAGTTGCATGAAAAGAATTTCTGAAAATAAAATATTTATTGTTAATGATTTTGATTTTTATTAAAATACACTGTTAAAAGTACACGAACTATACAAGTTGGCATTTGAATATGAAGGTGTATTCGTCAAGTCAAATAGTATTCGTCACCTCTTTTTCTCTTAAAAAGTAATGAGTTCAATTAATCAGAAAATAAAGAAATGGTTGATTTTTTTAATATTTGAGAACAATTTAAACGCTTACGAGACAAAAAAAATATTTGAGAACAATTTACACGTATAGCTATGCTTACGAGACAAAAAGTTCGTGTATCGGTTTTACTCGTGTATCATTTAGAAATAGAAAGACGAAAAGATATTTCTAAAGATAGACGAATCTGATGAAATTCAATGATAACTTGGAAGTATACATATCAAGTGTGACGATGCGCACTGATGAGCGTAACAAACACATCACATATAATGCGTGCAATTTAAAACCAAGTTTACTTCTACCCGAACAGCCTAACTGCCAACACTAGAGATTGAGGACGAGCCTAATTGGGTGTAAAAGTTGATAAAGTTACGGTACTATAACAAACTGATAATAGCCTTTAATGACAACCACTGTAAAATATGAGACTATATGGGTCGGTACAACGGGGAAACGTTTAGGTTCGTTTGACCTGGACGGATCCTTGCAACAACACGCGAAGGAGCCCATACAGTCCATCCACCCCTGCAGTTTTAATTCCTATTGTCCAAAGTTTTTATTTCAGTTTATTTCACATGCTTAATGTAGTTGTACTTCTTGCCTTATAAATAGTACTTAGTTTCTAAGTGTTTTAGTATTCAAACCTGGGCAATAGCTCTACATGTATAGAACTTCTTAAACAATGAAAAATGTGGTAATTTGATATTAAAAAATGTGAATTGTTTAGAGCCCGGTTTTCTAACATCAATTGCTAATTCGAGAGTAACACCTTGAGTGACTTAAAGTCTACCGTGGCGATTTTCTATATCCTACACTAAGATGGTGTTTGGGATTGCATTGGAAAACTGCTTATTGACTTATTGGATGTTTCAAAAGTCAATAAGCTAAAAAAAGTGTTTGACAAACATAAAAACATTTTTTTTAGTTTTTTTATAAAGTTAAAAAGTTGTTTTTTAAAAAGCCACAAATTTCTGGCTTTTTTCAAATATCTTTTGGCTTTTGCAATAAAATATTACAAATCTACCCACCCTTTACGCTACAATAAATATAAGTTAAGTCAATCACTTTTTAAAAAACAACTTATTGACTTATTAGTTTTTCCAATCCCAAAAGTTAATCCAAACCAAACACTTTTTTTAAAACTCATTTTCGAAAAAAGCATAAGTCAATAAACACTTTTAACAAAAAAAAAAAAAAATACTTATCGAGTTCAATAAGCAATCCCAAACACAATCTCAGTTTATGAAGCTCTTCGTGATCGAATCGGGTGGTAACATTTCAGCTGCAATGTATCTTCTTTAACATGATAACATCTCAAAAACACATCCACTAACAGATGCAATTTAATCAACAAATAAACCGAAAACTAAACAAAATAAATCCGAGCTTACATAATCAAAATTTCAAGCAAGCATCTTACTTCTCTGAAGAGTTTGGCCCCCTCTTCTTGCCAAAACCAACAACTGCAGCATAATCCAAAACCAAAAGGTTTAACTTATTACGTGTTAAGTTTACATAAAATGAAAATTAGTGACGGAGACTTACCGGCGGTGACGAATCGCCTGTTGTATTGAATACGCTTGTGAGCGCGTCCACGTGGCTGCTTTTTCTTGTCTTGTTTCGCAACCTTTGGAGTTTGACCTCTCACCTTACCGGCACGAGCCAACGATCCGTGAACCTTTCCTGTAAAATGATTGGAATCAATAACGACAACAAAAATTGAGAGTTAATTGAAGGCCGTAAAGCTTACCCATGCCGAATATGTGATCGTTGAGACGTCTCTGGTCTGCGTTTCGGCTATGTAGCGACGGAGAAGCAGGTGGTTCTGAATCTAGGGTTAGTGCTGCGAGGGAACTATACATATTGGGGCTGAACAGATCATTTGGGCCTCTTTGTGTTACAAAATAATGGCCCAACTAATTGGACTCTTTAATTTACTTTGAAAATTTAAATTGGGGGGGGGGGGGTCACTCAAATTCGAACATATTTCACTTCATTTAGTTTAGGTAAACATTACTCTTGAAATATCAATTTAAGATTCTAGACATTTTTTAAATAAATCTTATGTAGCTTGTTTTGGCTTAAGGATACTAGTTTAGAGGTAAGGTACCAGACTCGAACAAAAGGAAACTAGAAGGGTGTTATATTAACCGTTTGAAAGACGAAGTCTCAGCGGGTTATTGTTCTAATTCTTGAAGTTTGGAAGGACTCATGTAACAGTTCTAGAAAATTAGAGAGATTATTTGTGACTTATGGCTAAAGTTTGGAATACATATTCATTGTTTCTAAAAATTGTGGATATGTGAAGAGAAACAAACCTTTATTGATAGAGGAATACAAGAATTAGAACTTCTTTATGTCTAGTATTTTGTGTTAGTTTCTTCAGTTTCATTTGTATCGTTTTGGAGTTTGTTTTATCTCGTCACGTTGATGAGATTATTAACTAGAGATTAGAGAGAGTCGTTTCCATATTTGATATGATTAGTTCTTGTTAAGGTGATTCTTTGTTTGTTGTAAGGATTCTGCAATAGTTTTGTCAATAATACCACGTATTTTGACAACTACACACATTTGGATTTAATATTTAAAATATATAAGTTTGATAATCCTAATTATGATCAATTAGCTGATAATATGTCATACTGACAATTTGATTAATAACCCGCTTAATTTCAGTTATATAAATCTATTGTCAAGGCAATAATACTTGTATATTTATCATAAATTTACATTCAATTTACATTTGATTTCGCTTACTAGGACTGTGTGTTTCTCGAGTTCGCTCATAGTCATACTAGTAATTGAAATCAAGTGTAACACGAGTGATATTGTTCTTAGCCACCCAAAGTGAAAGTTGTTATTGGTCAAATGGATAGCATGGTTTATTATTGGTGATCAACGTCAAAGTAACGATCAAAGACAAAGAGTTATGTAGTCCTATTCACCTTTACAAGATAGTTGAAATAGGGTGTCCAACCACGAATAGTTAATGATTGATGAATAACAAGAACTGATTGCAAGAAATTATATAAAGATTTTTGTTTGATTGATTGCTATTACAAATTGTTGCAATTAACTAAAGATTTGAACATAGAAATATAAAGAATGAACACAACTAGTCTTAAGTTTGATTTCACAATTAGTAATATGAGCTCCCTACTGAATAAGAGGATCACGTAGATATGATCTTGGTTAACACAAAATGTTTGATGTATAACAGGAGGACCTACATATGTATGACTAAACTTGTAACGAATAAACACCAATAAAGTGATCTCTATAAAATAACAACGCAATACGATTAAACACCGATAACAAGGATACGTGTAGAAAACTAGTCATTGTATGTTTTGACAAACATATGAAATAAACATATGAAAACACTACATTCATTAAATACATTCAAGAACATAATGAAATTCATGTTTAACACATATGAGAACTCAAGTTGAACTAAATGATTCACAAACCTACACCCGCTTGTGATTAAATGTGTTTTAGCCACACATATTCATGATGGATGAAGATATGTTGCGATTTCGAGAATCAAGCGATACAATTTTGATGTTGGAACATTTTGTCACCAAGTTTCTTCGGCTTCTTTCGTTATCTTGCTTCTAGGGTGATAAAAATGGATTAATGGTCGAATCCCCTTCAAAAGTTCATCCAAAAACCAACCAAAACCTCCTAGAAACTTTTCTGGGCGTACCATACACTGGGTAGGAGTATGATATGCCGCATGCGCATCATACGACCAATATCATGTGATACACGTTGGGGTTTGATGTATTTGAGCGTATCATAAGCCGGATGGGCTTATTGTACGTTGAGGGCTAGTTTCCACTTTTAGTTCACTTTGTTTGTTGATTCCTAGCACATCCACACTCTAGTTTTTGCTCACTTTTGTCTTTACTTATTATCTTCCACAGCTTACCTACATGCATACATATGACAAAATGAATTGATTCGAAAGTTTCTTGGGACCAAACCCGTAATTTCTAGGGACCGTCAGTGAAACAAAATGAAAGTTTCCAGGGACCAAACCCTTAATTCTCAAAGTTAGGGACCATACCGTAATTTGACCAAACCACAGGGATTATCCGTGTGATTAACTCCATTATTAATAAAAGAGTCGAACATATTGTGTTCAAGATCGTATTTTGGTGTGTACGTGAAGGACCTGATTTCCAACAGTCTAGTGGTTAAACATTATGCAGATTCTGGCTTTTGAGAAACAAGCATTCTTCTTCAACAATCTAAACTCATGTCTTAGGTCCAATGGAGATTTTTAGGGGTGTTCATCAGGTCAGTTGCGGGGTTTTCGGGTTACTCGGTTCGGGTTGGGATTTTTTTGGTTAAAACCACAATCCGAGCCGAACCGTATTCGAGGAAACTTAATCCGAACCTAAAACCAAATTGTAATTTGGTTTGGTTTCCGGTTTGAACCTAGCAAACCGAATTAGCAACAAAAAAAACTTTTTTTTTCTTTTGGGTACAAATAACTTATTCGGTTTAAACAACACAATATTTTGAGAAAGTCTCAACAAAACACATACCCTCATCAAATAATGATTTATAATTCATATGTGGGAATTTGTTATTGATATAAATAAATTGGGTTAACTATAAAATATGGATTAAAATAGTGGTCAAACCCAATTCAGGTTTTTCAATTTAAACCAAATTAAAAATCTTGAAACCTAAACCAAACCAAAAACCAAATATGTAATTCGGTTTGGTTTTAAACGGTTTCGGTTTCGATTCGGTTACCAGTTTAATCGGATTGAAACCAAATATTGAACACTCCTAGAGATTTTTCATATGTGTGTTGGAGACGAAACCAAATGGGACCTCTGGCGGACTCGGAAAGCAACCATCCTGACAACCTATTTAACAGAAAACTTAACGCTCGTTAGACTAATGGACGTAATTTGTTATAAAACCCTTACATAAATGATGATTAATGTAGTTATTGAAGTTTAAGGATGAAACCTGTAAACTGGTATACACATAAAAGACGAAAACCATAATTTTTTTTATATTGTCTAAAATGTATTTAAATTAAATATTGTGTAATGGTGTGTGATTCATGTAACTTTATTTTTACTTTTGGATTTTCCTTCAATTTTTTTAAGACAAAATCACAGAAACCATGGAAGGAAGAATATTAGATATGATTCTCCGGGTTTTAGCATCATTGCTGATCATGCGATTTCTAGTAAGCAGTTCTGATTCTTGTTTTCCATCTTTTGGGGGAACTATCATGTGTAAACTGTAAGTTTTGTCTCCTCATATTTATGTTTTTTTAATAATATTATAGTCCCATAAGATCCTATGTTTGAAATCTAAGTTATTTAATTATGTTAGTTTATTATAAAAAAATATAAATAGAAAAATATTTTAAGGGATGTGATGGGATTAATAGTGATATAAAATCAATGATTTTTATAAAAGTTAGTGTAAACATTAGATTTTGATATGTTTTATTGGATATTATGAGTTACAACCTTAAGCCAAATTTGTGCACTTTTCAAATAATCTATATCTATACATACTAATAAATAAATGTTTTTGTTGGCACATGTCATTCTCTTATGCATTTAAAACCTTTTTTTTCTGCCTTTCTGTACTATTAATTATATAAATTTCTTTAATTGTTTTTATAGTTTTTTGTTTTCCGTCTCCTTCTCCTATTAAATATAACTATATTTCTTTTTATAAAACGTTTTTTATTAAAAAAATTACGTTTGTTCATAAAACATTTTTATAAATTAAACATATCTTTTATTCTTTTTATAAAACATTTTTAAGAAATAACTATATAACGTTCATAAAATATGTATTAAAAAACTATTTATGTATCATAAATATGTAATGTCTAAATCTTTATTACTAAGTATAAAACATTGTATTTATTCACCCGTATAATACACGGAGTTTCTAACCTAGTAATATATAAACACTTCTTCAACGGATGTTTTTGGTGTCGTCCATGCATGAGCTTTGTGGAGAAAAGAGGAAGGACCGTGAAAGACATTGCGACTGGTGCGGAGGAGAGAGGGAGAACCGCTATTCGTGGGGACGAACGTCAATATATAAAATTACATGTCAGTTTATAGATAGGTATATTAAGTTAATTTTTTTAAAGCAGACACCGGTATTATATTGGGAAATATATATCATCAAAATCAGGCCCAACTACCCCACTAATCTGTATCGAACCTCTAACCCAGGATGAAACCCACAACTAAGAAAACCCCATGTTTAACCCAAATAATTATTTCAAGTGAAACTCGAACCCAATATTTTCACTATGAAAAGTCTTGAGCTACCATGCACCAAATGACCAACAGTATGTATCTTAACTTAATGCTTAAGAAACATTGTATTATACTACTATTATACATCCAAAGGGGCGTTTCGTTCCATTTTTAAAAAAACATACAAACCAATCAAACATTGTATTACATGTTCAAGGACAATTTGCCTCAATCACAAATTACATATATTGTTAAAAATAAATAAATTCTTAGTCTATACAATATCATCCTCAAATCTCAACATTAAAAGCACCATATACATGCCAAAATGAATTGAACTATGTACTAAAAAGAACAAGAAGTCAAACCTCCCATAAATATTTTTCAAGCATGAGAAAAAGAATTGGCATGCTCAATCCAAAATTAGTTAACTAATTTCATTGGTTATCATTGCATTTGAATAATTTGAAGAAAAGAATAATATTTTTTAAATTTTATGAAAGAAAATCTTGTTCATCTTGCAAAAACTCTTTCCTTAGTTTACTAGAAAAGAGCTTACAAGCATCCATACTCAGATCAATTGCAGCTGAAAGCGCGATAAAAAGAGCAGCATCAGCCATACATGTCACGTGTTGCACACCCACTTGGACCATAGGTTTACTTGCTTTTCCTTCGCCTCCAACGCTTGAGCTCATTACAAACCCTTTGATGTTTGACAACGGACTAGCACTTGAATCTTGTAAGTTTTCGTCAATGCAAAATTTGCCACCTTTTTTTATATTCATTGTGCCTTGAGAAATGGGAATCCCGCTTGTCATACCAGAATTAGTAACAAGTTCAAATTTATAACCTAACCCGTTTATTGGTCCCCTTTCACGCCAAGCTTCAAGTCGACCCCATGGCTTCCAGTTACTGATTGAGACACCATGGGGCCGAAGGATAAGCCAAGCCCCAGGGTTTGACCGTGAAACACGATCAGATCCTTGGGAAGGTACAAAGGGAGTAATCATGGACGCGGCGGCGATGGAGGAACCAGAGAGATCATGGACCACGATCATCCACCCTTTCCTCTCCCTCCCGGGTTTTTCTTTTCCACTTGAAAACGGTGTCATCCATCCTCGGTTGATATTGTTCATGGTAAAATCAGATGGAAGAGAACTGAAAATTTGACAAAATATAAGTATTATAAAAACTGTATACAACTTTCTATGCATTAACTACCAATCATTATAATATTTGTTAAATGATAACCACTTGAATGATTAACAAGATTGTCAAAATCGAATGATAAATGAACAAAAGTCAAACAAGAACAGTTAAGAAATGGTGGTTAGTTAACCAAATAGCATTGAACTGACACCAAAATCCAGAGCACATGGAAAAGAATCAAGCTGGTGGTTGTTTTTCATAGTTGGGAGTATCTTTTCTTGATCAATTATTAGATATAATCTATTCACTAATATATTAGCACGGTGACATCTTCATAATTAAAAGTTGACCGGACGAGTAAATCGTCAAAATCGAACCGTGAAGCGCTTAACTCTCAAACCGGCCGACTTGCTTTGGTTTGAACGGTTTAGTCAATTTCAACTGATTAAGAACAATCCTAGCAAATACATGTTATATTCACCGGTAAATACAAGTAAAACATATGCATTCATCGGTGAATATACAATATATTAGCATGGTGGTATCTTCATAATATTTAACAGAGACAGTGTATTCATTGGTGAATACAACTGCATACTAGTGGATATACAACATAATCACAGTTAAAGTTAAATATATGTATTCACCGA